>JANHMN010000022.1:2475392-2504204 GCA_030674055.1 Rhabdomys pumilio | reverse complement strand
CTGATATACAGATTATCTGGAAATGTAAATATCTGATATGCAGATTACCTGGAAATGTAAATATATGATATGCAGATTATCTGGAAATGTAAATATCTGATATGCAGATTATCTGGGGTCACAGCCCACATGTTGAGAACTGCTGGCCTAGAGTCACGTGCAGCCGGATGGGAGAAGTGTTTGTGCCATATTTCTGCAGAAAGAAGACAACAAACCAGCCCCTACCTAAAGAAAATGTGGTTAATGACTGTCCCTGAGAGTGGGAAATCCTCAGCTGAGAGACCTCTACAGGACTACTAAAAGAGAAAGCCATGGTGCTTCAAGTAGCGGACAGTGGACTTAGACCGTGTAAGTTGGAGTCTGGAGAGATATTTAAGCCTTAATGGGAGTGTAGAAATGCTGACAGACCTCACCGTGGAACAGCCGAGTTTTCCATAGCACTAGCAGATAACTTGGTAACTTTTATCTTCTTTTCCTAAGAAAAAGCTGTGGGAAAAGAGGAGTTTGCCAGCTCCCTACTGTGTTACCATTTAAATGGATAATTGAAATCATACTTGCTTTGACAACAGCAACAACCACAAAACAAACAAAACAAACAAACAAACAAAACCCCTGATTGGGAAAGACTAAGCCTAGCAGATGACACCCAGAAGATTGTGAATGAGTTACATAAGACACTGTGGAAAACCAAGGAGCAGAGAGTCTCACGCCAAGAGTGTCTTTCAGAGAAGACACAGTAATTTTACAAACATTATCTTCTCACGTTTGTGTTCAGTCACTTGAGCCTCTTGGCTTTCTCCCTGAGACGCTCTGACATGAGGCATTCAGCAGCTTTTCCAAAAAGGTTAATAGTTCACCAGGCAACATTAGAATGAGGCTGAGCTGGTCACTCCTGAAGCTCTGGGTTGAAACACGAGGACTTCGTGTTGACAATCTAGGGGTCGTAATGAGTCTCTAGTACATTCTTAAGGCTTGTTTCTTTTACCCTGTGAATGGGGAGAGTAAAATTATAGTCTCTAGGTGTTTTGTACGGTTCCTTCACGGGCAGGCTTTCCGACACCAATTAAAGAGATTATGTCATCAAGCGAGAGAAAAGCTGCAACTTGCATGTTGGCTCTGTGATTACTTGAGACAGGGTCAGAGGGTCCAATAGTGTAGCAGATGACCTTCAAAAAACTAACTTGGAGCTCAATTCCTAATTAACCTTTTTCAATACAAGAAAGTATAATTTCAGGCCACTAGTTCTCCCCACCCCCACCCCCAAATACCCACTTTTTCTTCTACAATGAATGTGTTACCAAAATCAATTAGCAATTTTCAAAAAGAGAGAAAGAAAAACTTTTTTCCTTAATGATGTGTCTTCCAAACATAGTCTCCCTCCCATGTTTACAAAAAACTCAAAGTAAACTTAACCCTATGTAAGTTTTAGCATTAAACTAAGTTTATGCTAATGCCTTAAAATGTCAATGAAGAACTGGGCATAATGATGAATGTTGGTAATCACAGCATTTGGGAGCACCCTAAACTACATAGTGAGTTCCAGGCTAGCCTGGGCTACAGAACAAGATCTTGTCTGAAAGGAAGGAAGAAAGAAAGGAAGGAAGGAAGGGAGAGAGAGAGAGAGAGAGAGAGAGAGAGAGAGAGAGAGAGAGAAATCACAGTGGGAGCCTTTGTTCTTCAGTTTCTATGTGGGAGACTGATCCCTGTACTTCTCTCCCTCACAGATACCAAAATCCTTCGATGCTCAGGTACCTTATAAATGGCATAGGAGTTTCATATTGCTCATACATCCTAGTGTATGCTTTGAAATCTCTCTAGCTTCTTTATAATAGCTAATACAATGTCTAAGTAGTTGTCATACTGTACAGAAAATAATGACAAGAGGGCTGAGCATGATAGCTCATGTCTTTAATGCCAGTATGCAGGAGGCTGAGGCAGGAGGAACTCTGTGAGCTTGAGGCTAGACTGATACACTTAGTGAGTTCCAGGACAGCCAAGAAGAGGTCATGTCCGTGCTCCCCCCACCCCCGCCACACACACAAACACACATAACCATACGTAGAATGAATAAGTAAACAAATAAATAATAAAAGAGGGCAAAAATAATGACAAGAAGAAAATGTTGTAACTTCATGCCTGGTTAGCAGCCAAAGAAGAACACATGGCCATGGGGGGCTGGCTGTGTCACACTTTGCTGCCATGGGGGGCTGGCTGTGTCACACTTTGCGGCTGCACCCTAACAACATGGCACCACCAAACCCATGAACTTCCTTGTAAATATGTGCAAACCTTTATAGATTATGTTGGAATTCATTTGTTTTTCATAGCTTAAAATTCATGTTCTCTGTCATTCATAAAACCTCCCTCTGCTGTGCAATGTATATTTTTTCCAGAAATTGCTCTCTAGTGAGAGTGCACCAATTATCCTAGCTTTATTTAACTGGCCTGGTGTTAAATAGCTGGTGGACTTCACTCTTCTGCCTCTCTCTGGTCTGAACAAAAGAGCAGGTGACTCTCAAGGTTGTGCTGAGTGATGGGGCAGCAGGCAAGTCCTCTGAGTAACTGATTTTCATCCCAGTAATCACTGTCTTTTGACCCCCATATTAAAGTGGCATTCATCAAATTTAAAATCAGAATTAGCATTGCATATCATCAATGTAGAAAATACTTTAGATGTGACCAGAATGTACATCTTGCCAGCTCCCTCTTTTCTTGGCTGCTTCAAGTCTGGGCTGTGAATAGCATAAGCCAAAATGTTACTTCATTGACAATTATTCAGAAACTATCCTAGCTAATATCTCTACTTTTCTATTTTAATTTTTTCCAGTTCTTCTATAAACAGCACCTTTAAATTCTGCCAGTGCTGGATGGTGAAACAAAATCTTGTAATCGTTAATGGAGACATTTTTTTTTTTGCCAAATTCATTTTTTAATTTATTTTTTATTGGATATTTTATTTACATTTCAGATGTCATCCCCTTTCCCCATTTCCCCTCCCTAGAAAACCCCTATCCTATGCCCCCATCTCCTTTTTGCTTTTATACAATTTTTAAATGTTAACCAAAGGTTTTATTAGTTTGGTAATGCTCAGTATCAATCAGGAGTTTAACCCAATACCCAACCTAGATATATCAACTATCTTTGACTGGCAGAGACATGTGGACATCCGCCTCCATGTCCCCTCCTCCCTTTCTCTCTCTCTCTCATCATCTAACTCCTCCTCTCCTTCTCCTCCTCCTCAATGGAGACAATTCTTAATGATTGCCTTTTTGGTTATCGCTGTGATATTCTGGACTGAGGTGACACTTCAGTGGAAAAAGAGCAACAGGCTTTTTAAAGAACCCCATGGGAAGCCGGGCGGTGGTGGCACACGCCTTTAATCCCAGCACTTGGGAGGCAGAGGCAGGCGGATTTCTGAGTTCAAGGCCAGCCTGGTCTACAGAGTGAGTTCCAGGACAGCCAGGACTACACAGAGAAACCCTGTCTCGAAAAAAACAAACAAACAAACAAACAAACAAACAAACAAAAGAACCCCATGGGAGGCCCTGAAATGCACCACAAATAGGAACCTGTTTCCCAACAAATAACAACGTACAAACACATCTCCGTCGTGTTTTGTTTCGGCCGTGTTTCTCTAAACGAACCCATATATGCTGGGGTTGGAAAGACGTGCCAGGGCTAGCATTGAGACCCAGTTAATGTACTGCACAGGCTTTACACAAAACAGAAGATGACACCAAGTTCATGACAGAGATTACAAGAGAAAACAATGAGAGCAGGCTGGAAACGTGCCAGGTCTGCCAGTGTACACCCGGTGCTGGCACAGGGCACCCGGCACTGGCCGTTGGGCTTTACAGATGAAACAAGAAAAACTTCCAATCCTCATCTTGAATAATGAAGAATCACATCATGTTGGAAAAAGAAAACAGAAAGTGCACATTTACAATGCAAGTTTTATTTAAGTCTATCCGTTGTCAGCCACACACATACAACCTCGGCCCCACCAACGACACTGGAAAACACTATTCAAAGATTGTGTAAGGTGTGTGTATGTGTGCGTGTGCGTGTGCGTGTGCGTGTGTGTGTGTGTCCTTGTCCATAGAGAAACTGAGCACACACACAAAGAAATAATTACATGGTTATGAGATGGAATTGACAAAATCAAAGCAAAGTAATTGATTCTTTTTAAAAGATTGTCTATTTGTATTGTATAAGTGTTTTGCCTGCATGGATGTAAATGCATGGGTGCCTGGTGCTCATCCAGGCCGGAAGAAAGCATAGGACCCCAGTTATGGCTGATTATGAACCACTGTGTACTTGCTGGGAACTGAACCCAGGGCCTCTGCAAGGGAAATAAACGCTCCTAACTCCTGAGCCATCTCTCTTGCCCAGTAAATGACTTCTAAAACTACCATCAACGTGCTTGTTATGGTCCTGTGAGACGCGCATGCGCCGTTTGGTTCTCTTGAGTTCACTTAAGAGGAAACTTTGTTCTAACAGGATGTGAGATGCTAAATAATCCCCATTCTAAACTGAAAAGGGCACTCACGGGCAGCTAAGTCTACTCCACCAACCTGTGCCAGATTTAGTTCGTCAGTTGGCCAAAGATATTATGTAATTCTAGATTCATCAACTATTGATACATTGTTTAACTAAGCTTTGGGAGATAAGCATGTTTAAAGTTTTTGTAACCGTGAAATATTTGTAACTTATAGCCTGCAGATCTTTTTGAAGTCTCCTTCTCAAAAGAGAGAAATCATCTCTAAGTACATAGTAACACAAGCTTTCGGTGGGCTTTTACCTTAACTAATGTATGAACACCTAAAACATACGGCAAGTATTGTATCACAGGGCTTAATTTCAGGTTTTAAAAGAAAATGCTTAGTTCCTAAGGCCCAAGTAACGGGAAATAGATGGTACATTTATGTCTTACTTCTTATAAGCTCCTTCTGTTTAGTTAAAATATATTTGAAGCAGCAGAATTCTAAAATAACACGGTTGAGAAACAAACAATGAAATTCATTGTGATAAGGTTTGACCCTCATGCAGATGTATATGCAAAGGCTATGCATGTATATATGGAAGTGAGAATATATGTATCAGTATAGCGTTCATATGTAACATTAAACAGTTCTGCAAGTGCTTGGCTAGGAAACCCTTTTAATAATTTGCAGTGCCTGCCATGATACAGGAAAGTATAAAGGCAGATGAAGAAAACACCAGACAAAAGAACTTGAGAATGCCTAGATTTAAGAGTCCTCCCAGGAGAGCACCATAATGAAAGCCCCATGGGGGAGGGCTCTGATGAAGAAGCTGTCTGTTTACTTTCCAGGCTCCTTGCTGGATAGACCCCAGGTAGAAGCAGGACTTAGCTCCCCAGGGCACCAGGTTAGGAGGATCCAGGAAAGCCCCATTTCCCAATCAGCATCATTCTTATAGATGCTCCTGGACTCCCCTCCGCCACATCCAGCCCTCAGAAACAGACCTGCTTGTTGCAAAATAAGTCACAGCAGATGCCATCGTTTCTTTTCAACCAAGTAGCACAATAAGAAGAAAATGGAATTTGAAAACAAAAAGAAAATCCCAAATCTTTGCAGCTGTATTAGATTCCTAAGAGAGGGGAAAGGCCAGTTATGCTGTAGACAGAACTGAGTTGACTTCATATTAACTATTATGATTGCAGATATTTTAATGAAGTATTCGCTACTAAATTTATCTAGCCTGACTGAAATTTTCAGCAGTTACTTTTGAAGTAACTTGAAAAAACTGCGAGAGGATTTGGGAACAAGGTTTGCTCTGCCACCTGCTGGCCGTTTCGATGTAATGCAGCTCTTAGAAGTTATCCCCATTTTCAAAGATCTCAGACCTCAGCAGGGGTTTAAGGTAAGGCAATGCTGAAGGCAACCCATGTGGTTCAGGATCATGAAAATAGCACTAGACCTGGTATACCTGAAGAGGAAGGATGTGTGTGTGTGAGAGTGTGTGTGTGTGTGTGTGTGTGTGTGTGTGTGTGTGTGTGTGTTGCTCGCACATGCTCATGTATGCACATGTGGAGAGACCCGATATAACCAACCCTCTTATATGCTGATGCACTTGAGGGCTTTCTCCACCCTTGGAACTACTCACTGTGACCACCTCTGTGCATAGTTTAGTGGCCTCATCTCTAGAACGGGTGTTAAGAAGTCTGCCTTACCTCAAATGGAAAGACTTTTACACCATCTAGCACCGTAACAAAGTCTTTGGTCAGAACTGACAGGATGCAACGGTCAGTTTGTTGGCCTCCTCAATCTCTATTTCAGAGGACATTGTCACAAAGCTTTTATTCGAGTTCATAGTCTAATTGGACCCGTGACTTAAATTATCTTTATAAAAGAAAATAGAGAAGTGTGGACTGTGGAAATGGTTCGCTGCCCAAGCCTACAGCCTTGAG
Source organism: Rhabdomys pumilio (assembly GCA_030674055.1). Taxonomy (NCBI): domain Eukaryota; kingdom Metazoa; phylum Chordata; class Mammalia; order Rodentia; family Muridae; genus Rhabdomys; species Rhabdomys pumilio. The sequence continues at coordinate 2,497,774 of JANHMN010000022.1, read as the reverse complement.
TTCTGATCCTCAGCATCCATGAAAAAGCTGAGACAGATGACATGTCTGTTTCCCCAATGCTGATGGTGCCAGGGAGGTGGGCAAGCAAGTGCCAGGGGCTGCCTGGGCAGCCAGTGTAGTCTAAATTCTGAGCTCTGGCCTCAGGGAGAGTCTGCCTCAAAACATGACGTAGAGACCAATAGAGGAAGACATCTGAAATAGAAACTCTGTCTTACATGGGTCACATATACCAGACTCACACATTCTCGCAGGGACACACACACACACACACATACACACACACACACACACAGAGAGAGAGAGAGAGAGAGAGACAGAGAGAGAGAGAGACAGAGAGACAGAGAGAGAGACAGAGACACAGAGAGACACAGAGAGACACAGAGACACAGAGACAGAGACAGACAGAGACAGACAGAGATAGAGACAGAGAGAATGAGAGACAGACAACAGACAGAGGGAGGAGAGGAGAGTTTGATGCTTGCTTATTAATTTAAATAGGAACCAGTTTCCTACCTTCAGCAGTCTCTGGCCTGTGCAACCTTACATCTTTCAAAACACACATTCCAGCATGAAGATGTCTACCTTTGTGCTTTGAGTGGAGACGGCTGGTGCCAGTAATGACAAAGACTAAGTCTCCTCCCTGCCCTTCTGCCAGGGAGTACCAGTGGTGGCTTCAGTGACACCTGGAAAAACGAGTGTGCTCAGAAAGGTTGAAAGTCATCAGACTGACACCTGAAAGTTTTTTTAAAACAATTTCTCAATTTCCAGCTATAATCTAGCTCATTTTTTTTTCAGATTTCTCCCACAATCTCCTTATCCAATCTTGCTATTGGAATTTAAGGAATATTTCAAACATTCACAAAAGGCAGACCCAAGGAAATCACATCCTTCTCAAATGCTTTGTTTATTAACAGAAATATCCTTAAAACGCAGGTTTTCATGCCCCTGAGCAATCGCTGTCACAAAGCGAACAATTCTGAACTTAAGCTGGCTGTGCATTCCCTAGCAGGAGACAATGCCTCCCCTGACTTTTTTAAAGAAAACTTTTCCTCCCTGACCTGTTTGTAGACCACCCATGAAGCGGGTTTTCTCACTTAATCTGAGGAAGAGAAAAGGAGACGTGTTGCCCTTAGCAGTCCTGGGCTTTTCTCCTAATAGGGTAAGTTAATTATTTTCATCAACAGATGAGCGGTGGCGGGCCAGGCCGGCAGAGGAGGGGGGACAGGGGGAGGGGGGCAGGTGTTTCACACACCTGCATTGCCAAGCTTAATTGCTCTGAAATCTGGAGGCTTCCGTGGCATTTGTCTTTCTTTGCTGAGTCTCCGGAGGAGGGCCTCATTGTCAGGGGTTGTAACGTAATTGCAGTATAAATATGCAACCACTTTTGAGTGAACAAATTATTTTCTTTAAAATGAACTCCAGGTAAATTTAATTAGGAAAGAAAATGTGATTGACAAGTACTAAACTGAATGCCTGGATTAAAAGTCCTACTGCTCAAAGATGAGAAGGAGGAGGAAAAGGAGGAGGAGGAGGAAAGAAAGGAAGGAAAGAAGGAAGGAAGGAAGGAAGCAAGCAAGCAAGCAAGCAATGACTGAAATCAGCCATATTCTGTTTATTTTCTTCTGCAGGCAGTGAGTTCAGGTAGAGAAAACTATTGTATTGAGATTTCCACAATTAAACTCAAAAAGGTATCTTTGCTTTGTTTTTAATACAATGCAAGAAAAATCAGTTTTAAAGTGAGGTAACCTGCATAGAAAGGTGACATTTATTGTGGTATTCTGTGCTGTTTATATTGATTTGTGTGTTTGATATGTATGTGTGTGCATGCACGTGTATGCATGCTGGCCTGTGTGCCAAGGCACACGTGTGGTACTCAGAGGGCAACCTCAGGTGTTGGTCTCTGCTTCCCACCTTTTTCTTCCTGGGATTTTCTCATGTCAGCCTCCCCTTTCTCCAAGGGAGCAATGAGATTACAGACGCATCCTTCCACCTCCGACTTTTACGTGGGTTCTAGAGATTTGAGCTCATGTCCGCACACTTGCAAGGCAAGTGCTACTAAGCCATTTCCTCACCCCTTACATCCAACCTAAATGTGTTTATAAACATGATTTATAATAGCCGGGTGCTTACAGTAGCCTAGCGCCTTCCATGCCTCATTTAACCCTTACATCAGCCTTGAGAGGCAGTTCCCAGAGGCCCCCTGACACTACAGCTATAGAAGGTGGGGCAGGAAGAGACTGAGTTCCAACATCAGTAGCATACTGCAGAGTGCGCGTCTGCCTTTTGGGTTGAACGGTCAGTTGCTATTAAGTCTCCCCAATATTTTTCAGGAGTGTTTCCTCTTGATTCCTAAGAATGGTCAAAGCAAGACAGAAATTAAAGTTTGAGTGCTTCGAGAAGAGCTGGAAGGAACCACACTCTTGCCGGAGTCCAGGGATCAGCACGCTGTTATTTAACATATGGTATAGGAATATTCTAAGAGAAACACAGAACTCCAGGCGTGTGGCCTCAAAGTAAAGAGATCTCGATTGTGACTGTGGCTTAGATAACTGACCCTCTTAGAAGTAATCCTCCTGCGCAAAGGAAAAGCAATCTCGAGTCCAGGAGAGAAAAAATAGAGGAAATTTGGGCAAACTTTCGCAATGAAGTCAGTCAGGTGAGAGACTGTAACACAGAAATACTTCTCCACAGCCACAGACCGGGCCTGTTTATACCCAGCAGCCACCACCACCACTTCCTTGGGATAGAACAAGCTCATGACCTTGTCATGTGACCGCTTCTGTCCGGATAAAAGCAACCGAAATGGAAACACAAGGCTGTGACTGGCCAGGGTGTTTCTCATTGGGCAGCTGCTAGCACGTGCTCTCGTGACACAGGAAATGTGACAAGCTGACTCTGCCAAGTAAATATTCTAGCCTCGGACAAAGGGGCCTCAGTTCCAGCTTCCACTTTCCTTCCTTGCTGTGCCTTTTCAGGGCGTGGAGGTGAGGACCGGGAAGCCGGGGATTCCCCTCTGGGGACTGCCTGGAACCCTCAGCTTCCTGGAGGATCCTAGACACAGCCTTCTGTAAGGCCTGCCTCTAGCCGGGGGTTTCCCTGCTGCTGCCTAACGCCAGCTTTTTTAGGACGATAAAGTCACCTTGCTGTGACACATTAGAATTGTGGCAGGCAGGGATGGGAGTGTGGCTCAGCGATGGGGCACTGCTTCCTTAGCATATATGAGACCCCTAGATCCAACCCCCACTCCCTCTAAACATCACAGAGAACAGGGTATGGCTTGGTACAGTGTTGTGTTCAGAATTCCCCTGGGATTCACCAGGTCTTAATGTAAGAATTTATAATGCATGGGGATATATATTTTTTTTTCAGAGAAATTAAAGGAAAAGAAATATGTTTAGTGTCTCATCTGAAAGCCTGGACTGGTGAGATCTGAACTAAGACCTCACCCTAGCAGCCCCCGAACTGGCCTCTGAAGGCCTGTCCTTGTGTTTGAGTTTGACCAACAGCCTGGGTTGTCACACTTATTCCAGTATTGCATGGCAGTGTCTCATAAGCAGATGTGCTGACACGCTGTCTGGGGAACTTGATAAAACCAAAGATTCCTACATAAGAGGCTTTAGATGGACCTGCGAGTCTACTTTTCTAATAAATTCTTGGATGTATTCCCCTTCCTCGGGTTATTGCAATGCTACCGATCTTGCAGAACCTACTCTGGCAGAGTCACTTCAGTTGGCTTAAAAAGGTAACTCCTCTCCATTTTTTCAATGTAAATAAATCTGCAGCTTTAATGTCTTTAAAATAGTAAATTACAGAGTGGGAGAGGTGGGTCAGCAGTGAAGGGCACTTGCTGATCCAGCAGAAGACTGGGAGGATTGGTTCACAACACTCTGCGAGCTGGGTAGCTCACAACTACCTACCAGGTGCCCTCTTCTGGCCTCCTCGGGTACTGCATGCACACGAGCAGAGACACCTAGAAACATCAATAAAACTAAAAATAAATGTTTAGAAGATAATAATTACACTTTTATAATCTGAATTCTGCTGTTTTATTTTAGGTGTTGGAAGCTCTAAAGAATCTGATGTGGCTTGGGATGTGTAAGGGAAGTAAAATAATTATATAGATGGTATAAAAAGGTGGAAAAATGTAATGATCTAAACCAATTTAAGTGTATTAACTTATTAATTCAATTTTATTAATTGGATATTAATAAAAGCAAGAGAAGAGAAACACTTAAACATAGAAATTTTAAAATTACCGGGCGGTGGTGGCACATGCCTTTAATCCCAGCACTTGGGAGACAGAGACAGGCAGATTTCTGAGTTCAAAGCCAGCCTGGTCTACAGAGTGAGTTCCAGGACAGCCAGGACTACACAGAGAAACCCTGTCTTGAAAAACCAAAAAAAAAAAAAAGTTTAAAATTATAATAAAAATGGAAAATGTTAAGCATGTGTTGGCAACACAATTCTACATGTCAGAGCTTATGGGACGGCTCAGCAGTAAAGGCACTGGCTACACAAGCCTATGCGCTGAGTTTACGTTCATACATGATGGACAAAGGAGAAAAATGTATGTGTACACACACACACACACTTTTTTTTAAGTTGTGGGATGAAATTAAACTGATAATCTTGATAAAAGTTTCTTATTAGTATATATTAGTTATATACATATATATAAATAATAGTTTTCATTGTAACATTTTCCTACGGGTATTTAATGTATTTTGGTCATATCCAGCCTCTGTCACTCTCGCTTGTCCCTCCCCACTCATCCTTCCCCTCTTCCTAGTTAGTCTCCCTCCTGTTCCACGTTCCCCTCCCCTTTGATGACCCAAAGAATTTCACTTTCAGAGGCATGGCATGAGGAAATGGAAACCTATGACTGTTCACATGAGAAACGTACCCCATAGCCAGCAGCATTTGGATGCTTGGTCCCCAGTTGCTGGTGTTTTGGGAGAGGTGTGGCCTTGCTGAAAGAAGTCCATCACTGGGGTGGACTTAGACGATTCTGAAACTCACACCTTTCTCAGTTTACTCTCTCTGCTTTCTGCTTGCAGTTTGAAATGTGAGCTCTCAGCTTGCTGATCCAGCCAGCATCCTGCCTGCCTCCATGTTTTCTGTTGAAATGGTGGTAGACTCTTAGCTCTCTGGAACCGTAAGCCCAAATAAACCCTTCCTTCCACAAGTTGCCTTGGTTGTGGTGTTTTATCATGGCAACAGAAAAGTCACCAATACAGCATCTTACCAAGTGACTAGAACTGAAGAAAATGGCTAGCTCTCTCCTATGAACCTTTAACTGTGAGGATCCTCGGGGAGGTGGGGGGAGCATGGGGTGGGTCAGGGGGTGTCCTAAGACTCCCCCCTCCATGACAGGACACTGATCAGCCCAATATTGTACAAACAGTCACCACTGCTGTGAGATGAAGAACATGGTATCCACAGATCCCCACCCCTCTTCCAGGTCTGCTACTCTTCCCATCCTCCCCCAGTGATGTTCCAAAGCCTTGGAGGGAGTGACACTGACAACCATCTTAGCCAAGCATTCAACAAGAACCTGTTCTCCAAACTTTGACCTGTAAAAACAAGTGTTTTGTCTTTTGGTTTTGTTTTTCTGACCAAAACTGATACCAGCACTAATCTGTGATATTCAGAAATCATTTTGACAGGCACATCAAGTCCATTTAACAAAACAACAGCAGTAATTTCCCCCACTAGAGTTTATGATCTACACAGTCATGGCTCTTATTAGATTTACAGTACCACAAAGGAATTCCTTCCTGTGGAGAGCCTCAGATCCAATCAGAAAGCAGTTAAGTACCATCATAACTACTCCTCCTGTTCCTCCTCCTCCTCCTCCTCCTCCTGCAGCAGGGAGCACACCTTGCCTATCGGGTCAGTAGAGAAGCTTTTTTCCCCAGCAGCCATGCACAGTACTTTGAAAGGGACAGAGCAGGAAGGCCGCTCCCGTCTGGGTTCCTACTTGATTCATAGCCAGAGCACGTGCCATCTTCAGCGACAGGGCTTCCTCATCTAGTTCCAGTGTGCAGCAGCTGTGGTGGTGATTGCTTACATTGTTTTGGAGAGAATTGTCAGAGGATTCCCTGACCAACAACTCAGACAGAGGTAGCTCACCCGGCACTGGGATTTTCGTTTAATAACCTACAGCTTCTTGGAGGACCTGTATACACCCATACAATGCCTCTGGTAAATTTTTCTTTTAATTTTATAAACTTACCAAATATAAGGGTTATAGCTTTTGCGTAATTTTTAGTTTTATAATTCATAGTTTTTAATACACTCCTTTTAAATGGGTCAGGTACTGTGGATACTGCACTTTTTAAAAGAGACTATGGCTTTCTTTTTCTTTTCTGTTTTCTTTTTTCTTTCTTTCTTTTTTTTTTTTTTCGGTTTTTCGAGACAGGGTTTCTCTGTGTAGTCCTGGCTGTCCTGGAACTCACTCTGTAGACCAGGCTGGCCTCAAACTCAGAAATCCGCCTGCCTCTGCCTCCCAAGTGCTGGGATTAAAGGCGTGCGCCACCACTGCCTGGCTTCTTTTCTTTTTTCTTTTTGGCTTTTTTTTTTTCTTTATTTTTACTTATTTATTTTGAGACAGAGTCTTACTATGTAGCTCTAGCTGTCTTAGAACTCACTATGTAAACCAAGTTGGCCTCAAATTCACAGAACTTCACCCACCTCTGCCTCCTAGTGCTAACCCTAACCCTAACCCACCACACCCAGTTGGAATTGTAAATACATAAAAAGCTGAAGTTTAAAAAGGGACACAGAGGTGGCTCAAAAGTTAAAACCTGGGTTTGGTTCCCAGCACCCACATTGGGTGGCTCACAGGGGTCTAACTCCAGTTCCAGGGGGAATCCAATGCCCTCTTGTGGCCTCTGTGAGCACTGCATGCAAGGCCAGTGAACACCCAGAATCCTCTTGTCTATGGCCCTAGTTCTAGGCTATGGACCCAGCTTTTCACACAGTTGCTGGGATCCTGACTCAGGTTCTCATGTTCAAAGTGATGAGTTTTACCTACTGAGTCATCTCCCGAGTCCCCGCCTGGGTTTTCATTTTTAACTGTTTACCAAATGTGAAAACAGCCCCAATATACATCTAAATGAAAACTCTTGGGGAATTATAAACTTCAAGTCAAGGTGAGTGTGAGACCATGATGCTTTCAGAGAGTGGATATCTTATGATGGGGACTGTCGCCTGAACTACTAAAAGCACAGACTGTAGAGGAGAAGACTAACAATTATAAGAATATGTTATCTCAAAAATAACAGAACAAAAAGGGAAAATTGTGATAATGTATTAATCCCTCTAAGTTGGCAAAAACTTTTTTCCCCTGCACCCTTAAAGGTTTGGTAGCATTCAGCTGAAGCCACCTTGATAGGCTTCCTTTGCTTTGCAGGATGTTTTTGTATTGCTGCTTCAGTCTCTTTGTTTGCTCAGAGTTTTAGTCTGGGTTTTATTGCTGTAAAGAGACACTATGACCACAGAAACTCTTATCAAGAAAAACATCTAATTGGGGTTGGCTTACAATTTCAGAGGTTTAGTTCATTATCATCATGATAAAATACATGGCAGCATTCGGACAGACATGGTGCTGGAGAAGGAGCTGAGAGGTCTATATCTTGATCCACAGGCAGCGAGGAGAGACTATCTGCCGCCCTGGGCATCGCTTGAACATAGACCTCAAAGCCCACCCCCACAGTGACACGCTTCCTCCAACAAAGCCATACTTCCTAATAGTGCCTAATACATACTAATAAGAAACTTTTATCAAAATTATTCATTCAATTTCATTCCACATTTTTTAAAAGTGTATATTTTATGTATGTTCCATAAACTTGAGTCACAGGCTTATGCAGCAAATGCCTTTACTGCTGAACCAACCGTAAGTTCTTCCCATAAATTCTGATATATAGAATTTGTTGCCATCATATTCATAAGGCAAGGACCCCGGTGCCTCAGACCCCTTGGAATGGTGAGACGCTCCCGGCAGGCTCAGAAGAAGCCTCTGGTGATACAGATGGTATCACTGTGTGCAGAGAGTATCAACTACAGCCTCCTTCCCCTTGATAGGCACAGCCTAAGACCGATCCCTATAGGGACTACCTGCTGAGATTAGCTGATGCTTCTCCTCACAAGACTGCATATAACAAGTGTGCTGAGCTCCATCTGAGCACACAGGTCATCTCAGCTCTTCTGTATGTGCATCTGTCATTTCTCCATCCCCCTCACCCCAGTTAGGTCAATCCCAAAGCCATGCAGGTCATGACACTTTCCCCCATTTCTCTAAACTGATAACTCTCCCGCCTAGCAGTTCTAAAGGCAAGAGGGTTTTCTTCATTCAGTTTACAAGTCACCAAACACAGAGAGTGAAGTGAGTTATTCATTATGGTGATAATAACATAATCATAACATTTTTTTTTTTTTTTTGGTTTTTCGAGACAGGGTTTCTCTGTGTAGTCCTGGCTGTCCTGGAACTCACTCTGTAGATCAGGCTGGCCTCGAACTCAGAAATCCGCCTGCCTCTGCCTCCCAAGTGCTGGGACTAAAGGCGTGCGCCACCACTGCCCGGCTATCATAACATCTTCTATACCTCTCTGGACAGCTGAAAACTGTTAGTGATCCCTTCTGAGGTAGGACTTCCAACACCGATGGTGTCTGTCCTGTGTTTGAGAAGAACAGCTTGGCAGAGCCATAGCATGCAGCTCTATATACCCCCAGGATAACTAAAATACCCCCAACTCAATGCTCACAGAGAGCAGCATGAGATGTTGTTTTGTTTTGTTTTGTTTTTTAATCTGGATGGCAGGGTATTGGGCATGAATATAGATGCTGTATTGTAGACGGCAACATAGCGTTACATTGTTGTTACATTGTCAGAAGGCTGGACACCAGCTAGACAGTTTGAAGACAGAAACACACTGCCCTGCCAAAACAGCTTTGTGACTGTTCGTTACTCAATCTAGCGCACATCCTGAGAAAATACATTGTGATTCCTAAGAAACCATCAACCCCAGTGTTCTGAGTGCTTTTCGTGTAGAACTTTAGCACATCCAATTATGGCAGCCATGAAGTAGCCATTAGCCTCAAATCAATGTTACAAATGAAAAAAAGAGGCTTGTGAGAGGGAGCTGTCCAACGTCTCACATGAGAAGCTCGGTTGGATGCTCATCAACTTTCTGCTCTGGACTGAAGTACTGCTCCACACAGAAGTGACGGCACTGTCACATGCTGGCTTGGCTGGCTGCACATTGTCACCCTGGGTGACAATGGATATGTGTGAAGGCAGAGCAGCTTGGGCTCATCCCATCCTGCCCCTTCCTAGAGACAATGGGAACATCTGCTCTGTTCTCTTCTGCTCTCTGCTGGACACTACAGCTCTGTGCCTTTTACAAAGCTGCTGACTTCTTCTTTCCTCACTGGCTCTAATATTGGAGGACAGGAGGCTTCCCTCCTTTTTAGTTCAACTTTCCATCCGAGGCCTTTGTAAGTGCAACATGCCATAGGTTAGCACTGCAGTTAGAGGCTGCATCAGCAGACAGTGGCCCAGCAGCTGACATTCCGTCTGTCCAAAGGACACAATTATCAATCGATGGCATTGGTGGATGCAAAACAGCTCAGAGCTGTTGTGCCAAAATGTAGTCACTCCACTGGTCAGAAGACTTAGGTCAACAGGAAATACCCTGCCTGTGTGGCTATTTCTTCCTGTCTCTATGACACAGAGTATCTGAGAAGCCCAACTAAGCCATACCCCAGTGTTGGATCCAACCAGTAAACTGCAATGGACTCCGCAGGACATCAGCAAATGCTGTTCGATTTTGTTGGTTTGGTTTGGTTTTCACATAGTTCCCACCCTTATGGGATTATATCTTCCAAAGGAACAGACCACTGATCAAAGATGTGCCCTAAAATATAACAGGGAAAGTTAGGAAGTTTATGAAACAAGAAGCTATCAGATGGGTTCCAGGATGTTCCTCAGTGGAAAGATATGAGACCTGAAGGAAGAAGAGGATGCATTCAGAGTGGGGCTGAGCCAGTGACTCTAGCACATGTGAGGCCCTGGGTTCAAGTCCTGGCAACACACACACACACACACACAAACACACACCCCTAAAAGGACTCAAGCAGTGTGAATGGCCCAAGGAAGAGGAGTTGGAATTGTACAGTAAAGGCTGAGAGGTGAGCGTGGCACATCCATAAACTTGGAGGAGGTTCCCAGAGCTATCTGTGTTTACTGATCCACATAAGAGCAGAGAAATGTGCAAAAGATGTTATCCTGTCCACTTGGAGTTTGGAAGCAGCTAGCTAGGAAGTAGACAGCCATAAATGAGACTAAATTGCAGGGAGTACTATGGAGGCTCCCAGGTCATCCCCTCACTCCCTGAGCACTGTGGGATCTTTACCCACCACTGCACTGGCATGGCTAGACAGAACTAGAGTAGAAAGTGAGGTGAAATCCTCTGTACTGGCCCATCACAAGTGAAAGACAGTTTTATAAATACTTAACAGTGTGAACAGCTGTGTGGGGTTTGGGGTTTTGTTTTGTTTGTTGTTTTGTGTTTTGTTTTCAAGTCAGCATACAAAGTACTGGGTTTCCTTACAGCATTTTCACCCACACTGATTACGTTGTCCTTCCGAACCCCCCCAGCCTGCCTCCAGGGCTCCACTCTCCTTTCGTATCACACATATTTTAATTCCCTCTTCTTCCTTCTCCTTGCCCGCCCTTCTCTCTAGAGGTCTACCTTCTAGTTTTATGACCCGTAGTCACATCCACACATACAAACAAAGTAAAATCTAGGGTCTATAGGAGAGAAAGTCGCCAGGGCATAATTTTTCCAGTTAGTCCTCCTTGGAAGGGAACTACAACCAGGAAGGCTTAGAAGCAGGGCAACATGGGACAGGATCTGTTTCCCTCTAGGTATGTGCTAAGAAAGAAATATGGAGCATTCTGTTGGCACAGAGAATTCTCTTAAATATTTTTGGGTCAAAACTGAACATTTGGATTGTTTCATGTTTGAAATAACATATTTTGGACCTAATAAGACTATCTTAAGGCAATGTCATATTCAAAAGCTGTCTATTCAATGCAGGAATCAATTCTGACTTTCTCTGTCCTTTCCCCAGGGAATTGAACTCAGATCCTCAGGCTTGGAAGAAAGCACCTCGGTCTACTTGAGCCATCTGATGGCTCAGTGAATGCTAAATACTTTGAAATGCCTTCTCGTTGGATGGCTTTTCTTATTGACACACATACATTTCTGTCTGTATTAGTAGTATGTGATTTTTCATATTAGAAACTGTGGCAAGGAGCTGACACTTCACAAAGGGTCTATTTGTGGAGATAGCTCTCAAACTCAGACCCCCTAACTTCAAGATACCAGGGAGCTTTGCTGCCCCCTACTGGGGAAATAAGCCATTGCCCCTCATCCAAAGCACCTTTTGACTGCCCCAACTTGCTTGCACTTTCCCCAGGAGTTGAGTGTAAGACAATCAAAGGCTACATGAACTGAGCTGACGAGAAAGGAAACCGAAGGAAGCGAAGCAGAAAGTAATGTGGCCAGAAGATGGCCACGCCCCCTGTGTCAGTGAGCCCCTGGACTGTCGGACATTGTGTCTAACTCCCTCATAAGGCCCGTTGTGTACCACATCCTACATGGCTTCATCCTGGAGACCTGACCTAGGTGACTCGGGAACGAATGGCAGACACAGAAATGTAGAAGAGTTGGGCCAAAGCCATTGGAGGCCCTCCTGAGAAGCAGTAGATAATTATTTTGTTCCTTTTTTCAAAAGTATATTAATACGTCCGCTATAAAATTTGAAGGTCTGGGGTCAGCACCATGGCTCAGGTCGCTTCACAAGCTGTGGCCTGAGTCGGATCTCTGGGGCCACATAAAAGCAGGAGGGGGACATTCTCTCCACAAGGTTGCTCTCTCATTCACAAACACACACACTCACACACATAACTCACAATAACACACATACTCACACACATAACTCACAATAACACACACACACACATAGCTCACAATAACACACACACATAACTCACAATAACACACACACATAACTCATAATAACACACACACACACACACATACCCCACAACAACATACACACACACATACTCCACAACACACACACCTATATTTTTTAAAACTTTGATATTCTGCTCAGTGAGTTTCTTGGAGTAGAAAGTTATGGTTGTCACAGTGTGGGCGAAAAACTTCTTAATGATATATGGAGTGCTTCATGTTGAGCTTTGCAGTCTGGGGTTTTCTACAGAAGTAATAACTGAAGGATATCTGGTGTACCTTTGATGCCCATGAACTTGGAAGGTCAAAGCCATGATCACATTAAACACAGATGCCCTGTGACCCAGAAAATCCTCTATTGCTGAAATTGTACTGTGGTGTTTTTCTGAGTCCTAGAAAGCTATATGTCTTTTTTCCTTGTGCCTATGCACCTGGTTTCATTCGTCTGCTAGTGAATGCTATTGGAATGTTTGACAAGGGCGTTTTGAAGGCGTTTTCTGTAGGACTTCCAGAAGTTGCCTTTTCTGTCCTACCTACATCTTGTAGGAATCTCTGACTTAAATTGTATTCTTTACTACTTATGTTAATTTCACTGTGTCTGGATGCTATATGTAATGTCAACAATTTTTTTCATTTTTTTTCAAAAAGTGTTTGAGTCTGGCATGGTGAAACACACATATAATCCCAGCATTTGGGAGATAGAGGCAGGAAGATCAATCATTCAAGGTGATCTTATACAGTGAGTTCAAGGCCAGCCTGAGCTAAAATGACACTCTGTCTTGGGAAAAAAAATAAGTATATAAATAAAATTTTAAAACTTGTTGATATCCTGATATTTTTAAAAAATATTATTTTATTATTATTTATATGAGTACACTGTAGCTGTCTTCAGACACACACCAGAAGAGTGCATCAGATCCCATTACAGATGGTTGTGAGCCATCTGTAATGTAAGCCATCTGCAATGTGAGCCATGTGGTTGCTGGGAATTGAACTCAGAACCTCTGGAAGAGCAGTCAGTGCTCTTAACCACAGAGCCATCTCTCTAGCCTGTATCCTGTTATTTTTATCAACACTAGTTTGATAAACTATATTTTGCATACACTTAAAATATGCTTAAATAGTGAAATATTTGAAGTTTACCTGTATACTCCTGAGTAATTGCAGGCCTAACTTTGACAATGGTAAAAAGGACTTTTTTAAAGTTAGTATTTTTCATGTGTAACAAAGATTAAAGAAATATATAAATACATGATTCTAAATGTGTGTGTGTGTGTGTGTGTGTGTGTGTGTGTGATTCTAAAGCATACAGGTTCATGACAGAGTTGACTCAAGTATGATTTGTGTCACAGGCCTTTAATCCCAGTACTGAGGAGGCAGAGGCAGGCAGAGCTCTGTGAGTTTGAAGCTAGCCTGGTCTACATAGTGATTTTCAGTACAGTCAGAGCTACATGGTAAGACCCTGTCTAGAAAAACAAACTAACAACAGTTTGGCTTGTGAGAGTGTGTCTGGACAAGGACAACTTTATCCGTCATTCACCGTGTCTCTCTTTCCCAAACACCCTTCAACAAGTGCATGGTGAAATACTTAGCCAGTGTGCCTCGGTGAATTGCTGTCAAGCCCAAAGCAAGGAAATCTGATATGCAGAATTTTATACTTTGAGAATCATTGGGCAGGATTCTCAGATCCTATGGCAAAGACAAGGAAATCATTTCAATTTGTCACTGGGAGTCAAAGATTAGGTAAGGAGGTAGTAAGAACTTAATGGGGTGCAGGTTGTGGTACAAGATGGCAGGATGATGGTGGCAGACTGTGGTCCCCATCATTCTTCAGATGATGAGGAACCCCAGAGAGGAGATTCTTCCCTGAACTCAGTCATGATGCCACCAGCAAGGAATGCTCCGTGAAGAGTGTGTGTGTCACACACCTAGAGCCTTTGCACAGATGGCAACAGCCTCTGTCCCTCTCCTTGGACAGCTCCCATCATTTGCAGAGAGCAATATGGCACCTTGATGCCTGTCATGTGTCTCTGATGCTCTTTGCAGCTCGTTAATGACAGCAACATATTGTTAGATCCGGCTGGGAGTCTTCAAATTTCTTTTGGCTCACCTGCCAAGTCAAACCCAACAGCCTGTCGGCCAAGAGGCCGCCCAGTATGATTTACTTGTACGATTTTTCAACAGGAATGTTGAAAATGTGTAGTTCTGAAAGTGACACCGTTATCTGGGTCTTGAAAAATTCCGGAAATGGTGGGAAATTCATTCATTTCACACAGAACCAGCGCGTAGGCCAGGTTAGGCACTTAACCGACCACGCCCTCCTCTAGTGGATGCCTATTTGCCTAGGGATATCACCTGTCCCCTGCAGTCCACGGCTTCCGGCCAGATCACTACGCAGGTGCAGCAGGATGGTAACCTTGGAGAGACCGCGCCCTTCCCCTCTTGGCCTTGGCGGTCTCCGGAGCCACCGCTGCCCTGCGCCCCGCAGGCGACGCCCACGCCCGGCAGCCCCGCGCCGCGCCGCCGTCCAGGAGGATTTGTCAGCGCGCCCTATATAGCTGCAGACAGCTGCCATCTGTTATGTTTAGTAACACCACCCCGCGCCCCCTCCTCTGTGAACAAGCCGGCCTTGGCCATTCCGCCAAGAAGACAGTTTTAAAGGACGCTCAGTTGCAAGCAGGCTTCCCGCAGCGTCCTTTCCCGGCCTCCTGGGTGCTCTCAGAGCGGGGCTGCGCCCCGGCCTACGGGCAGGTGCTTACAGGAACAGACACAGCGCTCCTCCCTTCCCTCCGTGGGCTCAATGGAGAGAAAAATCTGTGATGTATGCACCATCTTAATGCATCGCATTTCAGTTCTGCAAATGCGAAGTGTAAATTGGGCTACAATACGCCGGTGAATCAGCCCGGCCGTCATGATTAATTTATCACCGTGCTCCAGATACATCAGCTAAAATAATGTGAATTTAAAGCATCGCTTCCTCCTGCCTTTGTGCTTGCTGGCAAACGCGAAGGGCAGATCACTAGAGGGAAAAAAATAAAATAAAATTTCACTCTCTTCTTGTATGTAGTTTGACAAAGCATGGGCACATCTGAACACTTGAAAGCAGGCTCCTTCCACCGTTTAAAATTGAATTTGCCAACTCGGGGTTTGTTTTGTTTTTAATTAGTGTGTGCCATTTCTCTCTTCTTCAGCAATCATCCACACACCTTGAACTTCTGATTAACATGGATGTGAAGAAATAAGCATTTTCCCTAATCAGGGAACTTCTGGTTTCAAAATGCCTGATCTCTGATATCACCCAGGACCTTGCCATTCAGTGTGACTCATGAAGACACTGTACAAGCATCGATTCAGAGACCTTAGGAAATGCGGGCTCTCAGACCCATACAGCTCAGACATAGTAAACGGAGCAGAGGCTCATTCAAGACATCCCCCAGCCCCGCTTTTACTGTTTTTAAATCTTGTTTTGGTTTTAGAGAGAGGGTCTCATTCTATAACCTAGATGGCCTCCTGGAACTCAGTAGTAGCTCAGGCTGGCCTTGATCCTAAGGTATTGCTTGAACCTCAGCCTTCCAAGCACAGGGGTCGCATGGATGAGCCACCACTCCTAGCTGAGACAGTTTAAAGTTTGAGAGGAATTAATCTACCTCTGGCCAGACCCCTATGATGCTTTGTAAGCAGTCCAGGTAATTCTTGTGAGTGGGGCAGTCCATCTCTAAAGCATGAGACTCAGACAATCCTTCTGTTCACGGCATCACCTGAATCTATTGAATCAATTGAACTGCCTCAAAGTATAGGGAGGGTTTATCTGTTTAGTCATCCGTGAGTTACAGATGCAAGAAAGCTTATTAATCGCAGTGTCTGGTTGCATAACAGTGAATCCAGTGCTCCAATCAGGAAGCTCAGCAGAGAGGGAGCTTTCCTCTTTATGTAACTGGCACGTTCACCCTTGGATTACAGGCATGAGCAAACCTCTTGCTGGCCATCAAAGCTATTCAAGTGACTTCATGAAGACAGCACCTTTCATTCAGAAGGATACAAAAGGCCTTTATGAAGACGCTCAGCGACCTTGAGGTTTATATTAGAGGACACTGTCTGGCTCTGAGTTTGTCAATTAGAGGAAGGTAGAAACCTTGACAGTTCTGAGGAAACTCTTAGAAGTCACTTGAAAATTCAGAACTGCATCTTCAAATTCAGGAGCATAGTCTGGAAACTGGTTACCTGTCACCACATATGTTGACTGTAACTTGAGAAAAGAAATCGTTTTTAATGAAAAAATAGGAAAGATAGGGTATGTAACTCAGTCCAGTGCTCACCCATCTGTATGAGACCCCAGTTCAGTCCTCAGTGTGGCATAAACCAGTGATGACAGGTGGAGGCCTTGAAGGGTGGAAGCTGCAGGACCAGAAACCCAAGGTCATCCTCGGCTACGTAAGGAGTCAACCTGGGCTACATGATGATAAGTGGGGGTGGGGAACAGTAGCTAGAAGTGGAAGAAGAGTAAGATGATTGAGGTCAAAGGTTAAGATGCCTAAAGGATGCGTCAGTGGCTTGCTGACCTTTGCCAATTATCTGAAAGTTTCTCCAATGAATTTCTTAGCCCACATAGGAAAAGACAACTCTGAGGTGCCTTATGGTGATTTCCCCTTCAGGCACCTACCTGCCTCTCTTAGTGACTAACAGACCTCTAGGTTCTGAGATAGCTCAGCTTTGGAACAAGTGTTGTTTCTGCAGCATCAGCTCTCACCGTGCCTGACTGGACATCTCAGCCACCTTGGAGCAACTTTAAACATCCTAGCACCTACCCAATCAGGGACGCTGCCAGGCTGCAGGTGACTCCCATGTGCACCTCCCAGTGGGTCAACTCCAACCTGACCTTCATCGGCACCACCCTAGGGGGTGAGGTGATAAGATACAGGTTTCTGAATCAGCAGTTTAGGACCGGGTCAAAGTTTCTGCAGTTCTGAGAAACTCCCCTGTATTATGAAAGCTGCCACACAGAAGCAGGGGCTGGAAGTCAGGCAGAACTGTGTTTCAGAAAGAGTCTATGATCTGATTTTCAGGCCACCTCAAGTCCATATGGCTTTGTGCCATTTGCCAACACACAAAAGAGATTTCAACCATCTCACAACCCAGTGAAGAGAAAAGCAGTCCTGGGGTGTGGCAGAGCACTTACCTAGCTTGTGGAGAGTCCCTAATTTCCATTCCCCATACCACAAAGAAGAAAAGAAAGAAAATCGAACTCAATGAGGAATAGTCTCTGGGAAGAAAGCATTTAACTGTAAGATAGTGGTGGCACACGCCTATAATCCCAGCACTCAGGAGGCAGAGACATGAGTTTGAGGCCAGCCTGGTCTACAGAGTTCTTGGATAGCCAGGGCTACACAGAGAATCTCTGTTTCCAAACCAAACAAAACAAAACAAGAAATATATCCTTGAGTTGAAAGCATTTGGAGGAGACTCTAAGGGTAGAAACATTTCTAGACAAGCTGGCGCTTACCCCTGCTCCTAAGTTACAACTTTTAAAGACAGTTTTAGTAGGAGCAAAGTTGTCACTATGTGTACCTGGGGCAGATGATCCAGAGTTGGGACAGATGGAATGCTGGCACTGCTGAATCAACGGTAGTAACACTTGGTCCAAAGCTGAGCTGGCTCAGAACCTAGAGGTTCTGTTAGTCACTAAGAGAGGCAGGTAGGTGCCTGAAGGGGAAATCACCGTAAGGCACCTCAGAGTTGTCTTTTCCTATGTGGGCTAAGAAACTCATTAGAGAAACTTTCAGATAAGTGGCAAAGGTCAGCAAGCCACTGACGCATCCTTTAGGCATCTTAACCTTTGACCTTGTGCTCTATGACCTTGAGCTGAGCATGGTCAGAAGTGTGTCTGCCATATTTCCTCTTTGAAACTTTCTCAGGAATGAATCCATTCCAAAAGTGGGTTTCTGTGTAGGTACTGTGTTGTTTAGTGTGCTTGTGGCTGTTACAAACTATCAGATGCAAGCATCCAAAAGAAGGTGAGACTTATTCTGGATCCCAGCTCCAGGAGATACCAGCCCATCACTGCAGGATCCTGTGGTTGGCTGGGGTAGCTATGTCCATGGTAGTTGGAGCATGTAGTACAGCCTGTTCACATCTTGGTGGATCAGGAAGCCAAGAGCTTCAGCTAGATTAAGAGGCTGGTTTATACTCTTCAAGGCCCACCCATGCCGAGTGGCCCAGTAAGGCCCCACATCCTCAAGATCCATGACTTCCCAAAACAGCACCAACAGGCTGATCAAACACATGATCCTGGGTGGAACATTTCACGTTTATTTTAAAATGAGTATATATAAACTTCAGAAATAAAAGGATAATGTTTCCTGGTCCAAGAAGAAGTGTCTTAATTCATGGTCTACCCTGATCTGCTGCAAGTAACGAATCCTTCATTACTGTATCCTCTGACTGTGCTCCAGGGAGCACTCACCAAACACGTGCTCCAGGGAGCACTCACCAAACACAAACCCATTACTTTGCATCGCTGTGTCTCTGAATTGTAGACATAGGGAGAGCAAACTTCATGCTCAGGAGACCATTCGACTATCAACAAGACAGAGTATGTGGATGTGGATAAGACAAAACAAACAAATAAAACTAAACTTGAAAGTGTTCACAGTTGCATGACATAAATTTGAGGTACCATGAACTTGAAGCTCCATGGTTGTCTGCACAAGATTGGGTCCATCACATTTTCATCATCAGTGGAGGAGGGCCCACGAGGCTAATAACCTCCCATCCACCTCCTGGCCAGAAACTCTAAGTAAACTCAAAGGGGCAAACACAAGAAGACACAAACATAGGAAAAAGACTGGAGAAGAAAAGTTTTATAGCAAGAGAGGAAGTGAGAGGGGGACGGAGCACTAAACGACTAAACCTCATTATATAAGTGTCAGGAGATGTGCCTCAGTTGGTGATGCTCTTGCCTTGCTTGCAGGAAGCCATGGGTTTGATCCGAAGCACAAAACAGGCATGATGTTATATGTCAGTAGTCTCAGTACTTGGGAGGTAGAGGCAGGAGCATCAGAAGTTCAAAGTCACCTTCTGCTACATAGTGAGTTTTAAGCTAACCTGGGCTATCTAAAACTATCAAAGAGAGAGACAGAAGGGGAAGAGAGAGAGAGAGAGAGAGAGAGAGAGAGAGAGAGAGAGAGAGGAAGAAAGAAATTCCACATTAGGAATCAGCTATAAATCAGTCTAGCATATATGAAGCCCCGTGTTTCATCTCCAGAACTAAAGAAAACAACACACACACACACACACACACACACACACACACACACAGTGACAGGTTTTAACAGGTAGTATTTCCTGATCTCCTTTCAACAATCTTACAAATGCCGACTATGCTCCCCTATTTTACAGAGAAGATAGCAGAGTCCAGAGCCCCGGGCCAACCCAGTAGCAAGTGGTAGAATCAGGAATCAGGAATCGACTCTGCTTCCTTTAATCCCAGAACCCCCACTCTTTAACACGCAGACATGTGATAACAGATCTGGCTCACGGTTTGGAATTTCTGTAGCTATTTCTGCTGCCGCAGCAGTGTGTTCATGCTTTCCTTAGGCTTTGGTCTAAATATTTTTAAAAAGCAACCGTTTAATTTTAAAATTAGCTTGGTTCCCTAGAGATAAACTCTTTAAAGGTCAGATGTTAACCTAATCCTCTTTGAGTTATCATCGAAAAAGATCACCGGAATTGAGGTTGATCAGGCTGCCTTGCGGGCTTGGGGAGCCACAGTCTTTTCTGAACCACTGAGCACAGACACTGCTGTTATGGGAAGGAGTACTTTCTATGCCTTTGATAGCAGGCACATTTGTTTTTCTTGACAAGAGCCCGAATAAAAAGACTTAATATCCATCTTCAATGTGAATGGAATCGTGCCCCGCTGACATTAGATCCTCAGCCCCAGGGAACACCAGGCTGACCGCAGTAGGCCAGCATGACAGGAGCAGCAACTGGGTCAGAAAGGGTGGGCTCCAGGCACCCTTTCAGTCTTGTCCACACTCCAAGGAGCTTTCCTAGGAAAAGAGTCCGGGTCCACCCTGCACTCTAGGATTTCTAGGATATCAACCCAGCAGACAGTTTGCAGAGAGCAAAACTGTCATCCCTGTATCAACACAGAAGAAACACATGACACAAGACAGGGTACCAAGTAGCTGCTGTCTCCTCGGAGGATGATGGGGCAGGCTGGGTCCCTGAGCAAACACTGCAGGAAGAGTGCTCAGGGTGAAGTCTGAGCCTGCGGTGTCCCTCAGCCACCTAGCTGCCGTTCCCACAGCACCTGGGACCACCTCCAGGCTTCCTCCCATTGACTGGGAGGATAATGCACCCAGTAGGGCCAACCAGGATCCTTTTCTGGAAATTTTAAAACTGGAAGAAAAGAAAAAAGAATGTGTGTCCCAGAGGCCCTGTGAAGGGAAAGAAGCTAGGATTGTCACCAGTCTCTTTTAGTCCCATGCTGAGGGGTATAGGGAACTAACCCAGCTAACAGAGGGAGCAGATCAAGGAAATCCTCGGGGTGCTCTCCGGGGCATGGCTCAGTTGCCTCTGAAGTCTGGCTGTGTTTCTCCCCAGTCAGCTCAAATCCTCACCTAACTTTGAGTAGTTAAGCATCTGTCCCTTGTGACCAAGAACGCTTCTCGATTGGAGGCAATGAATAAATTTGAGGTGGCTCTTCTCTCGTTTTTATTTCTATACCCTCTCCTCTAAATGGATAAAGACACCTTTTTTGACTAGGGACCTTCTTCTGTTTTAAAGCCTGCAGGATGATGCCAGGCAATGGCGGTGCACACCTTTAATCCCAGCACTTGGTGGGCAGAGGCAGGTGGATCTCTGAATTCTAGGCCAGCCTGGTCTACAGAGTGAGTTCCAGGACAGCCAGAGCTAGAGGGGAAGGATGGGAAAGGGTTTGTACTGAGCATTAAGCACAAGATCGACACTTAGTCAGGCGTGTTTTGTTAATGGTCTCCATCGTTACTTCTGACAGTTGCTGTTGGGGCAGAACCAGGGGTCCATCTTGTCAATGCAGTTTTGATACGCAGTCTTAATGATTTTATGATCCTTTTGTACCATCCTTTCTTTCTCTCCCTCTTTAGCATCTGGAGAAATTTCTATGTGCCCTCTCTGTAACTACCACTAGTTTGCATAGAAGAAAGAAAAAAAATTTTTGGTGTTTGAATTAAGATTCATCTCACTTCCATAGGCAACACATTCCAATTCTTTTTTAAAGATTGTAAGCATTGTTATAAAATTAAAAGCATGTGTCTAGAAAGGTGGCTCGGTGGTTAAGAGCGCTGACTGCTCTTACAGAGGACCCTGTTTAGTTCCCAGCACTCACATGGTAGTTTACAGCAATTTGTAACTCCATTCTCAGAGGGATTTAATGCTCTCTTCTGCCTTCCACAAACAGTAAGCGTGAAAGTGGTGCATATGCAGACACGCGGGCAAACACTCATATACATAAAACAAAATAAATAAATCTTTTTAAAAGACCTAAAGAACAAAAGAAAAGGAGAACCTTAGAGGCCCGGCTCTATTACAAGTCAGGGGCCAACAAACTACAACCAGTAGTAGTTAAAGCTTTGTAAAATAAAGTTTTATTGAAACACAGTCATGCCCAAATGATTCTGTGTGTCTGTGACTGCTTTGTACTTAGAACAAGCAGAGTTGAGTTGGAAGCAACTGATCTGCAGAGCCTAAGACATTTGCTGTTGGCCTTTCTCAGTAGGTGTCTTGATTCTTAACCTAACAAAGTTTTATAGAGGAGAAAGAGAATAAGGAAGAAGAGAGGGAGAGACAGACAGACAGACAGACAGACAGACAGACAGACAGACAGACAGACAGATACATAGATAGATAATAGATGATAGATAGTTGATAGATACATGCATACATACATACATACACACACATGGATACATAGATAAATAGATGATAAAAACATAGATACATAGATACATGATAGATACATAGATAGGTAGACAGATAGATACATAGATAGATGGTAGATAGATAGATAGATTGATAGATAGATAGATAGATGTTTTCACTCCACAAAAGGAGGTTGGCTTGGTCTGCACAGAAAAAGGAAATGGTGTTGGAATTTAAGAACTAGCTATCAGAGCTCCTTGGGCCCTGGAGAACAGGCAGAGACCATCCTGAGCTAAGCCGAAGGAAGGAGTTGAATCAGGGATCTCAGTGCGTCTTCTGGCAGACCACTATCTTATTTCTGGTTCCTTAAGTTAATGTGAAGAAGTCCTGTGTGTGTGTGTGTGTGTGTGTGTGTGTGTGTGTGTGTGTGTGTGT
>JANHMN010000022.1:2431794-2470732 GCA_030674055.1 Rhabdomys pumilio | reverse complement strand
CCAGGGGCAAGCAGCCTGTGTATGGTACCCAGGGGCAAGCAGCCTGTGTATGGTACCCAGGGGCAAGCCCCCTGTGTATGGTACCCTGGGGCAAGCAGCCTGTGTTTGGTACCCAGGGGCAAGCAGCCTATGTATGGTACCCTGGGGCAAGCCCCCTGTGTATGGTACCCTGGGGCAAGCCCCCTGTGTATGGAATCCAGAACCTTGATAATAATACCCTGGAGCATATTCTGTGACTCCTACTTCTGGGAGTTTTAACCTGTGTCTTTCCCCCTCCTCTCTGTCATGATCTGGAGGCCTGGGGCCTGTTTAGATGATCAGAATAGAAAGTCTGTGCCTACAACTGAAATAGATAAGGAAGTAATTAGTAAATAGCTTTCATTCCAGGTGACAAAGGGGTGAACAAATGACATTATGACTCAAACACTGGGGACTCTAAACTGTAGGCACTCCGTGTGTCTCCTCTGGAGTTCCTCAGGAGTGGGCTAATGAATGCTAAATCCCACTGGGGAAGCAACAGATCCCAGGGAGTATGACAAGGGTGGGTCCCCTGCGGACCAATGCATTTTCTAAGGAGCCACTTCTATTGGACTTAGCGAACTTTTCTAAAGGTCAAAGTTTCCCATGGCGTCTCATCAGTCCTTCTGATGGACAGCTGAGTGCTTGTTGTCTGGCTGTGCTCTTTTTTTCTGAGAAAAAGTCGAAGATTGGAAATAAAATGGAGCAGTGAGTGATACGAGGTACCTGGGACAG
The DNA here is from genome assembly GCA_030674055.1 of Rhabdomys pumilio. Classification (NCBI taxonomy): domain Eukaryota; kingdom Metazoa; phylum Chordata; class Mammalia; order Rodentia; family Muridae; genus Rhabdomys; species Rhabdomys pumilio. Next base: position 2,469,979 of record JANHMN010000022.1, on the reverse strand, counting down.
GGAGGGCTCGTGAGAGACAGTGATAAGGATTCTCGAGGCACCTTTGAGAATGATGCCTTTCTCAAGCAACGAGGGTTCGGTGGGGGATTGAATAAAAATGGCCCTCATAAACCCACAGGGAGTGGCACTATTAGAAAGAGTGGCCTTGCAGGAGTGGCTGTGGCCTTGCTGAAGTGGGCGTGGCCTTATAAGAGGAGCTGTCTCACTAGGACCTAGTCAGCTTCTAGATCTTAGAAGCTCAAACCAGACCTAGTGGCACAATTCACTTCCTGCTGCCTGCTGATCCAGATGTAAAACTCACAGTTCCCTCTCCAGCACCATGTCTACCTGCACCATGCTTCCTGCCATGACAAGAATGAACTAAACCTCTGAACTGTAAGACAGCCCCAATTGAATGTTTTCCTTTATAAGAGTTGTTGTGGTCATGGTGTCTCTTCACAGTAATAAAATCTTAATGAAGGCAGGTTCTGTACTTCTCGACCACCATACCTGCCAGAGCCAGTGGTCTTTGAGATCACATCTTGCAAATTCCAAGAATGTCATTCAAGGACACAGAAGGTGAGTTTTAGGGATGACAGAAGCATCTAGGAAAAGCTGTGGCGAGCAAGTTAATTTCCTGGAGATGGCCCACCATTTTGCATGGCTACAATGGGTGCACTTTGAAAAGTCATCACCTCTATAAACTTCATCCTAGGATTTTGTCTCACTGCTGATATGCCTTTCCTGTCACTGTTACATAGCCTATTGACTCTTGGGTATCAGCCCACCCTATTAGGAAAATTTCCTTCAGATCAACATGAAGAACTTTCATGAATTAATGTTGTTCAGATGAATTAATGACTTCATAGAATTTCTGATTTGATTCAAATAGTATTAGGAAGAAAGTTTAAAGAGATGGCTTTAGTTGTTTTGCCAGAAAGATGTAATACAGTTAGACTCAAGAATAGAATGTGCCCATTCCTCAAAGAATAGTAAGTAAAAGCTGCATAATAAGAAATACAATCAGCTTTCATAGATTGCACTAAGAGGAGAAATAGGCTTGGGACAAATTTGTGGTCAAGGAAAAACATTCATTCTAGGTCAGGTCCAAGGATGACACCACAGGTGTGCACTATGATAAAGCAAGGCCACGTGAAACTGTTGCTCTGAACTTATAATGAGCTTATAGAATGAAACACCGCTTTGAACTTATTGTTGCCATTCTTCTGTAACTTCCCTTTTGTGTAACATTTTATCAAGGAGGTAATTTTATAAAGAACTTGTGTCTAAGAAGGTATAAAAAGACTGAGAGAAGAAATAAAGTGTGGCTGTTGGGGCTCAGCTCCATCCACCAAATGCCTGTCTGTCTGTCTACATGCATGTACAATTAAGAGTTTCAGGGTTTCTAGCTGGGCATCCTTGCCAGCCTTAGAGAACTGAGTTTTGTTCTATAAGTAGTGCTGATCCCATAAATTGCCTGCTGTTGGGGGTGGGGACATCGGCTGCTATCAGCACAACCCTAATCACCAACACCAACACTGTACCTCTTCACTGCCTGCCCCTGTTTACCCTGTGACAACAAAGCTGGTTTTGGACATATAGAGATTGGAGAGTGGCGAGTTTTGAGTCCATTTGGCCCAGCCAGGTGTCCAGGTACCATTCAGATGCTACCTCTCAGTTTTAAGAATGTAGCTGCATGCTGGGCGGTGGTCATGTGCCCAGGCTACCACCTAGATAAAGAAAAGCTGAGTTTCGCTGGGTGGTGGTGGCGCATGCCTTTAATCCCAGCAATTGGGAGGCAGAGGCAGGTGGATTTCTGAGTTTGGGGCCAGCCTAGTCTACAGAGTGAGTTCCAGGATAGCCAGGGCTACACAGAGAAACTCTGTCTCAAAAAAAAAAAACAAACAAACAAACAAATAAAAAACCAAAAAAAAAAAAATGTAGCTGCATACAGCCCAGGCAGAGGGTCTCTTTAAGAAAGACATGGGACCCACAGTTCTCTTCAGCCATCTCTGGCCTCTGGCAAGGACATACTCAGAACTGCTGCTTTGGGGTTCCTGCCCTACTTGGCTAATTTCTATGTCCTGTTCTCATCAAGAAGACCAGACACCTTAGCTGGGATGAAGAGTGTGCCACTGAATCACAAGACCTCCTCGTGGTCTTTGTGATAGCTATACACCTTGTCTGTTTACCGTTTAAAATGACAATTAAGTGGTTAGAATTTAGGCCAAATTTAGTCTAAGTGACACAATTCATATTTACATTCTGGGTAGTCAGCTGTCCTGGCCTTTAGGGAAAGTGGCTCTGACCCTCACCCCTCGGGGGTGGTTTGGGCATCTCAGTTCTGGATTCTGCATCTCCTAAGGTAGAGAGCCCGCCTCCCCTGAGAGTTAGCTCACAGATAACTTTCCCAGCCATGCTTCCATGCTGTCCTCTTTTTGAGGCTAAAACATAAAACAGTAGATTCGAGCAGAAGAATCAAATGAACCTGGGGAACAGCTTCTGCCTGCAGTATCTCTGACTGCCCACTCTGATCCCCAAGATCCATAACAGTCATGTCAACGAATAGGGTAACCCATCTGCACAACAGTTGTGGGTCCTCCTGTGAGCCTTCTGCCGGCATAGAATGATTACTGTGCAGCTCTGTACAGGCTGAGGACAAAGAACCCAGCTAGATTTTCATAGATTTCAGGGGTCAGGAAGGATGAAGGGCTAGAACTCCAAGACCACTAAAACCTTCCTAATGGGCTGGCTCCTACGGAAGTGTCTAGTGTTCACTTCACATTCGCTTAAGCAAAATGCTCCTCTGCCCCAGGCAGCTTTAGGAAAAGTACTTAGACTCTTTAGGATGACTGGGGAAGCCCTGTGGGCTTTACCCCGGCCTGGTTCTCTTGTGTTTTACAAACACAATTGAACATCAGAGCCTGCCTTAATTGAGCCCTTCTTGGTCCAGCATAACTAACTGAGTGGGGCACAAGAACACGCCTTGGATGGGACTGTGTCTGCCGGCTCCACAGCAACGCTCAACACTCAAGGATATCCCCTTATACAGCAGTTCCTAAAGTAAGAACTGGCCCATGTTTACCCTGGGGTGGAACTCACATTTCAACCAGGTGCTGATCCTCTAACTGTTCCCTGTTCTCTGGTCCATCTTCTGTGTACAACATCCATCACTCTTCCTCAACGCAGCAAGTCTTTTCTAAAACTTTATTCTGTACAATTAGCTCAGGAGCCTGCAGGGACTGTTTGTTGGAGAAGTCTCCTAATTAAATGCTGGGTATGAGGTACTGGCTATGAGCCATACTCAAAGCCTCTGTTGATAGCCTGGGTTTATCTTACATGTCCTTTTGTTCTAAGTCAATTAGAACCTACCTGAGTAAAAGGCAGCTGTCTCATAGTCTATTGCATATGAGGTGACCCAAAAAAGGAGCCCAGACCAGCAAAGACTCTTGATAATGGTTACTGAGTAGCCTGCCAATCAGATCTTCTCTCTGTTGGGGAATTGGGACCAATATAAGCACTCCATTTGTTGGTGGCATGTGGAGAGCTTTTGGGGCTGCTTGGCAGGAATCTGACATTGGCCATGGACAAGGAAATGGGCTTCAAGCGGGAATCTAACATTGGGCCATGACAAGGAAGTAAGTTCAGCAGGAATCTAATTTTAGGCTAAAATAGGGAATTTTAGTCAGGAATCTAAATCTAGTCTGGAACAAAGAAGTAGGCCTCAGGCATAAATATGACTGTGGGCTAGGACAGGGAAGTAGGCTCAGATATTTTGGTCATCCTGACAAGCCCTTAGAAACAGTGATCACAGGAGTGATCACAGGACTTTGCTTATTGCCTTGCTTGTTCCTTGTCTATTTGCATCTATTGTAACCTAGAACAGACCCAAATACTTGCATGTAATTAAAATAGTATAAAAGCAGATTGGGAAAAATAAACCCACCTCAGTTTCAGAACTGGCTGGGGTCATGCTGCAATATTGTCTAATTGTCTTTTTCTTTTAATCCTCACTCCAGCACTGTTGAACCTGTTGACTGACTGAGCTGGCTGGGTCAGTGGCAGATACTCATTTTGTTTTGACAAAACAAAATGTTTGTTTCCCCAGTCACTGGCTCTCATTAACATAAGCTTATTTTTCAAGCATGCACACACATTAGATAGATATAGATACAGATACAGACACAGATATATAGATAAACATAATAAACCACCAGCTGTGTCTGTGTCCATGTGTGGTTCTGGGACCTAGGAAAATGGAGTGTCTCCTCCATGGATCTGTGACAAGTCTGCTGCCAGGGAGCAGGCAGTAGAGTCATTTGGTTAAGGCATCTTCTTGGAAGACTCAAATTCACATGCCAGAGCAAGCCTCCTGTCCCGACAGCAGTAGGACATCCATGTATAACCTTTCCCAGAGGATTTTCAGAGGTAGCTACAATGTAGCTTGAATAAAATACAGTAGCTGGGTAACTCTCAGGGGAGTGAACATATCTGAATTCTCAAATATTACCTTTTCCATCTATTTACCCATAATTTATAATTAGTTGTTGGCTAAGTTTGCCATTTAATATATAAATTACTGAATGACAGATGGAACTGTGATGAAAGATATCACAGAAACTGAGTGGGGTGGCCTAACTGTGACCTCAGCACACAGCACATCTAGAGGAGGGTGCTAAATTTGAGTCAGACTTTGGCCACATTGTGAAAACTTCTTCAAAAACAAAACATCCCACAAAATTACTACCGCCACCAAACAATAAGAAATAATTAATAGCCATAGCAGACAGCCTGGACTTCAAAATATAGTTGACAGTAATGTATGGTCTCTGCTAGGAAAGTGCTCACCCATTTTTAGGAAATACACCATGTGGGCAGGATACCCTTGGACACACACAACATCTGGAAGTCGATTCTGGGAAGCCAGTGAGGTCTATGACTGTAGTAAGTTGCCACAGACTGTTGCTCGGCATATGTATTAGCTAGTTTTCTATTGCTATGATAAAGCACATAACCAAGGCAACTTACTGGAGAGTTTATGATGGCTTATGATTTCATAGGGATAAGAGGCCATCATGGCAGGAAAGCATAGCAGGAATCTGAGAGAGCTCACATCCTCAACTGCAAACAGAAGTTGAGAGAGCAAACTGGAAGTAAGGCAAAGTTACAGAATCTCAAATCTTACCTCCAGTGCTGGACCTTCTCCAAGAAGACTGCACCACCAAAACCTTCCCAAACAGCACCACCAGCTGATACAGGAAACCCATCTGAGATGACTACTCAGACACAGGTTACAGCCAACTGAAGGTCTTTATTCCAGGCTGGGTCTACACTCAGATATTTGGGAACCCAAATGTAGCCTCAAATATTTAAACCAAAGGGCTTTTAAAAACAAAAACTATGCTTTGGTATCTTGCTCAGGAGCTGAAGGGGAAGGTTTGTACAAACAAGCAGTTAAACAGAAGCTAGGTTAAGCTGGTAGATAGGGAAGGGTTCTGTGCAAGCAAGTGGTTTAACAGAAGTGATAAGTTAGCTAGGACATCTCGGCCTTAGGTTCTAAAATTATAGAATGGGGTCATTTTTCATGGGATTCTCCATCAAGGAAATCAAATCATAGCTGCAGTAGTTTAAATATGCTTGATCCGTGGGAAGTATCACTATTAGGAGTTGCCTTGTTGGAGTAGATGTGGCCTTGTTGAAGGAAGTTTGTCAGTGTAGGGGTGGGCTTTGAGGTCCGATGCTCAGGTTTCTCTTAGTGTTGAAGCAAGCCTTCTCCTAGATGCCTACAGAAGAGAATCTCCTCCTGGCTACCTTTGGGTTAAGATGTAGAACTTTCAGTTCCCCCATCACTATGTCTGACTGGATGCTGCCATGTTTTCCACCATGATGATAATTGACTAAACCTCTGAAACTGTAAGCCAGTCTCAGTTAAATGTTTTCATTTAGAAGAGTTGCCTTGGTCATGGTGTCTCTTCACAGCAATGGCAACCCTAACTAAGACAATAGCTAAACCTGAAGTGGTCTTCCTAAGAATATAAGATGGAGGAACCTCTGCACTGTCTTACCCTGTCACATTCCCCACTGGTTCTATGGCCATAAGTCAAATTATTGACTTGTCCTGTTTTAGGGTATAGTGTTGTGTTGGAATCACAGCTTGCATCTGGACAGACCACGACAAGCCAATGCAGTTTTACATGGTAGAGGTTTGTTGTGGGGGACAGGGGATGGAGACAAAGGTGAAAAGAGAGAGAGGGGAAAAGGGAGGGTGAAGGTCAGGAAGGGTCTGCCTTTTATTTAGGCTGTGACATAACTGCTTGCAGGTAAGTGTAGAAAGTAGACTCTGAGAATGTTTATGATTGCCATGGAAACAGATACATGGATTCCTGTCGCCCATGGGTGATGTCACTGGGTTCGAAGGCAATCTGCCAAGCTGGTTCCTGATACCAACAGTCAGTCCTAAGGACCAGTAGCTTAACTTATTATCTGATGTAGTTGTCCATGCAGTTGAGGATGCAGGGTCCCATCATTAGCCTGACCAGGATAACAATCAGCAGTCTGGCTAATGCTGACAGAAAGGTAGTCAACCATTGGAACCAGAAAATCAGAGGCTGACAGTAGTTTATATGATCTATTTCTACCCCTCCTGAGACCAGAATTTGGACCCATTTGACCTTCAATAACATTGAGTCAAGACCAATATGAACTCTTTCCTCTTCTTGATTATAGACACATACCTAGTGGATAACATAGATCAGTACACATAGAGTAGGTGTGACTTCCCAGTGAGTTGGGAGAGGCATATTTAGTCAAACCATTCATATAAGCAAACTGGGTAATTTAGAACATGATGTGGGTACTTTGTCCTTGGCAGAGAATGCATAAAATTTTAATTGAGAATGGATAAAATTTTAATTCCTGAAGACCCTTTTCTATTCAGTTTTCTCGACTGCCAAACTTACTGACCCCTCTCCCTCCCCTAGACCCATATTGTTCCACTCCTGAAAAGGACAAAAGAGAGCAGACATCCACCTGAAAGAGAAAATGTTCCATCCTCAATTTTGCTGAATTCCCATGTCCAGGATTGGAACTGATAGGTATTGTTTCCAAGATTAGTAGTCTGGTCAGTCTTAGCTTTAAGGGGTCCCAAATTCAAGTGACAGTCCATCTATCATTGTCCTTGGTGGCCTTTTTTCAAGGGATGACACAAGCTACTTTGCCAGCAGTTGGGGTGGTGAGTAGTTCCTAGGTGGGTGGCTTGATGGAGATCTATAAGCAGTAACCTTCCCAGCCTCCAGCATCTGCGTCCTTGTTTATCCAACTTGACCACTTCTTGCTTTGCCTGCTCAGTTTTGCTCCAGAGTATACCTCAATGTATTAGAGAGGCCCCACTGGTTCTAGGGCCATATCCCTGGTGGCCAAGCAAACTGCTCTGTGCCTTTGGTTTCTGGAGAATCTCCTTTTCCGTGTTCTTTGCAGAGGACTCTGGCCACCATCTTTATTAACCACATAGCTTCAAACAGGGCTAAGATTTCTTCTCTGTTTTGATATCTTTTCCCTGCTGTGATTAGCAATCCTCTTTCCCTGTTAGAGCCCCAAGGACATGAATCATGACAAAAGCATATCGGCTATCAGCGTATATGCTGATAGCACTTCATCTTTCTGCCAGCAAACTAGTTGAATCAAGGCTCCACTCATTAAGCTGAGGGTCCCCTGCTTAAACATTGTGCCCAGAGAGTCTAACTTTGGGTCATCATCACTGCCCCGTGTACCTGATCCCATCTTGGATGAAATTGCTCCTGTCTGTGAATAATATCGAATCTGATCTGGCCAATGGGACATCAGTCAGATTAGTCCTGTAGGCTAGAATGGGTCAGGTCAGTAGAATCATGCAAGGGATCCAACTGGCAGGGTTGAGAGCTGACATCTTGTGGAACTGAATGTGTGATTATCCAGAAGCAGGGTTTGGTACTGGGTCACCTGGGCATTAGACATCCATGTTTTAGCTGCTCCCCTCAAGAGGGCCTCAACAGACTGTGGGACTCTTAGGAACAGTTTATGTCCTAAAGTTAATTTGTCAGCTTCTTTTATCAACAGGGCAGTGGCAGCTACAGTCCTTTTATACACAGGTCATCCATCTCTGACCGGGTCAAGCCTCTTGGACAGATATGCCATTGATCTTTTCCACAGCCCCAGGATTTGTATGAGGACCCCATTGGCCACGCCTCTGGTTTCATCCATATACAAGTGGAATGGCTTAGTAATGTCTGGAAGGGCCAGGGCTGGGACCTTTCTCAAGGCTTAGAAGGTTCTCTGCTCAGTCTCAGTCTATTCCAAAAGATATGTACTATCAGTGCTGGTATAGAGAGGCTTGGCTACCTCAGAAAATCCCACCATCAATTGCCAGTAGTATCCAGTCACTCCTAAGTATTCCTGCACTTCTGTCTTCTGATGTGAGGGTGGGGATTTACAGAATGGCTGAAATACAGCATTGAAACTCAGCTTTTCTTTCTTTTTTTTTTTTTGTTGTTGTTGTTTGTTTTTTGTTTGTTTGTTTTTTCGAGACAGAGTTTCTCTGTGCAGCCCTGGCTGTCCTGGAACTCACTCTGTAGACCACCAGGCTGGCCTGGAACTCAGAAATCCGCCTGCCTCTGCCTCCCAAGTGCTGGGATTAAAGGCATGCGCCACCACCGCCCAGCAAAACTCAGTTGTTCTTTATCTAGGTTGGAGCCTGGGCACATGACCTGAGGGTCACACAGCTGAGCCTTCTTGGCTGAAACTCTATGCCCCAGGGCTTGGTGGGGCTCTAAAATGGTCTTCCTTTTCTGGTCCATATTCCTCCTCAGTGGTCAGAGCTATGAGGAGGCCATCTACACTCTGCAGCAGGGTATTTTGTGGATATCTTTGTCTAAATTCCAACACCTCTACACACAGTGCCCCATCAGATATTGCTGGTGAATCCCTGAACCCCTTTTCCTAGTCTGTCTCCCCATTTCCTCTCTTCCTTTCTTTCCATAAGCAGTAATCACAACTCAGCAGAATTTCTTTCCCTGCTTGTCTTTGGCGGAATCTCGGCTGTTGTAAACACTCTGAGAAATTTCCAAAAGTAGAGAGCTATTTATCCCTTCAAATCCCTCTGACTTCTGGAGCTTTCTCCTTATGTTCGACTTCACAACAAATGCAATATAAATGGTTTTCTGATTCTCGTGTCACAGAGCTATCCCAGAAACCTAGCAAGCGAGTCACCAGGGTCTGAGTCCCTGACCTACTTTGGATAAGTTTATGTGTTTCTAACTGCCTCTTTTAATTCTCCAAATAATGTTTGACGGGGGAGGGGGGGGAGTCCAATGCCCTCTCACCTTAAAACAGTATCTAACAGCTGATAAGGGCCTACAGCTTTTTCAAAAAAAAAAAAAAAAAAAAAAAAGGAGGGGTTTGGGGTCTTCCAACTTAAAAAGTCACTGTTAGAGAAGGAGACAAAAGCCATGAATGTGTAAATTGAACTTCCAAGTTTTCAGTGTTGTAACTCAGGGAATTACGTCCTCCTTTCCAGGTGCAACCAGCTTATAGAGCAGGTCAAGGAAAAAGTAGAGAGGACATGGCTCAGAGATCTGTTATGTCTCCTCCTTGCACACACGCTTAGGCCATCTACATAGGGAACAGGATCAGGACCCCAGGACTAGGGATGGGACTCAGACAACGCTTAGGCCATCTACATAGGGAACAGGATCAGGACCCCAGGACTAGGAATGGGACTCAGACAACTAAACAAGCTAAATGCGAGGGCTCAGGGGTTGGAAAGGGAGGCAGATGGGCTGAGAGAATAGATGACGGTATTGGGGTTTTTCTGGGTGACCTGGTGGGGCTAAAAGGATTTGGGTACCCAATAAGAGGGAACAGGTCTTAAGCCAAGGGGTTGAATGTGTCTTGTGCTACAGAAAGCCATTGTTTATTACAGTAAAACCGGTGGCTATAGCTGACTCTGTAGCAGCAGGCATTGCCATAGCAACAGCAATAGCTGGCCATAGTCACCACTAAGGGAGACAGCACAGCATGGGTGGGCAGCCCTGGAGTGGCTTTGTAAGCCTGTGGAAAACTATGCAACATTTTGGGGCAGCTGTGACTGTGGTCTTGGGATGGCTCACCCTTCCCCCTCAATTCTAGAAATGTTTCTCCAATGCACAGAAGTGATAGAAACACAGAGAAATACACAGGATGTGCTAGATAGTTTTATGTCTACTTGACACAAGCAAGAGTCTTTGGAGAGGCATCTCAATTAAAAAACAAAAAAAATGTTTCCAGGGCGGGGGGTGGGGGGGATGGCTCAGTGGTTAAGAGCATTGACTGTTCCTCCAGAGGTCCTGAGTTCAATTCCCAGCAACCACATGGTGGCTCACAACCATCTGTAATGGGATATGGTGCCCTCTTTTGGTGTGTTTAAAGACAGTGATAGTGTACTCATATACATAAAATAAATAAATAATTATTTTTTAAAAGTTTCCATAAGACAGAGCTGTAGATAAGCTTGTAGGATACTTTCTTGATTAATGATTGATGGGGAGGGCCCAGCCATTTTGGGTGGTACCATCCCTGGGCTGGTGGTCCTGGGTTCTACAAGTGAGCAGCATCCTCCATGGTCTCTGCATCAGCTCCTTCCTCCAGGTTCCTGTTTGAGTTCCTGTTCTTGATGCTTTTGATGAACACCTGGACGGACCAGGAGAGTCCAGTGACGTCTCACACCGATCCCAGAGTCTACAGTCGACTTTTCCTTTCGTGCCCTAACCAGACAGTGCCTCCTACAGATCAGACTTACCCCTGGAGGAACTCAGACAAGATGACTCTCAGTTTACCTTTCCCCCCTTCAGGTGGCCATGCCAGTGCATCTCTGGAGAGTTTGGCAATGATCTATCATGGGACCCTGAACATCTCAGGCTGCACACTCCCTTAAGAGTCCTCTTCAGCGGGCACACTCTTCCCATTCCAGTCATTCCAGAAGCACCTGAGCATCAGGGTCTAATGTCTGGGGACCTTGCTGGGGCCTCCAAAATGTTGCAAGGAGTCCACCAGAGCTGACCAGTTTATAGCCAACTGAAAGTCTTTATTCCGGCCATTTGGTTCTACACTCAGGTACTTGGCAGACTCAAGCATTTACATCAAGGGACTTTCAATCCATTCAATCCATTGTAAACAAAGCTGATAATCTTTGGTGTTGGGGAGATGGCTCAGTGGATAAGAACCCTATGCATGGAAGAGAAGATGAGTTCAAGTCCCCAGCACCTGTATAAAAGCCAGAACCCGAGGGTATGAGGCTTGGCTCTCACAGAAGTACGAACTGTGGTGTGGCTCCAGCCCAGAACCTGAAAGGGTGGACTGCTAGAGCGAGCTGAGGGGGTGAAGTTGGCCGCCATGGACCTGTTGGCCTGAGGAGCCTGCAGATGCACAGAAGAGAAACATTTTCTCAGAACTGGGGGGGGGGGGGGGGGGGGGGGGGATTGAGAAGCCCCTCACTTCTGAACTGGTAAAGTATTAAGTTTGAAAGCAATAAAAGAGAAAGGAAACTGAGAATTAAAAATTCATGGGAAGAAATATTTAGTTTGAAAATAAAAAAGTGAAGCCCTTAAGGAGAGAGTTAGAAATTAAAAAAAAAAAAATTATTTTGTGTTAAAATGGAAAATGCAAGCCAGGCAATGGTGGCGCACGCCTTTAATCCCAGCACTTGGGAGGCAGAGGCAGGCAGATTTCTGAGTTCGAGGCCAGCCTGGTCTACAGAGTGTGTTCCAGGATAGCCAGGGCTACACAGAGAAACCCTGTCTCGAAAAAAAACAAACAAACAAACAAACAAAAAAACAAAAACAAAATAGAAAATGCAATGACAAAATGCATCTGGATCCCACTTGATTTCACTTCACTTAACAGCATACAAATAATTATTATTTTTCAGTAATCATTATAATTTTATATATCCTCTTTAAGAGAGATCAAAATAAAGCAGACTTGGAGAAAGAAAAAAAACTAAAAAATTTTAGACTGGAGGCCAAAGAACAGAGGTTAGAGGATTTCTTAAATCAGAATAAAGAACCTTTACAAGAATCTAATATAGAAGCTACAATGACAGCAACAAGGCTCGTTCCAGATGAGAAGAATTCACGGAGGATTCATGGGTTAGATGGTAACACATGGATGCAGCACACTGAACTAAAAGTACACATTAGGTCTGCTTAGAACAATGTCACACAGTAGACTACAGAGTTTGGAGAATTAAGATATGTTCGCATGCTGGTGTACCATACTCCTGGTACATATTCAGAATGGGCTTCTGCTTAAATCCTGAGAAGGCTGATTCTGAGACTGCACATCTCAGGAAGTGATGTGCAATGGTGGCTATCTTGGAAATGCCTTTGCAGATGGAAACTGATGCTGCTTCAATACATGTATTCATTAGGATACAATTTTTTAGACATTATGGCAGAAAACATGTTACAGACTATCTTACAATCCTACAGGACAAGCAGTTGTAGAGAGAGCTAATCTTACTTTAAAGGAGATGCTTAACAAACAACAAGGGCTAACAGAGGCCCTCAGAGACAGATTACATGGTGCTCTAGTAACTTCAGATTTTTGAATGTTAGTGAACAAAAAACAACAGCTACTGAGAGACACCAGATTATGGGGGAAAAACCTACTGACCTAAGTCATCCTGTTTATATTAAGGATGTTCTAACCTCAGAATGGAAGGCAAGTAATATGTTAACTGGGGAAGAGAATTTGCTCTTGTTTCAATAGGAGAAAAAACATCTGTGGATTCCTTCCAAATTGGTAAAAATCAGATTTGACAGGGGTGACTACCTGAAGATCTTGGATGTAAACAGGAAGACAGAGACTGCACAGCAAATGTTAAAGCTAGCTTTCTTCTTCTTTAAAAAGATTTTATTTATTATGTATACAGCATTCTGCCTGCATGTACACCTGTATGCCAGAAGAGGGCACCAGACCTCATCTTAGATGGTTATGAGCCACCATGTGGTTGCTGGGACCTCTGGAAGAACAGACAATGCTCTTAACCTCTAAGCCATCTTTCCAGACCTAAAGCTAGCTTTCTTGAGACTAATCAATAACCAATTTTCTTAGACCACCACCACCCAAAAAGGAAACAGATGCTCCAGACAGACGGAAGATAGATGTTTGTCATCATTTAAGAAGTGTGGTTACAAATTGTTACGGTCTTGGGCAGGGAGGAAACAAAACAAGGGAGGTTAGATTCAGTAGTTCCTTTTTCTCTTTTTCTTTCTTCTATCCTTCTTTGTCTCTTACCTGGTGTTAGGGGGAAAAGTGGGGAGAAGGGATGAAAAGAGAAAGAGGGGATATATAGGATAGAACATATATATAATAGGATAAAGAATAGATTATCGAATCTACTTTTATACCAGATAACATCTATAATTTTTGCATTGGTATAGTCTTCATATTGATACAGATTTAGGATTATATTTTGCTACAACATACTATGTATATATGTTTCAACTCTTTTTTTTTTTTTTTTTTTGGTTTTTCAAGACAGGGTTTCTCTGTGTAGCCCTGGCTGTCCTGGAACTCACTCTGTAGACCAGGCTGGCCTCGAACTCAGAAATCTGCCTGCCTCTGCCTCCCAAGTGCTGGGATTAAAGGTGTACACCACCACCGCCCACCTGGCATGCTTCAACTCTTGTTTAAGGTATTGTGCCTATGTCATGTGAAATTCTAGTCTTCGAAAGCTTCTATTGCAAACTCTTTAGGATAATTGAAAAAAAAATCTAAATTAGTAGTAGACAATCATGCTTATGGTCATTTTAGATACTAGTCTAGTTAATTATACTAAGATATTTTCAAAGTTGAATAGATAGTAAATAGCTAGGAACAAGCAATGTTTGTTTATTCAGATCTACTATAGATAGATGGTATTCAAAAACCTCAGAGACCCACAGAAAATAGCATTTAAGGATGTCTTATTAACAAAAGGCTTTTTTTTTTTTTTTTTTTTTTTTGACAATGAGACAGGACTGCTCCTGACAGCATCCCCATTCTATTTCAAAGAATAAGGTCATCATTGAAGAACCTCCATATGAAGTTTGTTTCAAAGCAGCAAGCTAGCCAGTGGGCAAGAAACTGCCCTTGCTTCAACTGCTGACAATATGCTGTCCAAACTGGACAAATGAGGCACAGTGAAGTTGATTGACAAGCTATGCAAGGACAGGTTAAGCAGTCTCAAATAATTCCTGCTTCACAGAAAAGTCTGTCACACTCTGGGCCAGAAGGCTGAAGACGCTCCAATGAAAGCATGAGAGACTTGGAGACTCTCCAAGAAACCAACTACTCAGTCATTCCTACAGTTTTGGAAGCTACAGTTCCTGTATACGCAGGTAATATTTATTCCTTCTCATGTCTCTGACGAAGACGTGATAGTTACAATCTCACACTAAGCTTAAGGTGCATAAGAGTCAGGAAAATGTTTTAAGGTCTAAGAAGATGGTTTTAGGTTGGTAATTCAAGTTGATTTAAGTGCAGAACTCTGAACTCACCAAGATCAAATAGATAGTGGAATACTTTCTCCAAGGTTGACAAATACATATTGTCAGGACATTGTGAATGTAATCTTACCTGATAGTTTTCATAGTTGTTATTACTATTAAGCTTATTATTGAAAGAGAAAGTGACTTTTATTGGACTAAAAGGGGGAAATGATAGGGAGAATCTCTTGTGTAATGTCTGGAAGCGTCACCTGTCAATAAAATGCTGATTAGCCAATAAGCTGAGGCAGGAAATAGGGGGTTGAGAGTTCCAGTAGAGAAAGAGCGACTCTGAGATGGGATCAGGTGTGGGAAATTTGCCCTGAACTCTGAGGAGAAAGACAAATGAAGCTGAGAACAGGTAACTAGCCATGTGGCACTCCTAGAACAGAATAAACAGGTTAAGAGCTAGACAGAGAATAAGGCTAAGCTTATGGCCAAGGCAAGTATTCATATTTAACTCTGACAGTCATCACTTCAGACAATCAAACTGACAGTCATGTTAGAGATACTAGTCTAGTTAATTACACTAAGCAGTTTTCAAAGTTGAGCAGATAATAAGTAGCTGGAAATAATAATGAGGTACGGGTGGAAAAGGCCACAGTTACAGTTAACTTCTTCTCCCTGGATGCTTAACACTGGCCCCTTCCCTCGTGAGCATTTACAGCATAAGGCCATTTCACACAGCTGTAGCATCAATGTTATGGTGGTTCACACCATTAATTCCAGCACTTGGGGAGGTAGAGGTAGGCAGATCTGTGAGTTCAAGGCCTGGTTTATATAGTTCTGGGCCATGTAGAAATATATAGATTTAATTATATTAAGATATAATATATCCTTGGCACACAGAAGACAAATCTCTTGTTCTGCATACATAAAAACATAACCCCGTTCAGTTAAATGCAAACTGGATCCATCCGAAAAGACCAGAATTTGTTCTTTCAGCATTTCTTGAGCTCTCCTGTGATTTGTTTTGACCAATGAAATGATCCAGAAAGGGGTATCATCAAGAGAAAATATCTGTTCAATTCTAGGGTTTGAGAAAGATGGGTAATGTTGGACTTGAAGATCCAAACTGGGAAGATGCACTCCCACAGAAACACTCACAGACAGGGGGTTCGATGCAAAAGCAAGAGGCTTAATGATTCCAGTGCACTGGGGTTTCCCCCACCCCCCACCCCCGTACACAGGCTAGAAGAACCCTGAGCTAAATCTAAGAGCAGTTTTTATACGGTTTTCACAGGGCAATCTTAAAGTCACCTCTTAGACAATGTTAACCACAAAGGTTGACCTCAAATAGCTACTCCCACACTTGGCAACTCATATTTGCACATTATCCTATGACAGTGAGTGTTAACTAAGTCTATCTTATCATAGCTTCTGTTTACCCAGGTTTATTGCGATAAGGGCCCAGCTTCCTGATAACCTTTTAATTTTCTTATCTTGGGCCCTTCCTGAAGTGTATGTAAGTCTTCCGAATGTGCTTCTCCTGGAGTCTGTCTCTGGAGAAGTTAATTTTTAAGTTTAGGCTGGGACCTGGGATTCCTTCATACATTCTTGGGATAGCCAGATGTATGGCCAAGGCAGAAGAGAAAGGAAAGTGAGTCTAGTCAGCCATAGGAACCAGATATTAGAGGCCTTGTAGAGGAACACAGATGACTTTGGAACAGAGTCCCCATGACCCAGGTGTATGTATCAGGGGACCTTCATCTTCTGATTCTCTTGCTCCCCTGCCTTGAGTGCTAAGATTATAGGTGTTCCCTCATCCCAGGCAAGAGGAGGCAAGGGAGAGTGAAGGATTCCCTGGGTGGGAGTTTAACTTTCAATGGGAACTTTCTAACCTAATATCCATTTCAAAGTGTTCTCTAAACCATTAGGTCATTCCATCTTGCTGATCAGGTGGGGATTACTGCTTCAGGGAGTATAGTGACAGAAGGACATCTACAATCATCTTAAAAGGTTCAGTTGCTTCCATAATGGAACCAAGTGAGATGACAACTGAAGTTGCTCATCCCTTCCTTCCCTAACTCAGTTCTTGGAGGAGCTAGTAAAACCAGTGGAGGATGAGGAGGCTAACACAAGTGGTAAAGACAGTGATCACTGTATTGTAAAGCCAAGGGATGATTTACGGTGCCTACTTTAAACAAACAAAAAAACCTGTAACCTTTTAGACTAAAATACCTACTGTCCAGCCTTTAACAGTGTATCCTTCTAACCTTACAACCGTCTAGCCTTTAACATTGTATTCTTCTAACCTTACAACCGTCTAGCCTTTAACATGGTATCCCAACCGTCTAGCCTTTAACATTGTATCCTTCTAACCTTACAACTGTTTAGCCTTTAACAATGTATTCTTCTAACTTTACAACCGTCTAGCCTTTAACAGTGTATCCTTCTAACCTTACAACCGTCTAGCCTTTAACATGGTATCCACTGTCTTCTAGCCTCCTTTACTCCACATGCCCTTTCTCTCTTTGTCATCCAAAGGGAAAACAAATGATTTTTATGCCTGGACAAATGTTCTTTAAACAAAAATGTTTGACATTCTGCCCAGGAAATCAGAATATAAGCAGTTCCACTAGAGCCAACTATGTAATCTTTAAAACCCAACACTCCATTAGCTCACTCTGGGGACTTGCTTGCCAGAAGTCCCTTTCTGAAACCCTGATTGTCGCAGGCTGAAGCTTTTTTACCAATACCATAGTCAAGTTAGGTGCCAGATCCATCTGGTCTCCAAGCAAGGCTCTCTGAAGGTCAAGGTGACAGGGAAACTGACTTTGAACAAGAATATTAGCACATATAATGCAGCTGTAGTGTCTATGGCATTGCAAAAGTCAGGAGAGAACATAGGGCAAAAAGACCCTAGGGGTGTATAAGGATGCAGACTTGATTTCAGAATTCTCTGAGCTTCTCATGGAAGTCCAAAAGCAGAGTGGAGAATGTGAGTATATAAACTAAAAACAAGGGATGGAGGGAAGGCAAGGCTTTTGACTCTAGATTGTAAGTAAACATTTAAAAACAATGCCAAGTCAATTTCCTTTCTGTGAAGCACACAAAAGCAGTTTCAGTACATTCAGGACATGCTAAGGCTGCTTTTATTCTAAGGGTCTCTGCAGCCAGGTGCCTAAAGAAAAGCAGAGATGGGATGGGATTTATGTCAGTTACATGAATATTTACTTACTTTGCCTAATGTCAAGTTTTAAAAAATCTCTTTCTATAAATATATATATATATTATAATAAATATCTATATATTTATCTATTATAATCACCCCAAATGCAAAAATGTGTACTTATTTAGAAATGTTCTTAAAACTGTTAGTTTTTTTAAAAAAGGTTTCCACAGCTAGGTGGTGGTGGCACTCAGGAGGCAGAGGCAGGCATATCTCTGTGAGTTTGAGGCCAGCCTGGTATATAGTGCAATTTCAGGACAGCCAGGCTACACAAAGAAACCCTGTTTCGAAAAAACAAAATAAATAGTTTCCATAGTTCTTGGTAGTTAAGAGTTAAATAATTAAAAAAAAAAAACTATGTTCTTGGCATAATAAACAAATATTTCAAAAAATCTTTTGTTACATAAAATCAAATGTACTCTCAAGACTGCTTGGTACATGGAGCAGATACCCTGTAATGGTACATACACATACAAGGCACATGAAGACTCTCTGAACCACAAAAGCCACAAACTGGCAAACCCTTTGATTTTTTTAATTCTACACATTTTTGCCAGCCATTACCAAGACAAATATAATAGCAAAATACAAGTTAAAAAGAGTTTTAGAAGGCAATCAGGTGGCCACGGTTTAAATTAGTTTTATATCCAGAATAAAAGCTGAATTTAAAGAACAATTATCTTCACAGAACTTTTCAAAGACTGAACTGGACTCCCAAGACTGATACAAGGCTAAAAATAATGTTTTCATCTCAGTTACGAATTTCAAAACAAATCCTTTAAAATATATATACTGTTGTGTGAATGAAAAAATAAAAAGGAAAAGACATGACTTCTAGGTATGGTGGAGGAGAAAGTTTACTGTAAATAAAAGAGAGAGCATAGGTAGAGGCATGGACAGAAACATCTGGGAGAATCCACAGTGGACATGACCAGGCTGAGCTGGGCCATGTGTGGGTAAGGAGAGAAGGGAGAGACAAGAACCAGGTATAGTAACTAAGATGCCAAAGGTATTAAAGGGACAGGTAACCAAAACATCTGGATTATATAAGGAGGAGCTTCTGGTGGAAGGACAGCCCAGCCTCTGGGCTGGAGCTCAGGGTAGAGGGCAGGGTATGACAGCCACTCTATAACAGGTAGGGGACTGAAGGATGCCGGAAAAACTTGGAGGACAGGTTCACTTGGATGTTAAATAGGCACCTCAGGCATTTGTCCCAGGTATGAAACTTAATACTGTGTTGGTGTGCTTGATGTGTTGGGCTGTACATGTTGCAAGGTATGTGGCCAGAGGACAACTCTGAAGTCAGTTCTCTTCCTATAGGTCCCAAGGATTGAACCCAGGTTACCAGACTTGCATAAGTGCCTTTACTTGATGAACGGTATTTTTGACCCCCAATTTAGTTATCTTCCCATCTTCAGTTTACTGTCCATGTAGAATGCTGTTCTGAACATTTCAGCATGTCACCATCTCCTTTCCATCCACACTGTTGAAAAAAGTCACCCACAGACTGACAGCTAAGCAGTATGTTGACTTGATACTACCACACCATGTAAACTTAATATTTACAACTATGAATGCCATCCTTGCGAACTTTCTCATATATGTACCTGTGCATGGATATGTCTGTATATTTTTCTCTTTAAACCTCTCACCCATTCTAAGGACACATAGAAGATACAGTGAGAAATACCAACCACTGATACTCTGGTTATTTGAAAACAACTGATTTCAAAGGGTATCAAGTTGGAGAATTTAAAATGATCACTGTAGATCAATAATAGTCAAATATTGGGAATCCTGGTAAAAATTAACTTGTGGAAAATACCTTTTATGTGACTGCAGGGATAGCTGTAGGTGGAGTGCTCTGGCCTGGAAGGTGCAAGCCTGTTCCTAAAAACTACAACCACGGCACTCTGGGAGTAGGCAGCACCACAACTCTGATCACGAATTTTAGAACAGAAACACACATGAATCTCACACTGACTCCAGAGAACCAGCAAAGCAAAATCTTTTATCTGGTCACATGGTGGGTTGTGGCAAACCTTGAGTTCTGTAATGCAGCTCATGAAGGATACAATCTTCAACTAGAAGGACATTTGACTGCAAGCTCTGTCTGAGCTACTGAGAGCGAATGAGCAAAAGAACACTGTGTAATACTAGACTTTGGGTAAGCATCGAGGAAGAATGGCTGGCAGCTTATAGAGCCTCCATTTAACCATCTGATCAGTTTTCAAATCATTACTCGTGGAAGTGGACTTGAAAATCTGTAGGTCATTTTGAGACATGGGTGAACACATGACAGAAGGACAGATCAGCTATGTCCAATTATCAGGAGAACCTAGCAAGCACCTCCCTCCCGAATCCTTCCTACACACACACACACACACACACACACACACACACACACACACACACACCCCATCCGACCACATCCCCCCAACACACACACATGCACACCCAGGGTACTACTAGCTGACAGTCCTTCCTCAGACCACTTCTAATCCTCAGTTACCAGGCTTCTTGTCCAAGAACAGATACTGGCTTCTTTATTTCTGGAGTCTTTTCATAACAACAAACATCAACCCATACTTTGTTGCTACCAATTATCTCCCTAAAATTAGAAACAATTCTAGTTCAAATTATGACTTGATTTATCTGATCAGCCAATTTACCAAGTTCTACTAGGAGAAACTTCCCTTAAGATTACTCAATAACTAATTCCCAGATTTCTAGATTTCCTCAACACAACAAACAGGCTCCTGCAGCACCGAACAATCATGAACACACACGATGCAGTTGCCTGTTTTATTTCATGGCACCGAATGGCAAACCAGAGACCTCCACTGTTCACCATCTCACATACAATCCGTAACCATTCACAGGCTGAGTGCAATTTTTTAAAGAACTAGAAAACAAAAAGTACATTCTTAAAATTAGAACTGAGTGCACATATTTTCTTTGGACCAGGAAATGGTACATAATACAAAATATACATTTATGGAATTTCTTTAAAACTGCAGGTCACATAAACTGCAAAGGGGAGAATTCTGTTACATATTATGTTTAAGAAAAATATTTCTGCAGTTCTTACATCGGTAAGTGTTTAAAAAACTGAATTTATGTCGAATGCAACATGCTTTTAACATGTACACTGCTGCCCACTCAAAACACTCAGAAATAAAGTGATTCCAACAACCAAAAAAAAAAAAAAAACCCAAAAAACAAACAAACAAACCCCACTAATCAGTTCTGAGCATTGTCGACCCACAGCATCTTCCTGTACATGTGCTACAGTCAGTTAAGGGCTGGCCAGGTAAATCAATGAATTGTTTCTACTCCCACAAACATACATCAAGCCAGAACTGAACATGAAATTTTGGCAACAAATTTAACAATTATTTTTCAATGTGATTATGGTATCTTCTGTAGGTTAATCTTCTACACTGATATGTAAGACCTTGTTTTAAACATTCTTTATTAAGTACTTTAATTCCTTAGATCTGAAATTAAGTTAGTATCTTAGAACCTGAGTGACATCTGACAGCTAATGTATAATATTCTGTACAGACACTATGGAGGGTCAGCAGCATGCCACAACCAGTCCATTTCTATTTCACTTTCTGTTGCTGAGTTTCAGGAGTGGCAAGCCTTATTGTCAACCTCCAAAACTAGCCTGATCACACGCTTCCACCTTTTTTACAAATAGTATTCACAACACAGGACCTCAGGGATAAAACAAACAAACAAACCAAACCAACTTTTAATACCAGATTCCAGGCAGGTGCCCACCTGCCTCCCTACTGTTTTCAAATTAAAACAAACGAACAATTCCTTCTTGGAGATTTTTAATGCTC
Organism: Rhabdomys pumilio; assembly: GCA_030674055.1. Classification (NCBI taxonomy): domain Eukaryota; kingdom Metazoa; phylum Chordata; class Mammalia; order Rodentia; family Muridae; genus Rhabdomys; species Rhabdomys pumilio. The sequence goes on along the minus strand of JANHMN010000022.1, from coordinate 2,448,434 downwards.
TTGGAATAGTTGGGGCTTTGCTGGAGAAGGAAGGTTTTTCTGTGGAGCTCTACATTATAATGGAGGGTCTTTATCAGGCCAGAGAGATATTCTTGAACAGTTTTTTATACATCGTATGCATTTTTGTAGGTGCAGTCCCTCAGATTCACATCTCAAAGGTGTGAGGACCAAAAGTTTAAAAAGCCACTCAAGAACAAACCTGGACTATTTATTCGATGTATAGACTCAAGATCCAATTTTGTTTTACAGCTACCCAATCTTGTACACAAATAAAACCACAGGGACACCAGTATTACTCCAGTCTTTCATCAGTCAGGACTATAGAAAATGAACAATCTTCCTAAACATTCAGTTTAATGAGAAAGCTGCCAGCAAAAATTGGGCTTGGAAGAATAAGTACTGAATTTGTTTCTCAGTCTTGTGTTGACTATCACCAAAGCAGGAAACAAACAGATGTCTCTGGTTGACTTCTGGGACACTCACCTCTGGAACACTGACAGCCAGGTCCAAATAAGACCATTCCACAGACTGTAAAGCCATCAGTGACCCTCCCAGTCCCCCACTACTCCACATCCCCAGTTTTCTTGCTTTAAGCTCAGTGTAACAAAGTATGACTTGGCCTTGATGATGTAATACATTACCTTTCTCGTTCAACAGAAATTTGCCTCTTTCTATTTGAGAAGGGGTACCAAGAACGGAGAGGAAATGGAGGTAGGGGGATTACATTTCATGAAGCATAAGGAAGGAAAATAGTCATTTATTATTTCAATTTAAACTACATTTCCTCATTTCATAAAATAACTGTAATTTGAATACTATCTGAGTTTTCCTCTTTTGCTGAGGTGAAGACTGAGACAGGGTTTTTCTGTGTAGCCCTGGCTGCCCTTGAGCTCAGAGATCAGATTGCTTCTGCTTCCCAAGTGCTAGGCTTAAGGGTGTGTACACCACCACTGCCCGGCTTATTTTATGACCACTAGTTAAGAAACACAAAATTTTTAAATGGTAAGTTAGCAAAAGCCTGCTATGCAAAACTGAAAAATCTGAGTTTTTCTGATACTCCACCCTGCGCTTAATTGGATAGGAAGAAAGCAGAAATCAGTAACAGCATACAGAGCAGACAAGAGGGAGGAAACTGTGCTGAGCTGACCCTAAATGAAGATGCTCATTTGAGAATACAGCAGAGCCAATGCCTGTTCACACTGCAGAGCATTCTAATAATAACACCACTTAGCTGAGCTACTGATCAACACACAATAATGTATTACACATGTAAAGAACAGGTTCTTAAACTTTTCAAGCATATTCTGAAATACTATAGAATTTAAAAGAACTGCAAACCAAAACACACGGCACATTATTGTAGGATACTTCTAAAATTAAAGACTTTCAAATGCCTGAAAAAACTAGTTAGAAGACTAATAAATGTAAAATGGTCATTTAATTATCAGAATGTGAGAATATATAACATCCTTGAAGGTCCCTCCAAAGAAAAACCTCAGTGAGAAACATTTATACGCTAAAATATTTACAACTCTTCAAATCCTAAATTCTATACTGTAAAATCAGTAAAGTCTGAAGTAGTAGTATACCATGAAATTAAAAGTTAAAGCAATGCATTAGTCATTTTGGAATCTACTGGTTAAATTCTCCAGTTAATTTGTTCAGTAAGGAGGGCAGCATGGCCACTGTCAATGCTAGCATACTGAAGAGTGGGTGATTTCCTATCAACACGGATGTCATGCTATGAAGACCACCATTTAACTAAGTAAGGCAGAATCTACCGGAGGCCCTGTGCTAGACCCCACCCGGAAGAATGCTGAAGGTGGGAGATCCTTAGCACATGCATTACTTGTGACTTGCTACTGTCAAGATTTCTTACAGATACTAAAGTCCTCTGAATAGATCCTAAGGTATTCAATTTTGGGGGAGAAGAAACTAAACAATTCTGGGAAATAGAGAAAATACCAATTAACTCTTCTGGGTGGTGACCTACTTTGCTGAAGAAAGTACTGGGTAAGGTGGAGGAGGGCAACGTGCTTTTCTTCATTTATACAAATGACCCACTTATAATACATACCATACAGTAGATTCTAAGTTCTGCTCAAAGGTGAACTCCCTGAGAACAAAGACTCACTTTATCTCTTTACAGTCCTGAGGGACTTAACCTAGAACAGTGTTTTGGTGACACTTTACACTGTGGAGAGCTCAGCTTGGCTGCTTTAACGTGCTCAAACACATGGCCACTGTGAACAGCACTCTAATGAAATGGTTTCTACCACGTAACACTGTTCTTTAAAAAACAGGGTGTCACTTTGTAGCCCAGTTTAGTCTTAAACCTATGATCCTCTCATGTACTAGGACCAGGCATTGCCCCACACCTGGCTTCCCAACCCCAATTTCTAAAACTGCATGGCATAAAAAGTTAAGCAGTCGGACAGCTGCCTAACTGCCCAGAGTCAAATGAATGCACAGTAACTAACGATGTCTGAGAAGTGTTGTGAAGACAAGAAAGTGAAGATGAGATGAGACAGGGTGTCTCTGGAGCCAGGGCTGTCCTAGAATTCACTATAGAGACCACACTGGCCCCAAACTCAGAGATTCTCCCCACCCCCTCTGCCTCCAGATGCTGGGATTAAAGGCATGTGCCACCACTGCCCAGTTTCCATTTCATGACCACTCGTTACAACAGTAAGAGACACAAAACTTTTAAGTGGTAAGCTAGCAAAGCCTGCTGTGCAAAACTGAACTTCCCACTGACATAAGAGCACACTCTGCATATTACGCTATCATCAACAAGAACTTTCCTCCTCCTCATAATAAAAAAAAAAAAAAAAAAAAAAAAAAAGCAGAACCTCAAAGCCACACATATCTGAGGCATATGTGTCCTGAGGTGTTGACTATCAGGAAAAAGGATGGCATTTTCCCAGACGGTTACCATGCACACCTCCTTCCTGTAGCTCTATGATGCAAACTATACAGAGTATAGCACTGACTCACATGGAAAGATCTAGTCACATCAGGTCACATGGTCCTTACTCCAACCTTTGGTGTCAACGCCAGAGGAATATTCTAGCTTCTTTTTTTGGTTGATAGACTCTGATAAAGGATAGAGCTGCTACAGTGGGACACACTGCCTTCCACCATGTAAGCTTCAGTTTCAAACACTGAGGTTTTCCGGGAGGACCCAGGCCGCCTGTCAGGATCTCAGCTTCAGATCTAGCAGCCAGCCAGTGCGAGAAACACTGCTTTTCATACAGTGCATTTACATCTCCACAAAAACCACAGCTTAGACCATCACCATACTCCCAACTCTACCACAGGCTAGACATTAAGCCTTTATTGTAAGTTAAGTTTGGAACTGGTTCTATATTCTGGCTGTTATGAATTTCTAAATATAAAGAGTACTTCAGATTTTCTTCATTCATGCTGGACTAATGTATCAATGAAATACAATTAGGTTACATCCATTCACCTCACAAGTAAGAGGGATACTGAAGAGCCAGTTGGTATTGTAGCTACTGAGGTCTGCGACACTTCACAGTGCTTTCCTCTGTCTTCAACCACATCGTCTTTAAGGCTATATATTACAAACATGTTTATTTCCAAGTTTGGGGGAAAAAACAAATAAAACAAAATATATTATGCTAACTTTTATACACAAAGTTGTGACTTTGAATCTGACATATTTTTCCTATTGGGTATCTGACTATGAGTCAATCGCGTGGTGACAAAGACACAGAAGGTACAGAACAGCAGTCTCTATAACGTGACAAACGGTAAAACTTACTCTTCCATGCTTAATCAGAGGGGGTGAAGCCTAAATTAAATTAGGTTTTATATCTACAATTCCTTAAGCTTTGAAATTTATTTTTAAAGGCCAACATCTAAATATTACCGACATGCTATATTTCAAATCACAAATATATCTTAACCTCTTAAGAGTCTAAAGACATGGGTCAATTAAAAGTTACAGGCAAACACACATCCAACACACACACGTCTATCATAGTGTTAGGACTGTCAGACTTTGACAATGATTTAATTAACAGGAAGTAAATTCAAGCTGATGTACATCTTAAGGGTAAGTAAGCAGCCTGAAAGAAACTCTTCTGAAACAGAGTAGGAAACAGAAGGCATCCATCTTCCAATCCACCTGTATGTACCTGGATGGTAACACCATCATCAATTTAAGGAGACACAACGTCTTTTCCTAGGAGGAACATCCCACTTACTCCACTTAGGGTTTGAAAGCCGGGGTGAAAGAGGAATTACGCATACATGATTAAATTTCTTGTTTGTTAAACCAAGCTTTATTGATAAAATGGAATTCGGAATATCTTACTAGGAACAGCAGCAGGCCCAGCCAATCGTGATAGGAAAAAGATGTGGCAGTCTCCTACTGTGTAGGAAGTGGCTGCTTACCCATTAGTAATTAAATGTAAGGACTCATAAAGAGGTGCAGAGAATCAAGGCATGTTAGCCCAAAACTCATAGATAGATGCTCTCCTGAATATACAGGTCAGCCGCAATACTCTTGGCTACGAGGAGAGGACGTCCTAGAGACAGGTGAGAAGGGATGGCTGTGTCAACCAGCCAGTCCCTTGCCAGAACACAAAGACAGTTTCCACAGACCCTGGCTGTACAGCTTGTAAGCTTTTGGAATTAATTCTTCATAGTCACGTGCACACGAGCATCTAGCTATGTGGCTGCTGCTTTCCCTAGCCCAACCCCAAGTCCAAATACAGCATCACTATTTCTGTTGTGTCACACAACAAGCCAAATTTCCTTTATCATTGATAGTGATTTTAAAGCAGTTCATAATTAAATATGAGCACTTTGTACAAGGACAATTACACTTTACAAAAACCAAAATCATACAACAAAAATTGCTGGAGTCTGATTTACAACATGAATTACGGTTTGAAATCACGTTACATAAGTCTCAAATTTACAATTAAAAACATCCATTCTGGGCTAGCTGTCCCATTGCTGAAGCTGCAGTCCCCCAGCCGCGTCGGGCCCTTCCTGAAAGTCGATGATGCAGGTTAAAGGCTCGGCAAGGATGGGCTGGTTTCTCCTTTGGAGGCGAAGGTGAACCCATGGCTAGAGAGCGGCTTTACCACATATCATCAGTTGATGCAGAATCCTTCACATAGGAAAACAAACAAAACAAGGCATTAAATGAAATCTTCAAGATGCTAAAATGTACCACTTTCTGAATAATGCAGAAAGATGAGGCTTTATAACACTGATCTCTAGAATTTACTTGGTGTTTAAAGTATGTCTGTGCTAATATATATACTAATATTTAATCTGTTTTGTTAAAAAAATTGAAACTTGTTTGGCCTGACCCCGCCCACATTTTCCATAAACAAACAAATAAGCCCTTTGATTTGGAAAAATGCTGGGAGGATGGACAGATGTATCAGTAAACACTAAAAAGTGTCCTCTATGTTATTTTCAAAGTTCCTTTTCATAAGTGCATTGCACTGTGGGAGGAAAAAGGCTTCAGCAAGCTTTACAGTGCTGCAGAGCATGGGAGAGCTGCTCCGTGACATTGCCGTGCTAAGGCGTACAGGCAGGAGCTTCTCTAGCACTTTAGTGAGGGTTATGCCTCAGGACTTGTGGCATAAAAACACTTTATGGAGATGAACATTCAAATTTCTACTGCTACTCCTCATAAAACTGAGTATAATCCAAGATTCTAAGCAAAGAGATTCCTAACTTAAAAATGGTGAAGGCAGGTCTTCAGGAACTGACAGATGGTAGAGACTTTCTTTTTTTAACTGAGAGGTGGCCACTCACCATGCTTATGTCCCAGCCACTGGGACTCTGCTCTATGCGAGTCCAGAGCAAGCAGAAATCACAGTACTCACTTGGGCTATGGCTAGAACAGCCACAGGGAGGGAAGGGTGTGCACTGAGGAGAGGGGAGGGAAGCAGAGCGAGTGAGAACGCTACTCACAGTGTCGTCATTTTTGTAAGGGTTCAGTCTATTGTAAACGGCTTCAATTACATTCCGCCTAAATGTTAAGAAACACACAAAGTTAATCCTTCAGGAAGTAATCCCTAGCCTGGTGTTCACTAAAACTCCAAAAAGTAATCTTGTACCTTGAGCACATTTAGTTTAGCTTCTGCTGACAACACCAAGCCTGTCTAAGACATCTGTGTGCTAGTGTCAGAGCAGAGGCACGATTACTCTAAAACAATAAATGTGACAGCCCGATGCTCTAGAGCAAAAAGCACAGTTTAAAATAAAGATATTTATTTTACCCACTAGCTAGTCTCTCTTTAACACTCATTTACGTACTGTGTGCATATGTATCCAGAAGTCAGAGGACAGTTTGTAGGACTCTGCTCTCTACTTCTACTACATGAGTTCTAGGGGACAGGCAGGCCACCAGGCTTGGTGCAGGTGCCTTTACACAATTAAAAAAAGAGAAACAAACAAACAAAATACCCTACCCCCCAATCCAGCATAGGGAGTTAGCAGAAAAAAAAAAAGGGGGGGGGGGGGGATTTCACAAGCGGAGGCCTGCACCGGGATCCAAATATCCACATGGTAGCCTATCCCTGTAACTTGAGCACTGGACGGGAGGCAGAAGCAAGCAGGGCCTTGGACCTTACTGGTCAGCTAGTGACTGAGTTCTGGGGTCAGTGAGAATCCCAATGCCAAATATAAGGGGACCAACAGAAGAGGAGGTCATCTACCTTATGTAGCCTCTGGCCTCTAAGCACAGGTACTCAAACACATATACACATACACACACAATAAAACTATATGTGCCTTTAATCCCAGCACTTGGGAGGCAGAGGCAGGCGGATTTCTGAGTTCGAGGCCAGCCTGGTCTACAGAGTGAGTTCCAGGACAGCCAGGACTACACAGAGAAACCTTGTCTCGAAAAACCCCAAAAAAAAAAAAAAAAGTCTATATGGCCCTACCTCAACTTGAACTACAAATGCAACATACAGGTTAAAGATTAGACCATAGCTTCAAAGTAGAAGCAAGTTTAACATGTTATAGTAAAATAATTCATCATACATATTGTCTTTGCTTTTCTTAACATCCCTTAAAAAAAAAAAAAAACTAAAATGTTGAATACTTCCATAATAAGCATAGAAATTAGTTTTTATTTTCATTTTATTTTAAAATCTGGCTATGTGTGGTAGTACAGGCCTATAATCTCAGATGTCCACCTGAGGCAAGATTACTTGAGTTAGGAGCCAGCCTGGACTATACAAGGAGATCATATCTCAAAAAAAAAAAAAAAAAAAAAAAAAAAAGTTACAAAAACAAGGACACCCCTTTGATCCAAAGCACTTGCCTAGCAAGCATGAGACTTTACGTTTATTCAGTACCACAAAACACCGCACACGCACCACACACGCAAAACTGCAGCCTCTACACTTCTAAAATTGACTTGGAAGCAACTTTATAGACAGTCATATAATTTCACTTCAACTATTCTTTCACTCTATTATTACCTCATTTCTTCATAGCTTCCACTAAGGATGATGTCAGTACAGACAGTAACAGTCAAGTACAGATCCCAAACAAGCACATCCCTAATACTGAAGACGCTTCACAGACAGCAGGAGTAAACGCAGGCATCTACACACAACGGCCAAGAGCATGGACAGCATACTCACTTGCTTGCCAATTCACCCCCTGGAGGGAGGCTGGGGATGTTCTCACTGGCTAGCGTGCGCATCACATGGACTAAGTCAGGGACGCCTTCCCCCTGCTTCTTTATGATTTCTGGGAATCAGAAGTACTTTTTTTGTAAGTGTTATCAAAATTCAATATTTAAAACACTGAAACAAAAGTATCTTAGGTTATCACAGACAGTATTTACTTTTACTATACCTGAGATTTTCTAAGTATAAAATTAATTACTGATCCTCAAAAATTAAAGAACAAAGAATGCAGAAGACAAAATATTTACTCCAATGAATAAAAATAAGACAAAACTGTGAAAAGAAAAAATACCATTAGTTTACTTGATCTATTATAAAAGATTTCCTTTTAATATGCTGACTAGTTACTGTTGAGATCAATCCCTGTCCTTACACTGGGTACAAATGTTCTGTACTTCACCCAATAAGATACACTGCACATATAAAAACAAACTCAAGACTTAAAAATCCTTTAAGTATAGAGTAATAATTTACACACGTCTCTATCATTTTAACCTATATTTTATAGTTGAACATGACTTAAATAGCATGCACATTATATACTGGAACATCAAATTTTCCTCTAACATATCTTTAAACGATAGATAGACACAAATACTATTCATTCCCTTCCCTTGTTATTTAAGCAAGGCTTTAACTGAAAAAGGTCTATAAATTTCACAACAAAAATAAAGCTGTACAGCTGCATTTCAAGTTAGTTTCAAAGCATCCAGTTGCTAGGTGTGCACTGTGGGGAGACCTACAGGTACAGTGTTATTCTCATCACAAAATACCCAAGTCATAAACAAAGAGCCTTACCTCGACTCTAAACTAAGAACAAGGCATAACTGGAAACTCAGCATATTTACTCTCAGTACAAACTTCAGCTAAAGGCATTTTGCAACGTTTTTGTTTCTCAATATTTACATTAAGAAGTGGTATTTTCTTTGCCACCCAGGCAAGAAATTATCATTTTAGTTCTCCAAGTGTAAACACCTTTGAAGTTAACAATGCATACAAAAACTTTTCATTCTCTGACCAAGCTTCTAATTACTTCACCAGTAAAGGCACAAGTTAGACATTGCTACCCATAAAATCTCTTTAAATGGTTCAAAATTGTCTTTCTAAAATAAAGGCCAAAGTTTACCATCTATTATATTATGCCTTCTTTTCCTTAGAACAAAACAAAATAAAGCAGCTTTAAATCTGAACAAAAAGCAAGGATCTCAGATTTGGTTTGCCAAGTTCCTTTATTGTATAATCTTTAACATTTTGGCATATTGATTTTCTACATGGTTCTAGTGCTGAAAATCTACTATACAAAAATAAAGGGATTTGATGCTTGCCTAAGCTACACAGGTTCACAATCTATCACTGTAACACACAACACAGTGTCTACTAAGCCAATACAATCATTTGGTTAAAGCTCTAGATACAAGAGAAATGAACACTGATGATAAATTCAACCAATGATGGTTTCGGTCCTAATTAAAATCCCCACTGTAATTGATGTAGCTTACATCTTCACGAAAATATGTTAGGATATTTTAATTGTGAAGAATACAGGAAAATAAATTATTTTAAGAATAATAAAAGCTTTAGAAACAATTAGTATCTCTTATTTGATGAGGGACAATCATTTAAACTGAACAATTATACTATCCCTCTTTCTGAATGAGAAGAAAATTATTTTAATTGCTCTTGGACTACACATTTAACAGACTGTAAAAGACTTGGTACTTTCATAAAGAATATGTATGTCACAAATTCTCTTATGTTTCATGAACACAGACAGAAACATAATCTGCTCCTCCCCACCTTCCATAATGAAGTGTTCCCTCCCATTAGCAACTTTTCAGGGAGCCAGGTCAGTAGCAGTGGTGGGAAGGTCACGCAGGTGAGCATCGTCTTAACCTGGCCAAGGACCACAAGCACAGTGCACTGTGCCTACATACGGAAGGGATCTCTACACCCACTCCCCTCAGTGAAGGTGGACACAGCGGGAGGAGAGCATTAGCCTTTCCAATAGTTTACACACAGAAGCCAAAAGGGCTGACCGCAAATCAGTGAGGCTTAGTAGGCCACAACACTGTAGTCAGGGCATGTACTCAAAAAAAAAAAAAAGAAAAAGAAAAAGAAAAAGAAAAAGAAAAGGGTATTTGGTGCCTGCTTTAGAAGCTGTGTATCTTCATTTGAGACATACATCATTTACAGTGCAAAGTTACATTCTATGCCTTTAAATAGCAGCAGCTTTAACTAACATCATTTTCTCTCTAGTTGCATCTCATCAGAGCTAAAAATACCACTTAATTTGTGACATATTACCTTGAACTGCATGATAAACACTTGAACATAGCAAAAATATCGACTATTAATGTAAACTCCGCCCAGATGGCAGTTCTCACTTGATAGTATGAAATATAAAACTTATAATAATAAAGTTATATGTAGTGAATGTTTGATAATTCCACCAAAAACTTACTTTAAAATAAAGCAAGTGCTTAAAGAGAAAAATAGCAATTCATTCCTAAACCTGGATCTCACTTCATAGTAAAAATACTTAGGTATTTATATTTCTTTATACCATAAAATGCACGCCGGGGTTAAAGTGCCAAAAATTCAACATGACCTTGCCCTATACATATTTTCTACTGATCAGCAATCAAGACCAATCACTCTGCAACATTCTAAGTATTTTGAACTTTACTGTTTTATCTACAAATAACATTGAAATTACTTAAGATATGAAAAATTACAAGACCCTTAAAAATAGTGAGGAAAAATGCATCTAGTACACTCAATGAATGAAATACTAAATAGTACAAACGCAGACATTAGCGTACAAGGAGGGAGGGGGTGATAAGAACAAGACCTTCTCCGGTCTCAAGAAACACGACAACCAAAACCAAGCACGATGCTAATAAACAGATTACAAATGAAATCAAGCAATTGAAAGGGAAAAAATAAAATTAAGATGCACACTAATTTTAATAATGAAGACACAATGAGATGCAATAACATGGCAGATTAATGCTTGCATGCCAATTATGATATCAGAAGAGCCAAATGCACTTTTTCCACCGAGTTCTGCTTATAGGGCCTGCACAATCCATATGTATGTCCACAGAGTGAACCTAGTGTCTAGGGAGACAATGGTTATACTTATATTTAGTGAACAGCTTCATCAAAGGTCATGTATGGGCCAAGGCGTGCCTCAAAGGGAAATACTTCCCTTCTGTGCAAGAGACCTTCGACTTGGTCCCCAGTTCCACAACCAAGTAACCAACAAGCCCCACCAACAAAGAATTATTTCTCAAAATATTTAAAAGCAATACTTTTTTTTGAGGTACAAACACTTTCCATTTGTTCTAAAGTGATTTGCAGAGACATGCGAATCACACTCCTGGGGCTGCAGGCTACTTTCTTGATTTCATCTGGGAAGTCCTGCCAGGTCTGCGCTGTAAACTCAAACTGTCCATGGCTTAGGAGAAAAGCCATGAACCAGCTGAAAGCAATCTGACAGTTGTTACTAAACATGTGACCTTCAAGTTCTCAAAACCAAAACCAACAAAACAAAAGCACCCAAAATCTAACCAGCCAAACACAGGTAATTAAAAATATTCCAGAGACTTGAAGTAAATGCACACGTCTTTTTAAAGGAGAGGACACTCAGGACAAATCAGGGTTCCCTGGCATGAAATTACTCCTGCCAGTAAGTTCAGCAAGAATCTTAGAGCCATGCTTCAGTCACTTGGAAGTTTCCTAACCATAGTGCACAGGCCCCGGGGAACACATTAAATAAATGGTTACTACAGAGTGTCCTTTCCACTTTTACACACTAAGAACTACATGCTAAAGGCATGTAACGAACTAAAACCTTTCTAAAATGTTAGACTTTGTGTCGAAGGTTTTGTTTTTTAAATAAAGCTACTTATTTTTTGTTAAATGATCCACCTTCTACTCTGCTTTCCAGGTACTTGTCCAGCTCTGCCTCCTTCTTCACCGCTTCTGCTGAGACTTTAGGTGCATTTGGAAAACAGATCAAAATCACACTCATGTTGTCTCGACTTCCCTGGGAAGAAAAGGTCAAGAAAATATTTGATTTTTCTTCTATTTTTTTTTTTTAAACCTTGATTATCTTTATAGCTTGGCAATTATAAATACATCGTTTGCTTGTAAGGAGAGAATCAGCAGGTTTGTGGGAGGCCAGGGGCCTCCGTATAAATTACCAACAGCACCCCAGAGGAATCGTTCTAGGTTACAGAAACGTGGGTACTGTGCAGCCACTCATGCCATGAAGCGCTGTCAGTGCTGGTCTTTACAAATTTCACAAATTTACACTTGTCTAGGGTTAATGCATGTCTCTGAAGTACAAATACCCACTCAAAAGGAAAACTAGATCAAGTTGTTTTTTCTTGATTTCTCCCAAGACAGGGTTTCAACAGAGGCCTGGTGGTCCTGGAACTCACTCTGTAGACCAGTCTGGCCTCAAACTCAGAGATCTGCCCACCTCTGCCTCCTGCTGGGATTAAAAGGTGTGTGCCGACATGCAAGCCCAAACTTTATACATTTATTATCTGTATTATATATAACTTATGGAAAAACTAATATTATTAAAGAACAAATAATTCAAACAGTTTAATATCAAAGACAGACTCTTATGAGGAAAATTATAAATGTGGTAAATGCTAAGGCACTGAATTATTTTAAACCAGCATGGAAAAAAGTATAATTTCAATAACTTATTAAAATCCAAATCTATCTACTTCACTCTCTAGTAGTCTCCAGCAAACCTAGCAAAAGGCTGCTGAGTCAGACACTAAGCAGGACAAAGACCAATGCACTTGCTGTTGCTCAGAAACTGACAGCACACTAGCAAGCTGTTACTCTGTTGCCCTTTGGAAACTCACGGGCTGGATGTTACACAAACTTTACTTCTGGCAAAATTAAGATTTTACACAGAACTGAATGTGTGGCTATATAGAGGTCTGTTTTAAACCAGAAGACAGTCAAGGCACTTCACTGACAAAGTGGGACAATGTAGCACGACGCTAAGTCAAGGAGCCAGTTTTCTAGTCTGGATGGCTGCGATTTAAGTTGTGTACTGAGAACACAACCGTGCTGAGTTCTCCAGGAAAGTCAGGAGCATGTTTTGACTATGGGTTTATTATCTATCAGTCTAGAGTACACACATATACACATAAATGCTTGATAGTCCTATAAGTTTGATCTTATCTAGAACCTTCTCAGGCTTCAGTCTCCTGGGGCTCAACTAGCTCATCCATGTACACGATTCCACGGGATCTTCCTAACAGTCAACTGCCCCAGATAGGGTCAGCTCTTTTTATATAACAAACAAAAGCTTACCTCAAGTTATGGGTTCTCATAACAAGTCCTTCTGACTCCTCTGACTATTTGTACTATTTGTACCGCACCATACCCAATACTCACTCGATTCTTTTTGTGTGAACGGAAGGTCCAGAGCATTCCTAGAACTTACAATACTAAGCTACAAACTTTCCCACCCTTTCTCATGCACATGGATACAATCTTTTCATCTCTAATATGTGTCTATAGTACTTACTTAAAGCCTACGTACTTGGAGGCTGGAGATGGCTCAGTGGTTAAGAGCGCTGGCTGATCTTCCAGAGTTCAATTCCCAGCAACCACATGGTGGCTCACAACTGTCTGTAAACCCTGTAATTTGACTCTCTTTCTGGTGTGCATAAGAGAATGAAAACACACACACACAACACACACACACACACACACACACACACACACACACACACACACAGAGGCACACACAGTATTCATGGTTAAGAACTAACCATCTAGACACAACTCTTGCACACACAAGTTGATAACTAGCTAAGTTCTCTGGTGCCCCCTTATTTTCATAAAGAGTATATTTTTGAGATCCACAGGCTCTAAACTAATGGCATAAAGTTGACCGAAGAAAGAAGTCTAGCTACCTTATACAAACAGGTGTCGACTACTTCATTGCAAACTTTCTCGAGGTCATCAGTGACTTCAAGTCTGGATCTCACAAAGTCACAGAGCTCTTCGTTTCCCATGACATCCCAGATGCCATCACACGCAAGGATGATGAACTGATCATCTTCTTCAGACCTTTCGATATCGTGGACTTCGGGCTCTGGTGACACAAGCTGCTCTGTGGGACCTTTTCCATGGACACATTTGTAATCGAAATCCCCAAGGGCCCTTGACACAGCCAGAGAGCCATTGACACGCTGAATCATCACGGAGCCCCCTGCATTCTGAATTCGTTCTTTTTCCAGGGGATTACTTGGTTTATGGTCTTGTGTGAAGAAGTGAACTTTTCTATTCCTACAAAGTAAACCCCTCGAGTCTCCACAGTTAATGAAATAAGTATGTTGGGGGGAAATTAAGACGCCCACAGCTGTTGACCCACTTCTATCTGCACCATGTTTCTTCTCTGACATAACTCTCATGTGTTCATCAATCTCCAGAAAACCTGTTCTGATTCCATTCTTTACGTTTTCCACAGAAGGTGCTCCTGCAGACCCTTTAAAATCCTGGTTATTGGTGATGTGATCTAACAAGTGCTCACAGCAGTATTTGGCAACCTGAGAACCAGCATGCCCATCATATACAGCAAAGAATGACCATGTCTCAAGTCCACTTGGCAAACCGATCACAGCAGTATGTGCATCCTCCATTTCAACTCGCCAGCCTTGCATGCTGCTTAGGCCGTATCGCAAACCATTCCCCTGCCCCTGGGCATTATGCTTTTCCATCTTTGGCTTGTCTAAAAATGCTCCCATTATGACTTTATCCTTTAGGTCTGTAAAGGAAGAGAAATAAGAAAGTCAGTAATTGTCTTTGAAACAAAACATAGGTCCAACGGTCTTTACACAGAATCTACAAGATACAAGGAAGCTGGAAAAACTCACAGGCTGTACCTTCGAGCTGTTGCTGACTTGGAATGTGGCAAGGGAAAGGCTGATCAAGTACGTATAGCTCAACTAGACAAGAGGAAACTAAATCATCAGGAAAAGGAAAGCTCGTATACCTCTTTGTGATACCAAGAAGAAGACCCAGCAAAATTTCAGCAGGCACTCAAGATGTGCAGTCTTGCAATTACTTTTTGTCAATCAAGAAAAGGACAAATTAATTCCTAGAACATACAAAGTATCTACTACCTCAGATACCTTGGCTGAAGACTCAGGAACTCTGAGAGTTTGGTTCCAAGCTACTTAGTTTGTTTCCACAATTAGAAACCTCTGTGAAAGTAAAAGAGCAATTACCCACACTGGTCCAAATCTCAGCATCTTTCTTTAAACCCTTGCACACCCAATCTCCTTAGCTGGAACCCCCCAGCAAACCTCTTTACTACCAGAAGAATTACACCAGTATCTACCCTTTAAAGTCTACTTCAGATTTACTTCCTTCATCAGACTTGTCAGTCTTTGATAAGACCAGTCAGTTATTAAAGGAGTCAGCTTCAATTTTCACGTTGTAATACATTAAATGACAATTTTTACTACACAGAATGTAACGAAATTAATCTGATAATTAAACTAACAGTAATGAGTCATTATTATGCTCTGAAGACCCTAGGAATAAATCATAAAAGAGGGGTCTAGATTGGCTCATCTAATCCTTTGCCAAGACTTAGCGAGATCCGTGGTCTGGAATGAACTCATTCAGGCAGACACAGGAGGTCAAGATTTAGGCTGGTCCCTGCTCAAGCCGCATTTTAGTAATGCAGACTTCAGTCCAAGTAAACAAATGAGTCACACACTACAAGAAATCTTAAAGCAGAATACAATACCAAAGAGAGAAATGAGGTTGAGGACGTGCATATATAATAAGGGTGAAAGACAGTATCCAGGTCAATAAGCATGAAGTTCTCAAACCAAGGGATTAACGCGCCAGTAAATGATAAACTCAGAGAGAAATGGTATGGAAAACCCCTCAGAGAAGAAGTAAGGAATTTTGTTTTGCAGCAATTATCCCTCCCACCTTTTCCTTTTGCTGACCAACTCATGCATAGGGAGTGAA
Source organism: Rhabdomys pumilio (assembly GCA_030674055.1). Taxonomy (NCBI): domain Eukaryota; kingdom Metazoa; phylum Chordata; class Mammalia; order Rodentia; family Muridae; genus Rhabdomys; species Rhabdomys pumilio. The sequence continues at coordinate 2,432,709 of JANHMN010000022.1, read as the reverse complement.
AAACTGAACTAACTCCTCCCGACTTTCCCTTGTGTGCACATGTACTGTAAAACCCCAAAGAGTACATTTAAAACATTTCCATTTATAAGGCAAATAGAAGTTGCAGATCATGGGGGCTGGGGGGGGGGGGGGAATTAGGTGACGGACATAAGCTATACTAGATTGGTTAAAAGCCAGGTCTGCGGCTCATGCCTATAATCCCAGTAGAGGCAGGTGATCCCCTCATCTCCTGCAAAAAATATGCAAAGGAAAAGAAGCCAGTGGATAAGAGCTGATGAGAAAAATCAACTCCAATCTACAACTAGAGATACTGAGGAGGAAGTGAGCCTATCACTAAAGTGGGGGGGGGGGGGGGGGAGGGGGTAAGTAAGACTCAAACTGAACTTCATTCAATAGACAAACCAACAAGAAAATTCAGGAACCACATACTCCCAACATCAAGCCCTAAAGAACACAAACTCCAACATTAGATTAGATTGCTAGGTTCAATTCTGGCTTTTTAACAACAGTGTGACCACAGTAAGTGTGAGATCACTATTCTGAATTGTTTTCTTCATCTGTGCATGTTAACAAGAAAGTGTTAATCTTTCTTTTCTTTCTTCTCCCCTGCCCAGTTAGAAAGAAAGAAAGAAAGAAAGAATAAAAGAAAGGAAGAAAGAAAAACAAAGAGTTTCACTTTGTAAGCTATGGCTGGCAGGAAACAATCCACCTGCCTCAGCTCCTGGAGTGTTGGGATTAAAGGTATGCACCATCATGCTTGGCTTAAGGCGCTGATCTTAAGAGATTCTTACAAGGAATAAATGTACACTGCAATCAGTATCATGTCTAGCACACTATAAACACTTAATTTAGTATAGCCATTTATTATCACAGTGCTTATAGTATTAATATAGTATAGCCATTTATTATCACACA
>JANHMN010000022.1:2364349-2425840 GCA_030674055.1 Rhabdomys pumilio | reverse complement strand
ACACACACACACACACACACACACACACACACACACACACACACACAAACCACCACCACCGTAAACGTATATGACTGTCTCATACGTGATTTTAGAGAGTTCCTTTTACCTTAATGTCTAACTTCCTATGTTGCCAAATTAAGCAACTTTATTTGCTTGCCAACTAACTTGTTCTAGGAAATGTGTAAGAAGTTAAGGTAAAAACTCAGGGTTTGAAGAACAGACAGCACAAAGCAGTAAGTAGTTTACATATCTTGTCAATAAACTCCCATTTAAAGCTGTTATTCTTTGATGGGCAGTGGTGGCTCACACCTTTAATCTCAGCACTTGGGAGGCAAAGGAAGACAGATCTCTGGGTTCAAGTCTAGCCTGATCTACAGAGCTTCCAGGACAGCCTGAACTACATGAGAAACCATGTCTGGAAAAAACAAAAACAAAACAAAGAATCAAAACCCTGTTTTTTATTAAAATTGTGGTATTATTTTACTACAGAAAGATGAATTTGCAAGAAAAAAACTTTAAGTAGCTAAAACACTAAGACTGTCAACAATAGTGGCAATCTGACCTGCACAAGTTGTTGCTTCTCCCCAGTCACAGACGTGCCTGCATTCTCTGCTGCTGCCAGGACCAAGGCTGAGTTCACTTCACCTGTCTCCCACAGCATCATTGTACTGTCACTCCACAAGGAGAACACTACTGCTATATCCTAATTAGCAGCAGAAAATCAGAGTCCACATGACTGCTTCATTTCAAAGAAGCAAAACAAAATGATACCTGTTGTGGGCTCTGGAAATGACCAGGCCTTAATCCTGTGCCACCTAATTTTGGAGGTCAGAAAAAGTTGGGAATTTGAGATGGGAAAGTAATCCTAGGCGATCCATGTCTACATGTCCTTAGAAGAGTTAGAAAATAACTGGCACACAAAAGTCAACTGACAGAACAGAATCACCTGAGGATGGTGCCTTGCTGCTTGGAGCCATGTGCCTACAAGGTAAGGACTAGAATTCGAACAGCCACAGAAGGTGACGAAAGGCCGGGAACAAGCACACTCCTGTAATACCCTGACTCTGTCCTAGTGAAACCTATTTCACACTAGAACTAAAGTGCTTTAGACCACAAAGTTTGTAGTCATTTATTAAGTGAGCTGTGAGAACTGACATAACGCCCAAGATTCAAGTGCTTCTACTGGCAAAGCTGGCAATCTACAGTAACTGCAACAAGCAACAGGAGAACCCACCGAGGACCCTTCAAAAGAAGGGTCATAATAAACTGTTAAGTCTATATAATTCAGTCTGCCAGTTTAAATTGCAAGGAAAAAATATGAATAGTGCCCAGATATTCTAGCAAGCAGAGTTAACTAGTCACACTATTTCGGGGGTAAACAACATGAGAAAATTAAGTTACCTTTAAGTAGAAAGCAGAAACAAAATTGTAGAACCATTAAACTAGAACATATCTGGAAATTTCCTACCAACTGTGCTAGAAGGTACTATGCATAGCAGCAGGAGAGAAAACTCATCAATGGACTTATTCCATGGTAGATCCTGAATGTTACAAAACCAAACTATCAGGCAAGATGTGTCCACTGGTACAATAATACAGAATTGGGGGGGGGGGGGGGGCGCGCATGCACAATCAAATACTTTCTGATTGAATCTGAGGCTTGTTCCACTGGAGGGAAGTGATATTTCAGTATAAAACTGGTCAAGAGCCCAGGGCTGAAGAGGTCACAAACCCTAGGGTAGCAGCTTGCAACTCTTCTAGGGGTTGAACGACCCTTTCACAGAGGCTGCCTTAGAAAACACAGATATTTACATAACAGCAGCAGAATTACAGTTAAGACATTGCAACAAAACTAACCTTTTGGTTGGGGACTACCACAACATGAGGAACTGGATGTGTTAAAGGCTGGCAACAGGGGTAAGCTTACTACTGGAGTTTGGCTAAATTCTCTTGTCAACCTTTAAATACTTGTTTACAGACTCAGGCTAATGCTGCTCTTGGTCTGGTCAGAGAAGCTTGTTTGTAGTGAGCATCAGTCAAAGCAGACAGATGGAACCAGTCAGAGTGCTGAGACCAGCACGTGTGACAGCGGAGTGCTCATCCTCACTGGGATATTTCTATAGTGCTCCCTTTCCTGCCCTCAGCCACTGCCAAGGCTCAGGGAACACTGAGAAGGAAGAGGAAGAAGAGGAGGGGAGGAAAGGATGCAAGAGTCAGAGAATGGGGAGCAGCAGCTATGGTTACCTGCACAGGACCATGCTAGTAACACGCTAGCATAGATGGGAGGGGCTTCTGAGTCTCCAGTTCCCACCTGAGGAGCTACGGAGGTTACTATGGCTAGTGAACCACCTAACATAAATGTGCATTCAGGTAGCGCGCGCGCGCGCGCACGCGCGCGCACACGCACACACACACACACACACACACACAAAGATGACAAGGCTTTAAGATGGGAGGGGGATCTGGGAGGAAAGGGATTTGGATTGGATATGAACGAGATACATCTATGCACAGATGAAATTATCAAAATAAAACATCTTCTAAAAAATTATGGACCATAAATATATAAATTCTGAAAAAGTGCAATATGTTGACTTTGATTTACTTGAGAGAAAAAAAAAACTTCTTATACATAAAAAATTTTAAAAGCCTGGTTTATGAAACATGAAAAATAGGAAAACTGAATGATGCCAGGCGGTGGTGGTGCACGCCTTTAATCCCAGCACTTTGGAGGCAGAGGCAGATGGATTTCTGAGTTCAAGGTCAGCCTGGTCTACAGAGTGAGTTCCAGGACAGCCAGGGCCACACAGAGAAACCCTGTCTTGAAAAACAAAAAACAACAACAACAACAAAAAGAAACACTAAGTGTTTTAGTTAGGAGAGATGACAGAAGTTCTGGTTAGTCAATAAAATGATGGACTGGTTATTAGGACTAACTTGTACCTCACTGGTACAAATCGGCATAATTATGCTCTAATTGTATCTTAAGAGAAAAGAGGAGGAGGAGCTAAGGTGGAAGGAGTACGGAGAGAAAGAGAAGGAGTAAGGAAAGGAGAAGGACAGGAGAAGCTAGGTGATGAGAGAGAAAGAGAGAAAGAGGGGAGAGGACATGGAGGCAGATGTTCACGTGTCTCTACTAGTCAAAGATAGTTGATATATCTAGGTTGAGTATTGGGTTACACTTCTGACTGAGCATTACCAAACTTATAAAGCCTTTGATTATCATTTTAAAAAATTGTATAAAAGCAAAAAGGAAAAGGGGGCACAGGACAGCGGTTTTCTAGGGAGGGGAAATGGGGAAAGGGGATGACATCTGAAATGTAAATAAAATATCCAATAAAAAAAAAAAAAGAAGAAAAAAAAAGAAAAAAAAAGAATCATTAACAAAGCTAAGAGAAGGGCTGGAGAGATGGCTCAGGTTAAGAGCACCAACTGCTCTTCCAGAGGTCCTGAGTTCAATTCCCAGCAACCAACCGGTGGCTCAAAACCATCTGTAATGGGATCTGATGACCTTTTCTGGTATGTCTGAAGAGAGCAATGGCGTATTCATATACATAAAATAAATAAATAAATCTTTGAAAAGAAAAAAAAAAGCCAAGCAAATAAATTTAGGAGATAAAAAACACTGCAACATTTTAGCCGGTCTAGGGAAGGAATCCTGAGGAAAGCATCATGCCAGTTGTAGATAGACTGAGCAGACTCAGTATCAACTAGCACACTGAAGAAAAGCAAACATCAGGAGAAAAACCAAACTAGAAAGGAACCAATCTAAGCACAAGGCAAACATAAACACATTGTTGGCACAGTGTGACTGTCATCTACAAAGTTCACACTCAAGAGCTGCACAGTCCAATCAAAAAAACAAAAAAAAACAAAACAAAACAAAAAAACCTCAGAATGTTTTTGGTTTAGAGTTTTATGTTGGGTTGTACTCACAGCTATTTGGAAACATAGCTTTGATAATCACAAAATAAATTTTAACTTAGTAGATACAAAATGGACAACATTGTTGGGAGCTGACTCCTAGCAGAAAGCAGCTATCATCTTTGCAACCATCTCGAGCCATATACCCTGACAAGAGACTTGTTTTTCAACAGCCCACAATACCTGAGCACACTCTGATAAACATCTTGTTTTTCTCACATACTCTTGTTTTGTTGTTTAATGCCCCCAGCTGCAAGGTGCACGTGGTGAAGCATCTTCAGCTGTGTTCCCCTGCTTGTCCACGGCTGCAAGGCACGTGGTAAAGCATATAAATGTCCAGGATTTTCTTTCAATAAAGGGGACTTAATCAGACCCTATGTCTTGTCTCCATTCTTCTCTTGCCACTCCATCCCCACGCTCTCCCTTGCTAGACCCTGTTGACTGATCCGAAAGGACCAGGTCACAACATCAAAGCCTAATTTGATAATAATGAAATTCAGTAGTATAATGATTCAGACAAAACTAACATATCCCCTCTTTACAAGAGACAAATTAGCCCGCTTTCAGACTTCTTTGTAGTATCAAATAGGCCATGCTAAAGTAATGTCTGGATGTTTTGTAGCTAAAGAAGCATATTCTAACAATTCTATTATGTAAACATGTTCATTAATAGACAAAAAAATCAAGTTAAATGTGATTATAAATCACAGAGGAGCATTCATTTTACAAACATAGCTATAGGTCAATATCAAAGATAATATCAATATATTATTTCCTTAAAAGTTCAAAGAAGCCAGGTGTGGGGGCACATGCCTTTAACCCCAGCACTCAGGAGGCTGACACAGGCATATCTCTGAGAATGGCCAACCTCTGAGGCTAGTTTGGTTTATACACAAATTCCAGGCGAGAAGAGGCTATAGTGAGACCATCTCAAAAAAACTTAAAGGAGTTCAAAGAGGAAAAGTACAGCTATAACATACCCTAAAATAATCTGACAAAATTCATTCCTTGGTAATTCATATTTAAAATCAATGATAAAACAATGATTAGAACAATTCCTGGGAGGGGAAAAAAAAACCAAGAATGAGATACTTTTTCTGTTATTTAGTGTCTAGAAAGACTTGCTAATACAATGAGATAAAGAAACAACTGAAAACCTAACATTTACAAATGAAAAGAAACTGTCAGGTTACAGGGATATAGAGAAATCATATGAAAACATTAGCAATTTGTCATTTAGAAAGTTAAGAGAAAACAGCAATACAAATAAAAAATTTGGAGCTGGGGATGGCAGCACATTCAGCATCTGGAGGCTAAGGCAGAGTATCAAGTTCAAGAGCTGCCTGGGCAGCACAAGACGACCTTTAAGGAGGCTTTGGAATAAGAGACTTTTACTTAGACAGATTCATTATGAAGGTGGCTATCATCTCAGTTTAGTGGACTATAAACTCAATAAAATCACAAGCAGGTCTTTGGTTCACAGACCTTGAAGAAATTTCAAAATACAACTGGAAAAACAAACGTGAACGGCCTACACAGTCACACACTCACCAATTGCACCATCAGGGTGTGTGAAAGGCGGTCCTGAAACAGACAACCCTGAGGAGTGAAAGAGCTGAGGGAGGAACTAAAGGACAGGAACAGGTTCAGCAATGGTGACAGCAGCTGGCCTCCACCCCTGCAGTGGGAAGCTACCTCCTTCCTTATAAAGAAACAAGAATAAAGACTTAAATCACAAATTTAATAATGAAACCATACCAGTACACCTGGAAAGTCTCTCTGACCCGAGGGTAGGGAAGAGCTTTCTAAGCATGGCAGTGATGGAGCAAAGGAAAAGAAAGAAGAATACAGTGCTGCAACTGAACAAACTTATACTTAGAAAAAGTTCATAAACCTGGAGGGGGAGTGTTTAGTGGTGCATACTTCTGAGACAGGAAGGTCACACATTGAGGACAGCAAAACCCTGTCTCAAAAACAAAATAACAGAAGAGCAACACCAACAAAAAATTCTGAAAGGCCAGCAATTTTAAGTACCTGCAATATATGAAACAAAATTTAACATTCCTAATGTGTAAAAAGGCTCTTTTAGGACAAAAACTACTGATTTATCAGTTTCAAACTGAGTCTACCATAGCCAAGGGCCTGGAGCTGGCTGAGGCCTAAAACAGCTTGAAGTCCTAACCTTCCTACATCCACCTCTGGGAAGAACAAACATTTCAAAGAAAATGAAATGGAAAATGGATATGAACAGGCAATTAAATGAATAAATAAACAAATAGATAATAAATATGGAACAATTACCAACCTAACTAGTCATTATACACAAACTTATTTTTCACATATTATCTTCTTTTAGAAAAAGTTTTTTGGATTTATTTATATGTATATGTGTTTTGTCTGAATGTATATACGTGCACTTGTCTGCTCAGTGCTCTTGGAGGTCAGAAGAGGGTGTCAGATCCCTTGAGCTCTTGGGTTGAGCTAGGCCCAAGCATATTACCTGAGCCATCTATCTCTCCAGCTTTCTTGAAGGTTATTCATAACTCCTATTACTGGCAAAGGAGTTTGGTTTTGGTTTTTTAAAAGTATTTCATACAGATAGACTGGGGTCATTCTAAAGGATCTGCAAGCTATGTTAATGAATAACAAACAATCCACAGATACAGGCTCTGAAGCATGTAGGAGGCTCTGTCTAAGGCATGTAAGATGCAGGCACTGCAGAGCGTCAAGTCTAGAGCAGATTAACCCCTCTGCTCCCATGCTCCCTGGCTTAAGGCAATAGCAGAGTTCTCCAGCATGATCTGTCGCACAGATCCTCAAAGCCAGTGAAGTATGGCACCTAAACTACAGCTAGCCAAATCTCATTCAGCAATGTTCTAACAGCTCCGGTTTTCTAAATACTTTGTATCAAAGAGAAATCTGTGCCACCAGATCCCCTGAACTGGAGTTCAGGTGACTGTGAGCAACTGTGTGGGTGCTGGGCACACCTGTGTTAGTGACACAGATTTTCCTGCATAGTCTATTAGTTGGCAGTTTACAAAGCCAAATGTCACACTAATTTCCTTCCCAGATTTACATTTTATCAAATTTCTCGACTCAATTATTATTTTAAAACAAAATAAAATAAAACAATGTAACCTGCAGGTTAACTAGTTAAAAATCAATATTAACTTTCTCCTTCTAAAAGTCATTTATAAAAGTTAATGAAGATTTATATGGAAGTTTTTACAAAGTATCCTTATAATTAAAAAATAGTATATACATTATAAACCTGTTTCCATTACAATATTTTACACAATAACAATTATTTTGTAAGTTGACAGGGAAGAGAGGTAAAAGCCTATTTTCATCATTTCCTTAAAAAACTGCATAACTGTGGATTTATATGGAAGTCTTTTACCAAGTTAAAACAAATAGTATACACTTTATATATCTGTTTCTATTACAAGCTCAAGTTAAATCAGGCAACTTTACCTGTTAAAATAATGAACCTCCAAAAAACAAACCCCACTTGCTCCAAGAAAACAGAAGTCTTGGCATTGAAGAAGCCTTATTAGGAGAGATGGCTTAGCAGTCAAGAGCACTGACTACTCTTTCAGAGAACCCTAGTTTGGTTCCCAACACCCACATGGCAGCCCACAACTGTCTGTTTAACTCCAAGATCTGACACTCCCCACATATGACATACAAGTGGACTAAACACTCATACACATAAAATATACAGTCCTTATTTCTCACACTGAGTCATTTTCTAATTAGCTCTATTCTGCTGGCTAATGACAGATTCCCAAGGCTACACAGTATGGGTAGCATCCAGACCAGGGTTCTTCTAACATGGAAACCTAGAAGGATGCAATTGAGCCTTCTGGGAGACTCAAGGTTACTCTACGGCTTTACTACTTTACACGGCCTCCAGTCTGAACACCTCCCTTGGATGAGGCTGTAAGACTCCTGCTCACCTTCAAAATCCCTAAACAAGGTTCTAGACAAAGAATCTTAAGGGAACTTAAGTATCAGAACCCTATTTGGTTTATCACTAAAGGGGGATTGAGATTCATACTCATCTATCTTTTTTAAACTTTATCACACTACATCTGTCAAGTGTTCCTCTGACCTCCCCATTTCTCTCAGCGTCTCACTATGTAGCCCTGGCTAGTCTGGAATTGTGTGGACCAGGCTGGCCTTTGGAGGTGTGCCCATATTGCCTAGCTTTATTCTTCTCTTCAACAACCTCCCTTGTATTCTACTGTCCAAAATCCAGTGACTCTGAAAAGCTGCTGGACTCCTGTTCTTACCACTCTACTCTTCCACATCTCAGGCACTGCTCCTCTATTTACCCGTCTCGCTTTCAAGTCTGCCTTACTGAACGTGGGTGGGAAGGAGAGGCCCTGAATCCAAGCCTGACGGCTGCAAAGGAAAGCATTTCAGTGACACTCAGGAAAGCCTGAGTAGCAGAAGTAGGAGAGAAAAACAAAAACAAAAATAAAACAGTAGCACTTTCACATGGCGAGGGAGGAGCCGCAGAGACCATCAGAAAGCACTAGAGAGGCTGTGCACAGACTCGGTTATGCTAAGTTCTCTAAGAAGGTTTGATACATACAATCTCAATCGGTCTCATCTGCTAACTGATCCAAATTCATCTCTTTTGAATAATAACTACAGATTTTAAAATATAACTAATACAAAGGTTTTTATTTTTCAAATTTAAAACACTTTATTTATCAATATTTGTATAAACATATATACTTAGACACTGCCCGGGTTAGAGCTCCTGTTAGCCCCGTTTCATCTAGGTTTTGTGAGGTTGGGTGTAGAGCTGCCACTGGTGATCCTGCTCAGTGCTCGGGCCCCGGTTTTTAATTTTTAATCCTTGCTAACGATTGAGACTTGTAATCAATCCAGTGGCTGACTTCCCAAGCCTATCCACCCTTTCTTCTTTTGCTGAAAACAAACCTCTCAACTCAACACCTTAAACATTTGCTAACACCTTGTATACCTAAGTCAAAAGAAGGGAGAAATGTAACTTTACTTAACATTTAAGGTGAGAGATTCTTCATCAGCACAAGAACTACACAGGGCTTCTAACTATTTAACTGTGCCCTCTAGGAAAGCCGACAGCAGCTGCTCTAAGAAGACCTGAGATGTGTCTCCCAAAACAAACAGCACAAACATTCACGGAATCTATCCACTGACAAATATTTCCTATGTGGGACAGGAATGCTAGGAAAGGAATAAAAAATTAAGATGAAAAAAATTACATCCAACTGCTGCATATATTTGAATAGCCTCACTTCAATGACGTGGCCCAAAGGAACACCAAGTCCCTACCACTTTCCCTGTCTCAGGAAATGGCTCTGCCATTAACCACATACTCTGAGAGGCACGCACTGTCAGAGCAGTCTCTTTCTTTATATTAAGATTCATGAAGAAGATGCTTCTGTGGCCGGTATTTAGCACAGGATAACCCCCAATAGTATACACGTGGAGGAAATGAACGGCAGCTGCCATCTTGATCTTCCCATTGTCAGCAGTCAATCTGTTCTACAAAGGAAGAGATTCTCAAGGAAGCTGACCCGCCAGCAAACCAGCAAACCGTGCCTTACCATTTCATCCTGTGTATCCTGTAGAATGCACAGTTCACACTGCCACACAATCATAATAGGTCATACATACACAGGAAAACATTGAGCTGGGCATGGCAGTACGCATGTGAAGTGGGGAAGAAAAATAAGGTAGCAGTACCTTCTGAGTTCAGGTGTTTAGCGCAGCATGGACAACCTAATGAGATCCCCATCCTAGGAAAACAGCAAACTAGAGAGCGTTCATTAAAAAGATCTTATAGGCTGGAGAGATGGCTCACAGGTTGAGAGCACTGACTGCTCTTCTAGAGGTCCTGAGTTCAATTCCCAGCAACCACATGGTAGCTCGCAACCATCTGTAATGAGATCTGGCGCCCTCTTCTGGTATGCAGGCAAAACACTGCATACATAATAAATCTTTGAAAAAAAAAATTCTTTTTACATGAGAAGCCAAGAATAAGGCAATTCAGACATGACAAGGACTAACTGATGGGAGCAGGAGACACAGTCTTGGAGTAGAGGAGCTACTTTCCCCACTGCCCACAGCCAGGGCAGGGCCAGCAGTCCTATGACTGACTATATGCTGATGGACCCACAGCAGCAGGAAGCATGTTTGCAGATCTGTCTCACATGGGCTAAGCTGTGGACTGACCACAGAAAAGCAGTTAGCACTTGAAAGACCTGCCCCTTCATCCACGCCTCCTGTACCTCAGTGGGAAGGCTCTACTGTATTCCAAGCCAGGGCAGGCCGCTCCCTCCCTCCCCACCATTCTGAAGCATAAGGACAAGCTGCAAAGATGCCTGGCAAGTTTTGACATTTTTGCATAGAAAACAAGAACAAAGAAAAACACATAGCCATGTTTTCCTTATTTTTCACTTCTAAATTCTGTTAACAATGGAAGGCAAACCATATCCTATAAGATGTAATAACTAATTTGATTAAAGTTTCTACCAATCATACTAAAGGAAGCAGCACTAAGAATTTAGGCATTCAAAGCTGGTAATCAATTATGTTAGTCTTTGAAACAGAACACATACTTCCTGAATAACACATTCATTAAAATAATTAAGATATACATAGCAAAAGTAAAATGACTTTTCCCATCTTTGCTTGAGACAGTCACACCATAGACAAATGCAAACAAAGCACTGTCTAAATTTAAACCGAACTGCACCTGACCTATGCTTTCATAGTCTGACATGTTTCTGGCTCACAGTCAATTTGCTGTCATATGATCAGAAACCAAAAGAGAATGAAATGATTAAACAGGCACACACTGAGGAACTATAAGTAAAGCAAGGCCCCAATTTTCAAAGACTTTCTTTTGTACTATAGCCCCACAAGTGTGTGTCTGTGTACATGCACACACATATATGGAACTCTGCTTGGTGAAAAGTTCTAAAGGAAACTAAAGTACATGATATGTTTTTCACATGTTTTATACACTGCCATATTAGATTCCAATTCACCACAAGAGTCACACTCTGGATACGATAGAACTGAAGTCATACCCTTTGTATATACAATGACTAAAATGTCACTACTGCCATCAGACTTTCAACAGCAGTTACAGAGGTACAATCAGTAGAGCTAGTACAGATGACCAATCCCAAGGGCAACAGCATGGGAGAGCTGCTGCTGCCACTCATCTGCACGGGTGTAGGGGTGATGCCCTCCCCGCAATTGCCCCTTACAATGGTGGTATTTGGGAGAGTTGGTCCTGCACCTCACCTGGGCAACATAGAGCTGACACTTATGAAGATGCAGATGGGCCAACTCCCAGGGTGTGAGCATGAGAAAGATGGTCCACCCTCACAGGCTGCAACACTTGGAAAAATGAGCCTTTGTGCCTTGACTGGGCAGCATAGTGGAGCTGGTTCTGGAGGCATGGGTATGAGAAAGCCAACTGAGGGCATGAGCACAGGAGCTGACCCTGCTTCTCCTGACTGTATGTAGTATTAGGTGGCTTAGCTAGAGTAGTGCTGGAGAGCTCACCCAGTTGGTGTGGATAAGGGACAGCAGGCTCAGCTGCCACCCATGCCCAGATCCAGGGCTTTGAGTTGGCCTACCCCAACATCTATATCATCTGTGAACAGTTGGGATGCGTGAAAGGGCCAGTCCTGCTACCTAAAGCTGCAGGATCTCCATAACATGGGAGGAGTCCAGGTGAGGATACAATATGGATGGTGTCACAGAAGCCAGAGATCAAGTCAGACCAGTGACTCACTGCAATGAACCTGTTGCACACCGTGGGACACACTGTGACATACCACAACTTCCACAATGAGATGTTCCCTGTGCTTTGTATGTTTTTTATTGAGTGGAGGTTGCAGGGATGAAGGGTGGATATGAGAGGACAGGTTAATGAGCTCCCTGGAGTGCATGATGTGATGAAACTCTCAAAGAATCAATAAAAAGGAAAGAGGGAGGGGGGCATCGAATCACATTTAGAATCACTCTCTAAACTCCCAGAACACACATTTGGCTTTGCCAGCTGTAAAACTGCCTCAGTTTCCTCATTTGCTAGGATATAACTAATAATGCTATCTAACTGACAGGAATGTTGCAAAGCTCTGAAGGGATAATTTAGAACATCCTCTAACAGTACCCGCTATATAAAATGCTTGTTGTTACTAGTCAATGTCAAGTAAGAGGCACGGAAAGACCAAATGTGCAGCTCTGCCCTCATCAGCATTACAGTCTAAGAAATGAAGTCACTAGTTACAAGAAATTATCCACTTAAAATCTAGTAACAGAATATTAACATAGTTTCTAAATCCTAGGAATAGCTTAAACATTTTGGGATTAGCTATAAGGTCTACCTTAGAGGTCTATATGAACAGACTACGTATATGTTAGAAATCTGGTTCAGATTACATTTGTTGGTAACTCTTCTTTAATTAATGCACTGTCAAATTCCTGTGACTACATAATTCCCCTATGGTTACAAGAATAATTATGTAATAATATTTGCAATTTCAGCTACTCTGAAATGTGAAAAATAAACAAACAAACAAACAAATAAATAAATAAATAAATAAATAGAGATGTGTGTGATTATAAATATCCTCTTAACTCTCAATGCCAAAAGATAAGAAATCAGAGTAGAGCCCACAATCAGCTCCACAGCAGTGGAAGAATCTTGTCCTATTTCCGATGTATATACCTTCCCACTTAAACATCAACTGTCTGCCGTCAGAAAGCTCAAAACCACTTCTACCTCTCTTCCTTCCACAGCAGTAACACCCACTGGCAGGTAGAGTGTGCTTATCCCTTACCAAATATCTGAATGTCCACTATCTGTAAGCATTGTGGTAGGCCTCAGGGATTGGCTGTACTTCCCCCTTCAGAATTAAGCATAATTAACATACACACCTAGAAGTAAAATACATGATTTAAAACCATAAAAATAAAGCAGGCAGACTACTTACTGAAAATGAGCTTTGATTTCAAGGGGGAGGGAGCTAGGGCAAATTCCAGACTGCACATTAGTCTGAGGAAGACCCTGGAGAGGAAGTAAAGGGTGCACTTTGACTGGGACAGATGGTGCCTGGCTCTAAGCATAGAAGGGGCAAAGGGGAAGCACTGGAACGAGACAGAAAACAGTGTTTGCGGAAGACTTTCCTACTTACAGAATGGGTTATAATGTAGGGATAATGGGAGAGTCCAGGCAGAGCTGGTGCTGCTCTCTGAGGAGGTAGTAAGTGCTCAGCCTTGAACAACCCAGAACAGGCAGAATTGAGTCAAGAAGAATGATGTGGTTTCTTTTCCCTACTTTATTCCTCTTTTCTAACCATGAAATTTAACTCTTCCCTAGTTACTGACTTCTCACCTTTGCTCTATCACTGCCATCCTTAATTACCATGTTTACCATCAGCTACTGCCTAGTCAACTCCGGACCCATGTGTGACCCTTCCAACTCCAGAAAGCCAAATAAATGTTCAGGACTCAATTTTCTTCTTCCTTGACTTTCATTCTGTGCATATGAAAATTCGATATATATACCAAGTTTCTATATACCATTTTTTTACTCAGTTGGTCAATATATCCCACCCCCACCCCCAAGTATCTTTAAGATCCCATAAACTTAGTAACAATAGCTACCATTATTTGGCACTTTCTTTATGATGGAAAATATGTAAAGTGCCCCACCCGCCTTTTTGAGACAAGGTCTTGCTAAGCATGTAACCTTGGCAGGCCTTGAGGCTCCCTATATAGACCAGGTTGGCAGGAAACTCAGAGATCACACCACGCGCTGGTGTGAGCCACCATGCTCAATGCAAGTCTTGATATAATTATTCCACAAAAAAAGACAGTCTCGTAAGAGACATTTCCATGTGACAGAAATCAAGTCAATTAGCCAAGAATACCTACCCTATGTAGGGAAGCAGGGACTGCGTTCTGGCCTGTAAGGGACAACTGTGTTATTCTTCTCTATGGATCCTTCTATGAGGCTGCACTGGTCTCAGGTTCTACACTAAGGCCCTCAACCATTCATGAATATTAACACTAGTCCTCAATTTCAATGGTGTTGAGTGAAGACAAAATTTTTGCTTTAACTTCTAAACCCCTGGAAATGGAAAAAAAAAAAAATCATACATCCTTTTTGAAGGGATTCTTGTGTACTTTATTGATGTCAATTAAAAAGCCTATGACCTATAGCTTAGGCAGGTGGGACATCTGGGAGGCTGTAAGGAGATGGAAGGCATGGTATCTGAGCACAGGTAATCAGCCACACGACAGAGCGTAGGTTAAAATAAATGACATCTTTTAGAAATGATCTAGCCTGAGTAGAACCCAGCTATACGGCCAGGGTATCTGTAAATATATTTTGAGTGTGGGTCTGGGAGGCAGAACTTCTTACAGATTTTGACTCCAGAAAGCCACACATCAGAAATGCTAACATCAAGCTTTAAAATTCTGGTTCCAGGAACAAGGCTCTTTTAATTGAGAGAATCCACTCAGGACCTTTTAAAGACTATTTTTAAAACTATTGACATGATTCTGCAATGTCATTTAGGTTCACTGAGCCCATATATAGCTATCCATTGACCGCTTGTTAACAAGGGACTGGTTGCAGGGCTCCACATGCCTCTCACTAAAACTGGGTAGTAGCTGTAGTAACCTGTCCCTACCCACTGGACTTCAAGTCACCTTTAGATCACTTTAATACCAAATACAATAGAAATGCTGTGTAAATTCAACTATGTGGTTTCGAGAATAAATACAAGAAAGTCTATAAATGTTTAGAAACATAGGCAAAGCAACTAAAAAATTAACTCAAGGTTGACTGAATCAAGAAGTGGAAAAAAATTGTCAACAGGAAAGATCATCATGTATTTTAGAAGGCTGTTGTGAAAAAATTAAAGCTTTACACAATAGTCAGTAAAGTACAGGGGTTTTTTGTTTGTCGACACAGGGTTTCGCTGTGTAGCCTTGTCTGTCCTGAACTCTGGAGAAGCTGGCCTTGAACGAACAGATCTGCCTGTAA
The DNA here is from genome assembly GCA_030674055.1 of Rhabdomys pumilio. Lineage (NCBI taxonomy): Eukaryota > Metazoa > Chordata > Mammalia > Rodentia > Muridae > Rhabdomys > Rhabdomys pumilio. The sequence continues at coordinate 2,410,842 of JANHMN010000022.1, read as the reverse complement.
AAGGGTGCACCACCACTGCCGGGTGAGAATAGTTTTTATCATTTACTTTCTTTTATTTATCCTGAAGATAAATAAAATAATAAATTGTGTCATGATGATTTTTTTTTTTTTTTTTTTTTGGTTTTTCAAGACAGGGTTTCTCTATGTAGTGTCATGATTTTTAAGTCATTATCTGTCACAAAAACTAATGAATTTTAATTCAGATCCTAAATATTAATACTATATACAGTTGAATCAATGGATTACAAATAAAACATTAAGAATTATGAAAACTAGCCGGGCGGTGGTGGCGCACGCCTTTAATCCCAGCACTTGGGAGGCAGAGGCAGGCGGATTTCTGAGTTCAAGGCCAGCCTGGTCTACAGAGTGAGTTCCAGGACAGCCAGGGCTAAACAGAGAAACCCTGTCTCAAAACAACAACAACAACAAAAAATTATGAAAACTGGAGTTCCCTCTTTATCACTCATTCAATGCTTAAAATAGCTCCATTAAGAACACAGTATCTACTCGCCTACATGTATGTCTACATACCACAGGGAGATCAGAAGGCATCAGAGTTCCTGGAACTGAAATAACTGATGGTTATGAGCCACCATGTGGGTGCTGGGAATCAAATCTCAGTTCTTTACTCAAAAAAAAAAAATAGCAAATGTTCTTAACCAGAGACATCTCTCTAGCCCTACAGTTTAATTTTTCAACATATATAATAAATCTGTCCTTCTTTGTTTATTATAAAAATTGTCAAGTCACGGGCTGAAGAAATAGCTCAACAGTTAAGACAATCAACTGCTCGCTCTTCCAGGTCCTGAGTTCAATTCCCAGCAACCACATGGTGGCTCACATCTGTAATGGGATCTGATGTCCTCTTCTGGTGCGTCTGAAGTATACTCACACATAATTTTTTTTAAAAAAATTGTCAAGTCTCATTACATTTTATGTAAAGGTAGACAGAGCTTATCACACTCAACACTTTCTCTGGCTCCTCCTGCCTTTGGGGGTGGGGAGGGAAAGCTCAGCATAGAGTGCAGACGGGTAATGCAGAGAACAATCAACGAAGCATGAAAGTGTGTTACTTATGTGGTATGGTGGTGTGTGCCTTCAATCCCAGAACTGGGAGACAAGCATCAGATGGCTCTCTGTGAGTTCAAGCCCAGCCTGTCTATATAGTGAATTCTAGGCCAGCAAGACTAGGTAGTAAAACTCTGTCTCAAAAATAAATAAAATAAAAAATAAATAAAAAATAAAAAATTGTAAATGTCATGTAATATGGAGCACATGAAACATTAGAAAGCACGAGGAAGAATAAAGAATACAACCAGCCTTTCTTTAGCTATACATCAGTCCAAGTTTCTTACATGAGAATAGTTAATAACATGCCAGAAATACATACATGCTTGCTAAAAACAGCAAAGTAGCACATGAGGTCACTGAACTGTTAAGTATGTGAAGACAGGGCAAGCATGACAACACCACAGGGAGCCTCCTCGTGCACTGTGCTTCTGCTCTCCTGAGGTCCATGCCTGTACGTGTCACAGGGCCAAAGCTTAGTTTTATCTGTGTCAACTCCCCTTGAGCCGATTTTGGAGACTGTCTTCTGATTTGATTAAAGATGAAAAGCACTCAGACAATAGACGATCATCAACTACATATCAGATTTTGTATCAGTACAGACTAGCTTTAATACAGTCCAGTCTTTAATATTATCAAGTAAAGAAATATGACGGCTACACCAGGAACAGCAATACATTCTATTGGCCATATAGAAAACAGTCAAAGTGTGGTCTGAAAAAATTAGAAAGATGCAGGCATTTAGTAACCACTTAGCAGTAATTTACCAGGCGACAAAAGAAGTTGCTACACATCTTGGTAGGGGATGAGAAGGATGACAACTAGGTATTAGGTGAATTTCCAAACAAAAGTGTAAGACATGATCAACAACACTTGGCTTGAACTAAATAAAATACACAGACAGACAGACAGACACACACACACACACACACACACACACACACACACATTATAATGCCCGTCATATTTAACCACTGAGGATCCCAGCTTCTTCAAACATGCTGTCTCAGGCACACACATCCACCCGCCTGTCTGTCCAGGAGCTCTAGGCTTCCCAATGGCAGAGAGATATCAGTGAAGGCCACTCCAGGAAGCTTCCCTAAAGCACAGCCACAAGCTTCAACAGAATAGAGCCCAGAAAGAAAAGTCAGTTTCAGAATGGTAAGACATCTAAGTGGCTGGCACATGTCAGGCACGCATTTGTTAAAAGTATGTGCAACAACAGTCAGAATGGCAGAAGAACAAACAACAACAAACATACATGTGATGATGTGATTGGATTGCTGATTCCAAAGCTCAGACTCAAAAGGTTAAAGCGACTCGTCCGTGGACACAGGTATTTTCAAGCCCGTTTCTGGCAGTGCCGCGTTCCTTACAACAGGTTATACTGTTATGTTCATGACAGTATGAACATAATTATGGTTCATCAATTCAGCCCTTCATACTGAAATAGTTATTCAATCTATGTGAAAACAGAGATACAAACCCTGCAAGAAGCAACTTGATGCATCCAGTGGCCACTTACACTATTTTTCAAACATATATCAAGGCAGCTAAGGTGAAATGTTGCCCGTCTTAATATTTGATACCACCATAATTACTTCCCAGATGTAAAATCAAAGTGTTTAGTATTAAATACAAATGTTTGAAGAAACTTGCACCCGTAGTTCACTATAATTTCAATGTATTACTGCTGTAAACTCCCAGGTTAAAAGTAGTCATCCCAGCCGGGCAGTGGTGGCACACGCCTTTAATCCTAGCATTTGGGAGGCAGAGGCAGGCGGATTTTTGAGTTAGAGGCCAGCCTGGTCTACAGAGTGAGTTCCAGGACAGCCCAGGCTAACACAGAGAAACCCTGTCTCGAGAAAACAAAACAAAAAAACAAACAAACAAACAAAAAAAAACACCAAACAAACAATACAGTCATCCCTAATAATCACAGTAGCTAAATGATTAACAAGATAGACAACTGAGGAGAACTCAGGCTGGGAGTGTAACTCTTGCCCTATTTAAGAGGGCCTGAGCTAAATCTATTCCCAGCAATCCAAAACAAACATAAAAAATGCAGAGCAAAACTGAAGCACTGGGAAGATGGTGTGTTTTTGGTGCTTCAAATTATTAACCGGTAAAGCAGCCATTAAGGCAATAAAGGCAATATTTAAGAGGTAAGTGTGTGGGTGTGTGCTCACTATCATTCTCGTCCTGAGTTTCCTCACCTGTAACTACAGAAATAATCTTTGGAAAAGGCCCAGAATACAGAAAAGGTTAAAGTGAAAATGAAATATTCTGTGGCTAAAGGGAGGTGAGGACCAAGCACTACTTAACTATGGAGTGAACCCTCAGAAACCTAAAATCCTAAGGCCCAGAAGACAACCCTTTAGGTTCTATGATTCTCCGGAGGGCTTCTCCTCCATCCAAAAGTGGTCATGTTTGTAATCTGAAAGCCCGGATTTGAAAAGATTGCTTTTTTCCCCTCAGGACTGTTGAAAACTACTAATTTCCATAACGTCAAAATCATTTATTCTTCTCAAACAATGCCAATCTCCTCATACTCTAACCACGTTTAAAAATACATCAGGGGCATTATTCCAACTAGCAGGAAACTTGGGGTGGGGGCGGCAATGTAGATTGCTTAGACTCTGACCTTTGTGGATTTCTAAGCATCGTGTGGTGCTTGAGAAAAGAGAAAAATATTGGGAATGGTGAAATTTGCAAAACATCTAAAACTCCAGTTGGCAGAAGGCTCTCCACAGCCAGCTGTCTTTCAAGAAGAGGATCCGAGTGTATTTACAACCTACAAGCAGAAGGGAGCCAAGCTTCAACTAAATTCTAACATAAAGAACTTTCCTCCAATACACAAGGCCAAAATGATGCAAATCCTGTAGTTTACTTCAATGGGCTTGCTCCAAGCCGGAATAATGAATGAACTGAAGGCATCACTACGAAGTTGGGGGCCTCACTTTCAACCCAGCGGGTGAGTCTCCGAATCAGAGGACTCCCGGGCTGGTCTGCTTCAAGGGGAGAGCTCTCTGCAGGCTCCCCGAAAGTTCCGCGGCCGCTGGTGGCCGCTGGTATCCGCCCCGCCCGGCCGAGGGTCGCGCCCCCTCCCTGCCGCCGCACACACCCCGCCCCCGCCCCCGCCGCGCGTTAACCCCTCACAGCCCGGCGCGGACTCCCGGAGGAGGCCGCCCAGGGGGTGGAGTTGTCGCGTCTCCTCCCGGGATCGCCCGGGCAGACGCCCGGCTTGTTTACAGGCCCCAGGCCTGGCCGCCGCCGCACAGGCCCGCCCGCCCTCGCCCTCGCGCCACGCTTACCCGGAGCAGCCGCGGGCGGGCGGGTCCCTCGGTCGGCCGGGTGGCGGTAGCGACAGCGGCCGGGCACGGGGTCCCGCGACGGCGGCCGGGCCCGGGCGGAGGAGGGGAGGAGCCGGGCTGGGTCCGGGCCCCCGGCTCTCGGAGCCCTCGCGGCTCAGATCATCCGGGCGTCGGAGCGGGAGGCAGAGAGCGGGGCCCGCGGGAGGCGGAGGAGGCGCCGAGGACTCATCGCTTTCCGCCCCACCTGCCTGGGCCCCCCTCCCCCCGCCCCAGCCACCCGATCCCGAGCTGCGGACCCGGCCGGCGCGGAGACCACGGCGTTCTAGCTCCTGCGCGCGCTCCCGCCCCTTGCGCCGCCGCCGCCTCTAGCGCGGCCCCGCGCACGCGCGCTCTCGACCGCGCTGCCCCTCTCCCTGCCCGGCCCCGCCCCGCGCCGCCGCTCCCCCCACCCCCAGCCCTGCAGCTGCGGCGCGGCCCATGGGCTGGAGAGACCCGGATGTGGGAGGGCCGGAACTGCGGCTAGGGCGGGGGAGGGGCGGCGGTGACGTCACTGCCCTGCGCTGCTCTTTAGCCGGCTGATGAGGGGCGGCCGGCGCCGCGGGCTGATACCTAAGGATCCTTGAAGTCCTGGGTCGGAGCCAGGCGCGCGGCCTTCGCGCTAGGGCGCAAGGGCCCCTCCAAACCCGGCCGTCGTCGTCCACACCCGACTCTTACACCTGCCTACAGACGCCAATCTCCAGGTGCAGTCTCGGTTAGGGCCCGGAGTAGAGGGGTCAGCCTGCCCCTTCGACCCCAGGAGGCCCACACGGGTGCCACGGCCATACCGCAAACGTGCGTGCGCAACCAGTTCACGCCTTGGGACACGTGCCTAGAGCTTCTCGCGGATTGTCCCTGAGTCGCTTCAGAGATTGTATTTGTGTGCACGTTACAGGGTCACGTGATTCAGTCTCAACGGGCACTGCCAAAGACCTCCAGTGGGGTTAATGGAACCGAGGGTTTTTCAAAATCTAGAGGATAATCAGAAACGTGACAGCTGCTTTCATGAAGCAGCTAGAGATGAGCTAAAGGTAATTGCACGTGCAGGCTGCCAAAATCCAGTTTAGCTAGCTAGACCACAGAAAACCTGACCCACGCTGCTTGCAGACGCCGGGATAGAATGACAAACCCTAGGCAGCCAATGAATCAGAGCTGGAAAGCAGTACATCACCAGTATGAGTTCCCATTGGCTGGGGTGCCTTCCCAGCTCTTCAGTCACCGGCTTAACCCTTACACCAAATTCGCTGGAATAGAAGTTTAAGAGCTATTCTGGTATAATACAAAGGAAAAGCATATATCCCATTGAAATAGGCTAATGCTTTTTTTAAAAAATACTAAAACTATTAGCCAAATTGAGTTCTGGCCAGTAAGATGATGAATTTCAGGAAGGCCTTCCCTTTTTCTCTGGTGCTTACTGCAATTTGCGCTCTGCTACTTTGTGTCTCTTACAAACCACTCCATTGTCTTGACTCTTAGATCAAATGCAACCTGTTTTTCGCAGCTTGTCATTCCTCAAACTCTTTCTCCACTTTGTATGTTGTGGTAACCATTTCCGATATTTTCACCATGACTTTTGGAAGATGATTCTCTTTCTTTTACACCTGACATCTAATGACAGGATCACATGTGACTGCCCGCTCCCAGTAAACCGTATCTTCACTGACCCTCCAAATCAGTATCTTGTGAATAAGATGAATATGTAACATCTTCAGGTATATAAAGTAAAAATAAAATTCACTATACAGTTCTTAACTTTTCTACACAAGTGCAGAAAATAAATGCAATTAGATGCAAAATCTTTTGATGAAATGCTGTTTTATTGGGTTAGTTATATACAATACGTTGTTTATTTAGGTTTTGTTAAGTGGTGATGCCATGCCAGGGATTAAAACCAGGTCAAGTCCTCAACCACTAAGCTCTGTCCTCAGTCCTGGTTAGGGTTTTTGTTATGTGCATGGGCTTGTTTTGCTGGCCTCAAACATACAGGGATCCTCTCAGTCTGCCTCTGGATTGCTGATAGGTACAAGTGTGTGCCACCATTCCTGACTCAAACTCAAACGTTTTAGGATGTAGTCTTAGATTTCTTGGGCTGACCTTGAACTCTTGTGAATTGAGGACTTTAACTGGTCCTCCCACTTCTGCCTCCCTGCTCCTGGGGTGTACCACCACACCTGTCTACAGTGCTCCTGGGGTGCACCACCACACCTGTCTACAATGCTCTTAAGCAATAAATTTTTTTGGTGAGAGGAGCTGAGTTATCTATCAGCATGGGAAACTGGGAGGTTTTGTCTGCGTTCTTTTAGGTTTACATTTCTGCATTCTCTCTGTTCTCCCTTTGTAAGAAAGCCTGGGCAACAGAAGAGGTAGAAAAAATATAGTATGATATATAATATGTAACATATAATAGTGAGATTTTTTTTTTCAGGAGTCCTCCCGATGCATCACAACCAGTCAGCTGTGTCTACCAAGTCTCTACAATGGTTTGTAGGGATATTGTAGTGTGAATGAGGAAACTTGTGGGCCATAAGTTTAACATTTAAAAACTAGGAATTAGACATTAATATTGTCTAACAAAAGATTTTTGATTATGCTATTTTCTTCTATCATCAAATTTTTGGTGGTGGTATTTAGACAGGGTCTCAAGAAATAAATAAACTGCCATGTAAAAATAAAGATATGACACACCTAGTTTCTATGGGAAGTTCTTCATCCCTACAGGAAGCTTTCTCAGTCTTAAATTCAGACAAGAAGGCACAGCCAAGCCCTTTTATCTGTTGTTTGCTACTTCCACCACCTAGACACAATATGCACATATTACCTCAGAAACTTAGCCCTGGCTGTCCTGAAACTCACACTTCTCTCATCTTCCTTAGTGCTGGAATTAAAGATTCGACCGCCATGAGGAAAAGGACTTCGGAAATAAAACTGTTTTTCAGATTTGAACTGTAAGACTTTAATCCTCTACCCGCATTTGAAGTCTTCACAATAAGTTTTGGTAAAATATCAGTTTGATCATTTTTACCTATCTAAAACAATTATATTCTGCACCAGAATAATTTTTTTTAGTTAACACAGAAAGGAATCCAAAGAGTGTAGTTTCAAAGTACTGAGTTTCCTGTGCTCCTATAGCCTAGGAGCTGAAAGACTTAAGACAAAGGCAGAGGGAAGCTAAAGCCCGATACACTCATACTAAACAGGAACTATTAGAGCAATCCCCATCACTATTAGTTTAATCCCATCACTCAGGAGGCAGAAGCAGGCAGTTCTCTGTGAGAGGCCAGCCTGGTCTACAGAGTGAGCTTCAGGACAGCCTGGGTTATACAGAGAAACCCTGTCTCAAAAAAAACCAAAAAATCTCAGAAACAAAAACAAAAAATCTCAGAACTATTAATATATGAAATTAAAGCCTAGTATACTCAATACTCTCTCAATTATTAAGGACAAACTATTATATACATTTAAACACTTGTTAAACTCAATACTCTCCTTTTCCTCTACAATTCTGATTTTAAAAGAAAAAAGTGTGTGTGTGTGTGTGGTTACATTTCTTATTGCATAACTATTATGGATGCATCCAGAGGCTCAGTCCTGAGATGGCCTAACCCTGGCCATGCTTCACCAGCATGTAAATGAGCCTCCAGGATGCCTGAGAAGCCCCCTCCCCCAGCCAGCCAACCATCCTTCCACAGCAAGCTGAGCACTACCCAACTACAAAGCCAAGTAGGCCAGAGATCCATCTCTCCTTTCCTCTGTCTGCTTCACTACCTGGTTTGGGCTTTTCTTTCTCCCATAGCCACTTCGTGTGTCCTCTTGTCTGCTGTCTTCTTGTCTCTCTTCGCCCTTTCTTCTGCACTCCTTTTATCTCCTTTTCCTTTCTTGCCCTCATTTTTCTCTTCCTTGTTTTGAATAGTTTAATCCAAAATGTGGTTTCTGTGACCCATTTTCTCCTGAACTCGAACATATGAGATAGCCCTAAACTAATTTCATTCAGGGATGGGGTACCCCACCCCATCCCCTCCCTCCCTATCCCCCCTCACCATATCATGGTAATGAAAAACCGGCTGTCTACAGGACTGTTAAAAGAATGAGAAGGATTAGAGAATCAATGCCCTGTGTGACATCACCACTGCTGTGGGGGCGGGGTAGCCCTCCCAGGGCCAGGCAGAAGGGAGCTAGCCATCTTTTGCTGCCTCTGTGCCTCCGGGTCCCTGAGAAACTGTGAGCACTACTGGCCAAGCCCTAGTGAAAGATTTCCCCTCAAAACCCAGTGTGTGGCCATGGCCTAACACTAGCTCTTATCAGTCATTGTGTGCCAGGCACTGGGCTGGATCCTGTGGTAAATGACATCAATGAGAAAGGTCCCTGCCCCCACAGAACTGGCCTTATAATGAGGAACATTTGAAAAGAGTAAATAAAATTAGGTGGAGGAGATGACTTGAAAACAAAAGTTCGAGTGAGAAGTTAGCTTAGTAAAGAACGGCAAGAGGGGCTAGGTGACTGTGTGCATGCGGTGTATGTGTATGTACATGTGTGTGGATGTGTGTCCACATGCATGTGTTGGAGCTAGAGGATAACACCCAGTGTCTTCCTGTCTCCATCTCCCCTATACTAGGATTACAGACACACCTGCCTTTTTAGAAGCATATGGGGAATCTGAAATCAGCACCTCACACTTGCATAGCAAGCACCTCACAGATGGAGCTATTTCCCCAGCCCTAGAGATCTATTTTTAATCAGTTAATACTAGCAAATTTTAAGGGGACTCCTTGAAAACATTCACCTTGGTGTTTCTCATCTATTCCTGGCGTTGGGGGAGATCCTGAACTAAACCACATCCTTGGAAGTGAAGTGACAACAGTTTCATCCTCAACAATGACAGCCTGGTTGGAAAAGAGTGATGAAAACAATGACCATCACAATAAAGTCTTTTATTATCTGTACGATCACAGCGACCTGTCAGCTTAATTCTGCCAACAGACTGCCTGTGAGCAGAACAAGGACTGTGGTACTCCTCCCTTCAGAAGAAAAAACCAGGCTCCAGAGAGGTAGCAATTATTCAGGGCCACAGAAAGCAATGACTGGTTGGTACCCAGGACTCTATCTGGGTGGTGATCACTACTCTTTACATGACAGTTGTACAGGAAGCAGAGGAGGGCTAAAGTATTGACTGACAGGCAGTGCTGTGCACAGCTAAAGCACACTGATCTGTCAGGCAGTGCTGTGGACAGCCAACCTGCGTTCTCAGATAACTCACAGAAATTGAGAGTTGTTTGCTAGATATAACCATTATTAAAAATTAACTATTAATATACAGTTAGGTCCATTTAAATAAAGATTACCCATGATTAAAATGATTCATCTCCACATTACTTTAGTATTTAGTGTGATCTGTGTTTCTGAAGTAATTTGTGCATGTAATGTCTAAATGGTGGAAATTCAGAGACTTAATTTTAGTGACTTTTGACTGGCCATAAAGAGAGAGCTAACACCTTGGAAAGAACATAACACATAAAAGCTTGGCTGTGCCTTCTTGTCTGAATTTAAGAATGGGACTTGCCGGGCGGTGGTGGTGTTGCACGCCTTTAATCCCAGCACTTGGGAGGTAGGGGCAGGCGGATTTCTGAGTTCGAGGCCAGCCTGGTCTAGAGAGAAACCCTGTCTCGAACCCCCCACCCCCACCCCCCAAAAAAGAAGAAGAATGGAAGAGAAACTCCAAGAATGAGTTTCCTGCAGATCAAACTAGGTGTGTCACATCTTTAACTTTTACACAAAAAATTTTTTTAACAAAAACATCTGGTTCAACCACAAAGTCCCTCATAGCAGTAACAAATCAGCCAACAGATGTGTCTGAACTCCTGGAGAGCCGCTTATTAAGCATGGGCTAGCTTTGGATCTCCTGGGCCATGTGCACCCTTTACTTGTTCTTCAGACTTAAGAAAATCGTTAATGTCTGTTTCCTTTTCCGCAGATGCTTCCTCCCAGGCTAAGAGTTAAAGGAGATCTGATCAAGTGCTTTGGAAAATATGATTAACGTTGTTGGCTGCACCCACTAGAAACAACTTCCTCCCAGTTAGCAGCTTTTTCTCACTAGTTTGTATGTGGAGATATGCTCTCTCCTCTTGTATCTTAGTGTCTTCAACCAGAGTACAGTCATGCCAGCCTCCCCTCTCTCCCCCTTCTCCCTCCTTTTCTTCCTCCCCTGCACACCCCCTTCCAAGCATGGTTTCTCTGTGTAGCTCTGGTCACCCTGAAACTATCTCCATAGATAAGACTGGCTCCAAGATTTGCCTGCTTCTGCCTCTCTGCTGCTGGATTAAAGGTGTGCACCACCATCACCACCACCTGGCTTTTTATTTTATATTTTTGCCAATTTGCATGTCTGTACACTACAGTGTATTCCTACAGACTTGGTGCTTTTGAGGCCAAATGTCTTAGTTAGGGTTTTACTGCTGTGAATCAGACCATCAGATCCTCAGCTTGGAGTCTGCAGTTGTGAGCCACATAGTGGGTCCTAGGACTGGAACCTTGGGTCTCTGGAAGAGCAGTCAGTTCTCTTAATCACCCAGCCATCTCTTCCACCATCAGTCGTGATTCTCTGAAATGTCTGGAGATGCTTTGAGAACTGTTATGCATTCATCATTGTGAGAGTACTTTTGCAAAACTAACTGCTGAAGTTCAGTCACTCCATGCCTTGATGCAATCCAGAGATGTGGAAACAAGACACATTTGAGGTTACCACCAGAATATCCCAGCAGTTTCATAGCAAACATTTTTATATGCAAGCATATATTAAAAAAATAAAATTAGGCCGGGCGGTGGTGGCGCACGCCTTTAATCCCAGCACTTGGGAGGCAGAGGCAGGCAGATTTCTGAGTTCAAGGCCAGCCTGGTCTACCGAGTGAGTTCCAGGACAGCCAGGGCTAAACAGAGAAACCCTGTCTCGAAAAACCAAAATAAATAAATAAATAAATTAATTAATTAATTAAATTAAAGTGTACAAAGTAACTGTGTACTGCCCATGATTGTACTGCTATCCTTACATTGCTAACAGGACAGGAAGCTTGTATCAGCGTCACCTCAAACAGGAGTTATGTGTAATACAAGAATGTCATCACAGCTAAAATGCTGTTAGATGGTATGAATATTTTAGCCCTTTTATAATCTCTTGTTGTTTTTGTTTATTGTGATGGTTTGTATATGCTTGGACCAGGGAGTAGCACTATTAGAGTAAAGGGTTTGGCCTTGTTGGAGTAGGTGTGCCACTGTGGGTGTGACTTCCTAGCTGCCTGGAAGTCAGTATTCTGCTAGTAGCCTTCAGATATAGATGTAGAACTCTCAGTGACTCCTGCACCATGCCTGCCTAGAAGCTGCCATGTTCTCACCTTGATGATAATGAACTCACTCTGAATCTGTAAGCCAGCCCCAATTAAATGTTGTCTTTATAAGAGTTGCCTTGGTCATGGTGTCTGTTCACAGCAGTAAAACCCTAACTAAGACATTTGTAAATGTATCTTTTATTCACCTGATATAATTGTTGTCTTAGAAGCTTACTACTGAATAATCTAACCCCTTTCTAGCTCTTTCTTAACTCTGGCTTGGAGGGGGTTTAGTGGGGGAGGGTTAACTCAGCTATTCTGGCGCAGATTCCTTTCCAGCTTACTTGTTCGACTTGGCTTCTCTTGGCTTATGACAGAATCACTCTACTTGGCCTCAGACTCACTCTGGTAATTTATTGTAACACTTTGTCTCTTTCTTATTCTCTGGCTTCAACAACCTCTGCACAATCTCCACAAACACTCAAGTCTACTGCGTTCAACTGAACTCTACTGAACTGTACTCACCAAACTGTTAGAGATTAAAGGTAGGTACTAAGGACATGTCTGCATTCCAGCACAATCATATAGATTATATGTGATATTTTGCCAAAGCAGCCATGATTCTGGATTAAAATTCCTATATACTTGTGTTTGAGACAGGGTTTCTCTGTGTAGTCCTGGTTTTACTGAAACTCACTCTGTAGACCAGGCTAGTCTTGAACTCAAAGATCTGCCTGCCTCTGCCTCCCAAGTGCTGGGATTAAAGGTTTGCACCACCACCACTCAGTGCCCCCTTATAATCTTATGGGACTTACAGACCATGCCAGACCTGTGGTCTGTCACTGAAGTATTGTTAGGTTATGAATACTATATATCAACTTATAAATTCACTGGTATGTCTCAAATGGGCAAAAGGTGTGACTGGGTATTGATGCCTTAAGCCCTTGGAACATTAGAGCAAGACTAAGGTGCTGAAGTCCTGAGTAGTTCCCAGTTTAACTGTCAGCTACCTCATCCAGATACTCTTCTGTATCCTAAAGACATGGTCTGGTTGTATCATGACATGACAAGAGTAGGAAACACCAACTGGAGTATAGATCCACTAAGATCTGAGAAATCTTGAGGTGATGAATCTGGAAAACTTTATTAAAAAAAAGTTACACAAGGAAAGCATGCCACCTACTGCCATGTTGCATTGTATGTTGTATTGTCTATGTCTGAGTCTGGATTTTCTAGGGAATCAGTAGCACAGGGAAGAGGAATGAGAGGCGGTCCGTGACTCAGACTACCAAACCATTCAGCCTCCCCTGCAATTGCCTACCTTAAGTGGAGATTAATTATTTAGTTAATTGACTTTCATATAGCACCCCACTACATAGCCCTGGCTTGCCCTATGTAGATTAAATAGAATGGCCTTGAACTCAGATCTGCCTGCCTCTGCCTCTTGAGTGCTAAGATTAAAAAGTGTATGTGTGCCACCATGCCTGGCTCAGGAGAGGGAATGTTAAATGTTTCTTATTGATAAAACCCACTTTGAGCTTTGTATTTGGTTATGTGTAACTATACACAGCAGGAGCACTGGCTCTTGTGTGGCATGTACAAGAGCTCATGAAGTTAGTCTGCACAGCAGGTCCTTTGCCTTTGGAAACAGTGCCAGAATTGGGGGTCATTGATCTTATCTCTTAAATGTCGAAGAATGTTTGCTCACTGTAGCTTCACTTTTAATCTTTATCTTATGTCTCTCCTATCAGTGGTTTGATTTTCCTTTTTAATTGTCTGGTGAGATGATAATTACAAAGTAAAGTCATTTAAAATTTAGAATAATTAAATGCAGAGACACATGCGTTTTCTCTTGAAGGACCTGAACAAATGCAGCCCTTTGATGTATAAAGTCTCAGAATCACTACATCTTGCAGAGAATATTGAGAACCAATTGCTGAGAATTTCCAGCTGGATGTTGTGATGCAGGCCTTTAATCCCAACCATCAGGAGGCTAAGGCTGCTGGATCTCATAGTTCGAGGCCAGCCTGGTCTACAGAGTAAGTTCCAGAACAGCCAGGGATACACAGAGAAACCCTGTCTCAAAAAAAAAAAAAAAAAAAAAGAATGTCAGGAGAAAAGAAAGAGCTTTGCAAACACAGGGCAACGTGATTTTCTAGTCTCAGTTGCTGTTGCAAAGTTGGTTGGGACAGCTTGGGATGGCTTGCTTTCTCCTTTTGACTCTTGAGATTTTACAAACAACAGTAAAACTCAACAAACTGTCAAAGAAAACAAGCCCTCAAATATAATCACAGATGTCAGGGACAAGCCTGACAATGATAACTTCACTAACCCAGTGTTAGGGAGAAGGAAGAGGTGTCCATTCCACAGCAAAATCTCTCCTGCTCCATGTAAACTTGTCACTCACCATTCCTAGAATGTTGCCTTCAGCCATCAGTCTCTCCCTGCAGGAAGACTCCTCACCTGTTTCTACTAATACACCCCTTTCTTTTCCACACACTTGCAACTCTTACACAAGACAAAAAACCAAGTAACACCCATGTTTCTTCCATGTTCATGCTGTCACAGGGGAAACCACAACAGGGGCCTCTGTGGAGAGCAGGAGGCAGGGGAAGCAGTTCAGTTAGGATCAGAGATTGAAAGCTCACGAGCTGGGAAGGGACTTGTACCTCCTGCTTGAGGCTGGGGTCCATTCCTGACACTGCACATGAAATCAAGGGAAATTTAAAAGCCCAGAAAACCCAAACACTTGGATAAGTTACATCAGGCTGGGTATAACCTAACAGAGCATGGTGGGGATTTTAAAAACTATCATTCAAAGGCCTTTTAAGCATATTGGAATCAGAAAGGCCACATCTTGTCCACCACAACAGATTTGAGTTCAGAGGCCATCTCTGATCTGTCTAGGGTGTGGACAAGTTGTTTAATCTTTCTCAAGCTTGATGTCCTCATCTGGAACAGAGATTAATCCTCTGGGCACAGGTAAGATCCTATGTTTAAGACACCTACCGCTTTGCACCTGATACAAGAGCGTGGAGATAGAATTGCTGTTTTAAGCTCATATGTGAATGGGACATTTTTAATAACAGCTATGGCATTATAAAGTGAAAATCCTCCATTGTAAATTCACACTGCAGTTGTCAGGCATCTTAGTTAGGGTTTTACTGCTGTGAACAGACATCATGACCAAGGCTCTTATAAAGGACAACATGTACTTGGGGCTGGCTGACAGGTTCAGAGGTTCAGTCCATTATCATCAAGGTGGGAGCATGGTGGCATCTGGGCAGGCAGAGCTGAGACCTCTACTTCTTCATCTGAAGGTTGCTAGTGGAAGACTGTCTTCCAGGCATCTAGGATGAGGGTCTTAAGCCCACACCCACAGTGACACACCTTCTATCCAGGCCACACCTACTCCAACAAGGCCACACCTTCTACTGCTGCTGTTCCCTGGGCCAAGTATATAGAAACCATTACACCAGGTATAGGACCCAAATCACTCTTTAAATGTCTCTCTGGTTCTTTAGCTTAATGAAAGCCCGTCAAGGGTTCTGTAGACTTTCACCTCCCTCACCACTACTGGCCCATGTGTGCGGTTTCCCCTTTGTGCCATCTGTGTCAAAGGTCCCATTTGGTTTTGAATCTGAACTCTAGACTCTTACTTTTTAGTATGATTCACAAGAAGGCCCAGTCCCCATTTCTATGTTCTCAATGTTGTAGTATCCGTGTCAAAGAACTTGAGTCACCACAGCACTGGTACTACTCAACTAGTAGGTACTGAGCCCCTTGGTTATGGCAGACATACCCTATATACTACAGGCCATTCACTAAAGGGAAGTAGTTCTCAAGTTTACCTAGGTCAAGAGAAAATCAGGGTCAATGCAGAAGGAGACAGATCGCTCTATACCCAGCGCAAAGTAGGCCATGAGTAGTCAGGGTCAATGAAGGAGCAAAGAACAGGTTACTTGACATGGATAGTCAGAGTGTGTCTGTCAGAGGAGGCTGGCAGCTGTGCTGGTCTGAATGACAGAAGAAAGTGGCCATGTGACGTCTGGAGGAACTATCTCAACAAGGTCAAAGGCCCTGGAGTGAGAATGAATTTGGCAAGTCCAAGAATAGATGCCAGTCTGGGATGTCTGGGGCCCAGTGAGGGAAGGGGTACGTAGTGATAGACAGGGAGCAGAGAGGCAGCAATAAGAACTTTCCTATAGACATCACTTTAGGCTTGTTGGGGTGTTCTGCTGTTTGGGCTTTGTTGTTTGTGGTTTTTTGTTTTTTTTTTTGGAGGGGTGTTTGTTTGGTTTTGTTTTTGAGGAATGGCATGATCCAACTTATATTTTCCTCTCCTTTATCATAGAAAATAGATCTTTAGGAAAAACAAAAGTGAAAGCACAAAGGAAAAAAATCCTTTAATGTCAATTCTATTTGTCATTAAAGAAAAAGTGAAATTAGTTTCCAGCAGGAAGTGATCACACTTGCTGAGGCTGTAGCCTTTTCAAAGCTCCGTTTTACCGGGGCTCATGATTCTATTTTCTGGAAGCTATATTTGGATACTTCTGCCAATGACTCATCAAGTAACCTTTCTTAGGAAACTAGCAAAATGTAGCCCGGCTGAGTACCTCCTAGGAACGCCGCTAGGGTAAGTATAGAGAAGGCAGAGGCATGCTGAAGGTATTCAATTTCATATTCCCCAACAATGTCATTATTTAGACCTTTTTCATTTGCTCTCAATGTAAATCTGAAGGCTGAAGAAAATCATTTGCCAATTAATTTCTATCTCATGCTCTCCAGTGAGGATGATAATGAAACTGTCCTCACACAAGGCAGGTGATTATATTAGGATATAGTCACAAGGTCCTTTGGAAAGAAAAGCTTTAACCCATGGGAAGCAAGTTGCCTTGGCATGTGTTGGTGAAATGTGTCAAAGCAAAAAACAAAACAAAACAAAACAAAACAGAACAAACCTTAAGTACAGACCTCAGTAACAGTCTAACGGGTGGTATTTCTTCCACCGCATGGGATAGTTCCTTCTCAGGAACCCAGGACAGGAATAGTTATATATCGTGTGCCCTGTCTTCTTTTGATAAGATTTCATCTAATTTAATGATGAAATTTGCAAGTCATTAGAGTCTAAAAGTCTACAGTCAGGCACAGTGGCTAATGCCTTAAATTCCAGTAGTCATGAAGCTGAGACAAGAGGATTCAAGTTCAAGGCCAGCCTAGACTACATGGTGAGTTTGAGGCCAGCCAGAGGTGCAGTAGACTCTGTTTCAAAAAGTAAAACAATACAAAACAGTGCCCGTCCACCACAGGTTTCACAAAGCAAACCTAGACTAGGTCTTTGGGTAAAGCCTATGAATAATAGGTCTTTTATAGTTAGTCATTAAAATCAGATATGATATATTTCACAATCAGTATAGCTGTTTCGTAGAATCCCAGATTTGAGCTCAGCCAACATATCAGGTAGTGTCACTAATAAGTACTTGCCAGTAGGAAGAATGATTTCTCACTTAAATCAAGCATTGAATAAACACCTATGTGTCAAACACCATTAATAGGAAGGGTACACAAATGAATTGCAATGTTCCTAGTTATCAGACTCATGCCTCATCAATGCTATTGCTGATATTTTTTTCAAATTTTATTTTGTCACAATTCCAAATTCTTGAATATTTAGTGAAATATATATATATATATATGCATCTGAACTTTCTTTAAACTACTATATATCAGTATCAAGAACAGCTGCTCCGACTAACCATATTACCATTTTTTTCTACTTCTCTGTAACCCACCTTTAATATATATAATATATATGCACATATAATGTAAAATAATACATGCATACATATATATATGCATGTATATGTATTATATATGTATACACACATATTATGTATATGTATGTGTATATATATTTTTTTGGTGGGGAGGCTTTTCTCTCCCGCAACCCCACCCAGGGAACCCATGTTCACATCCTCAAATCTGATCCTACACACTCTTCAATGTCTAATACACACACACACACACACACACACAGGTGTGTGTAAATTATGTGTGTGTGTATGAGTATTTTGCCTGTATACATGCCTGTGTACCTACCATGCCTTGGGAGGCCAGAAAAGAGTATAGAAATAATTGTGAGCTGCCGTGTAGGTGCTTGAACTTGGTCGGGTCCTCTGGAAGAGTAGCAAGTGTTCCTAACCGTTAGTCTTCTCTCCATCCCTGTAACCCGCCATTTCAGTGTCCTCATTGATGTATTTGGCAAAGACCCTTTTCTCTTTCTCTTTTCCTTCCTTTATCTCTTCCTTCCTTTTTTTTTTCCTTATTTATGTTGCCTTACATACATGGGTGCACTTGTGTAAGTAGCAGCCAGAGGTCAAAACTGGGTGTCTGTTTTGAGATAAGAGCTCTCTATTACTCAAATAGGCTGACTGGCAATGAGCCCCAGGGATTCTCCTGTCTGTCTCACCAGCTTTGGAGAGTTACAGGAACATGTTGCCACATCCTTTAAAACAAAACAAACCTTATAAGGTCTCACTATGTATCCCTGACTGGCCTGAAACTCAATATGTAGACCAGGTTTGCCTAGAAAATATATAGAGCAGGTTAGTCTGCCTCTGGAATGCTGGGACTAAAATCATGGCCACCACACCTGGCCTCCACACCCATCTTTTTATGTGTGCAGGGGATATGAACTGAGGTCCTTATACTTGGACAGCAAGCACTTTGCTGACCAAGCCATCTCTCCAGTCCCCTTGATTCATATCTTTCTTTTGTTCTGTGACTGCAAGTTCAAGCAACTGCTTCTGTATTGGAGCACACTAATTCTGGCAGTATTTCCTAAGCCATTTGGCTCAGAATAAACTACCTCTGAATCACTATGTTTTGAACCAACTATGTTTCGAATCATTATGTTTTGAACATGTGGTGCCAGTGTGGGCCTCAAGGACAGCCCATCCCATTAGAAGAGTTATTCAAACTGGCGCCAGGTGCCTATGCCCTGTATATCCAGCCATCCACAGGATCTTTTTAAGTGACTACCAGTGACTTGTTTGTAGGACCCAGACCTCCCTTTTGTTTCAATTGATGGTCCACTGGTTTATTTGTGTCTTTTAGTAAGAGTTGGGGCTTAATACCAATATCTCAATACAGACTTAAGCAGAAGAGTTAAGAGGTAGGTGCTCAGAAGGTAAGACACACACTTGTGATTTCTTAAAGAAAAGCCACCCCATTTGTTTATTCTAAGCGAGCTGTTTAAGACCCTTTCATTTGTTTTCAGAGAATTCGATAAATAGCATTTGGCTTTTTCCTCCCATTATCCTCTGACATTTAGTCTTTCATTTTTTCCTTTGCCTTCTCCTGTTTGGTGCAGGCTAGAGATTCTGAGCACCTGATCATAAAGATGCCAAAGGGATACTTGTTTCCTTCGATCTAACTGGTCAGGGGGTCTATCCAAGATGTGAGATGGCTTTAAGACAATGTTATTTCCTCCTTGGATTAGGTTGGTCAGGAGATACACAGAAGGGACAGTCTCTCAGGTACTAAAATGTGCAAAGCAGACCTGAGGTATAGTGAGAGAGAAGTGGTACCCAGCCGCTGTTACATTTCCAAGTTACAGTAAGTCAACTTCCAAGTCTTGAAAAAAATGAGGAAAACTTAAAAACTCAAGCAAGCTTTCTTTTCCCCTGTACCAAATTAGAAGTCCTAGGTAACAGAACCAAAGATCCAAAATGGGCAGACTAACTGGAATTTTAAAACCTCCAGAAATAGGAGGACATGACTAAAGTATGGAGATTTTTATCGCGGATATAAAGGAGAAAGCGGGCAGAGGGAAGGTCCAGGCTGAACATGACTGGCCCACTAAACTGGACCATTAGAGGAGGGGGAGGGAGAGCGAGAGAGGAGCTGCCGACCTAGAAAGGTGAGATCATCAGAAGCCAAGAGATCAGGACAACCAAAATTGTTGGATTATACAGGTATCAGGCTGGAGAACAAGAAGCGGAAGGAAGCCCAGCCCCCGGGAGTGAAAGGTGGTGGGTGGGATGAGACACACAGGAAGGAGACACAGCCGGCTGAGGCTGCTTTGCTATGTTAATAGGCACCTCAGCCATTAGTCCCGCATTACTGAAACCTAACAGATGATACAATTGCAATTCACAAAAATTAGTAAGAGTTTGGAAACGATCAAAATTGGGGAAAAGACATAACCATAGGCCATTAATTAAAACCTTTGGAGGCAGTATCGTAACTAAAGGTGAACACTGAGGGAACCTTGAGTTTTCTCAAGAGCGATTCTCATTTGTCTGTTGATCTTGCCACTTCCTCCTTTCCAGAACACTCTTTCCACTCTCTAGTGATCCACAAGTGGAAACAAACTCTTCGGAAGAAAACATTTATGAAAATAAAGCCTAGAGGAAAGGGGGACCCTGATACCATCTGTAGTCCTCGACAAAAACTGGGCCAAAAAATGTGATTATGAGATTTCCTGAGTCATCCGGACCTGCTGGGATCTGTTAAAGAATTTCCCGGCACACTATTGACTTACAAAACAGGATTTTCTCACTTTTATAAGACATTTCCATTTGTAATGACTTCGATAAAGATTAGCTCTTAAAACAGGACCCGGGATTTGACCTTTCACTGGGGCCCTTTCATAGGTCAACTATATAGAAATATAAAGCTCTACTGTGAGAAAAGTTTTTTTCCTTTCCAAAGGCAGCTATCCTGGCAAGGACTTTTATGTCCCTTCCTCTTTTCAACCAATCACATCAGATTGTAAAGTGGAGCTACCTTCAGTGGAATGAGACTCAGACACCATATACTTTAGGAATAAAAGGAGCTGGGCAGTGATGGCACACACCTTTAACCCAGCACTTGGGAGGCAGAGGGAGGCAGATTTCTGAGTTTGAGGCCAGCCTGGTCTACAGAGAGTTCCAGAACAGCCAGGGCTACACAGAGAAACCCTGTCTTGGAAAAAAAAAAAAAAAAAAAGGAATAAAAGGAAGCCATCTTGGCCCCTGTTTTCTGGCTAGTCTGATTTGGGTTCTGGCACATCCTTTTTACAGAAGGAATTGCCATGCCAAGCTACTTTCCCTTTGGTTGAGTCTTGTTTTATGCAACATCAAGGTTACTCTTTGCTGCTCATGCTACCTTGCTTTTAATATAGCTGTGTTGTGTTTCTATCTCTGTCTGTCTTTCTCTGTGCCTGTCTCTCACAGTCTCTGTCTGTGTTGTGTTTCTATCTCTGTCTGTCTCTCACAGTCTCTGTGTTGTTTCTATCTCTGTCTGTTTCTCTCTGTGCCTGTCTCTCAGTCTCTGTCTGTCTCTGTCTCTCTCTCTGTAGTTAAATGTTACATCGAAAGCCTTCACAGGTATGTGTCTTTATACTTCTGTCTCCATCATTCCTCATGCCCCAGGTGTCACCTTTTCAAGCCTGGTCCGGTCCCTGCTTCCTTCTTACGTGTCTTTCATTACCCTATGACACCTTCCTTAACATCTTATGATCCCTTTTCTAGTTCCACAGTCTACAGATATATATATATATATATATTATGTACATTTATATATTGAAACTCCACATGAGAGAAAGCATGTGGCGTTTGTCTTTTTCAGTCTGGCTTATTTAGTTTTTAACATAACGGTTTTCATTTTTCTGCATATGTCATTTTATGTTTATGACCTCAAACTCACTGTGTAGCTGAGCTTGACCCTTGAACTTATAATCCTCCTGCTTCTACTTCCAAGTGCTAGCATTACAGATGTGTGTTACTATGCCTGGTTTGTTGTTACTGAGTTTCAGATTGGGACAAGGGGCTGAAGTGCATATTTTATGTTCCAAAGCAGACCTGGCCTCCAGGCTTCCCCAGCATCACACAGTCTCCAACTGGCTTATCTAACCCAGGGAACCCTGGCCTTCCCAACTCAGGGGCTGGGCTTCCCTTCCCCCATAGGCTCTTTCTTTCCTACATAATTCAGACATTTTGGTCTTTGATCCTTTTTCTCCTTTCCTCTCTCCTTCCTCTCTCTCTGCCCTCTCTCTCTTTCCTCCCTTTCCTCTGTCTCCTTCCTCTGTTAACTTTCCTGACCTTTTTCCTGGGGGCCAGCGAACTTGCTTGCACAGAGAGCCGTTTCCCAATAAACCTGTGCTTATAATTTTTCATCTGGCTTGAACTGGCTCATTTTATCAACAGAGAATCAGTGGTGATAGAATAAAACCCAAGCCTGGCAGTGGTGGTGCATGCCTTTAATCCCAGCACTTGGGAGGCAGCGGCAGGTAGATTTCTGAGTTCAGGGCCAGCTTGGTCTACAGAGTGAGTTCCAAGACAGCCAGGACTACACAGAGAAACCCTGTCTCGAAAAACCAAAAAAACCAAACCAAAACACCAAAACCAAAACCAAAACCAAAACCAAAACCAAAACCAAAACCAAACAAACAAACAAAAAAGGAATAAACCCCAGTGCTCTGCCAAGTGAACTACATCTTTAGCCCTTACTAGTTTTGCTATCGGCAAGGGCACACAGACCCTATTTTACAAAGTATTTTTCTACCTGGGGCATTCCGGAACTATCTTAGTATGCTCTCAGGAACCTAGCAAATGCTTTCATCTGCTGCTGCCATCACAGCACACCTGGTGTGCTGTAAAAAGGGCCTGCTCTACCTCCCCAGTGCTCTCCCTACCTCCCCCCTATACCCCAAACTTCTGTTCTTGGACTCCACCCCCTCCTCTCTCCCTCTCTGCCCTCATGGCTCTGTCTCTGCTTCTATCCCTTCCTCAGGTCCTCACTCCTCTCTCCTCCCTCAGTAAACCTACTTTACATTAGATCTGTTGCATGGCGTAAATTCTGTGGGGTGAACCTTGAATCAGCCCCCTCTCCTCATGGCATTTCGTAACAGTGTGTTATCTAAATTGACCAAATGTTAGAACCAAAAGATACATCTCTAGGTTTGGGACTAAGAATTTTATAACAAAATCTGCTAAAATTCATCATCATATAAAAAGACATACATTAAAACAGTGAAATGTTCAAACATAGGGTATATAATGCAAGTGTTATTTCAAAAAAAAGGACTCTTTAGCATAAGACTGTATCTTAAGGAGCTGTGTTTCTCAGTTAAGAGATTCTTTAAGGTGTCCCATAGGACAGGATCAAAAGCTACTGAACAGCTACAGACAAAATTGTGGTATTATGAAGACCCCCAAATGAGGGAGACCCTTACTCAAGTCTCGGGAAGTTGAGAACACCCACAAACTCCAAGACACCGTGCCTGGATACAATCAGCAGAGGTTTATTAGGGAAGAAAGCTGGCAGTCATCGTTCAAACTGCACACTCTCGAAGGAGTACGGTTTGACCAAGCCAGTCAGTCTGGGCAGGGTTTTTAAAGGGGTAAACCACAAACCAGGGGAGTGGGAAGGAGAGTGAAGGGTTGTCAAGGATAAAAAAATGATCATAAAAATAGTGGAACATTTCAGAGGAACCCACCCTAAATGATTTAGTCATGTGAAAATCACTCTGCACACTCATTCTTCTCAAGAATGTAGTTTTTACCAAGTCACTGTAGCTCACCCTGTCATTACCAACTATTTCAGGTTAAACTATTTCTCACTCGCTCCGGTCACCGTCCCACCTAGATGACTTGCATCTTTTTTATGGTCGGGAATGTGTCTTCCTGATTTGGGCTTTCCACACCCACAGGTGGGTTCTTTTCCCTGAGGCTTGAGGATAGTAATCCAGCAAATGTCCTGATTCAAGGATAATGCCCTCCACCCAGAATATCTCGGGGCAACAGAGGCCTGAAATCTTACATTCAGTTCCGCCTTCTTGGAACTAGTGAGCCTGTATATATTTTATAAAATGGTCTTTATAATTTTTCACTCTACAATCACATGGTTTGATACCTCTTTTACACTATTACAATTTAGTCATTACATTATTTTCTCTTAAAACAAACAAAACCTAAGGCTTTTTTCCACACAACCAAAAGAAGAGCCTATAGGGCATGATTCTTGCTTCTGTTCATTACAAAAGGAAACTCACAATGTCCAGAGTCTTGATGTCCTACAGCTGAAGGAGGAGGATGTCCTTACAGCAGGAACCCACTTCGGTGGGACTAACCTTGACTTCTAGAAGGAATCATCTACAAAAGGCAAAATGTTGGCACCTACATCATAATCTGAAGAAGACCCAGGAGACGCTGCTGCTGACAACTCTAGCCATTGTTGCTATGGAGAATCCTGCTGATGTCATCGACATCTCCAAGAACACTGGCCAGTGAGCTGTGCTGACCTTTGCTGCCGTCCCTGGAGCCACTCTAATCTCTGGCTGCTTCACTAACCAGATCCAAGCATCTTTGAGGGAGCCAAGTCGTCTGGTGGTGGCTGATCTCAGGCTGAACATGAATGAGTCCCTCACAAAGGCATCTTATGTCAACCTGTCAGTGTAACATAGAATTCCCCATGGCACTGTGCACATTGCCAGCCTATGTATGCATCAGCATGGGAGCTCACTGACTGGGTCTGCTGTAGATGCTGGCCTGGGGAGTTTCTGTATATGCGTGACACCATCTCCTGTGAGCATCCATGGGAGGACAGAGGAAGTATCTCACTAGGGGTGGGCTTTGAGCTCTCACTCTTCGGATACCTTCAGATGTGGATCTAGAACTCTCAGCTCCCAGTCCAGCACCGTGTCTGCCTGCATGCTGCCAGGCTTCCCACCATGACAGTAATGGACTAAACCTCTGAACTGTAAGCCAGCCCCAATTAAACGTTTTCCTTTATGAGAGATGCCATGGTGTCTCTTCACAGCAATAAAACCCTAATTAAGGCAGAAGTGTAAGCCTGTAGTTGAACAGGCTGTGACCAAGGAATGGACTGTACTGACGTCAATGATGCTTAGACCAAGGTGACAGACAGGTCTGAAGGGACGCCGGTGCCACAGTGCCTAGCAGTTACTACTGAAGGCACAGCTAGCTACTAAGGATTATCATGGTCTTCTGTTGCTCAAGCCACTGAATGGGTTGGAACAACCACAGAGTAGTCACAAGCAAAATGGAAAAACAAAGGGAAAAAAACCAGTTTCTAAAAGGAAAAAGAATGATTGAGCATGGCAGTGTGTACCTCTGATCCCATTTCAGGATGGAGAAGCAGGTGAACTGATCTCCGTGAGTCTGTGGCCAGTCTGCTCTACAGTGAATCTCAGGCCAGCGAGAGAAAAAAATTAGCAGTGTTCATTAACAGTGAGAAATAAACAGACAATGTTGTAAAAGGATTTATATTTCACTCCCATTTTTTCTAATTATAAATAAACTTAGATTAGCTGGTTAAGAGTCTGCCCAGCTAGATCAAGACTGGTGCCCCTTGCCGATCTGAGCGCCTGGCCAAGTACAATCAGATCCTTAGAATCGAGGAAGAGCTGGGCAGCAAAGCCAAGTTTGCTGGCAGGTCCTTCAGGAACCACCTGGCCAAGTAAAGCATCGATTGGAGATCCTGGAGCCACCAGCTGCTTAAGTCCTCTGTCCCTGATGTCATCCAGGCGGCTCAAGGCTGGCCCAGTGCTTGCCCCTCTCCTGTCACTGCTTCCTTAGACATCCACACCTGACCACCAGAAACCCTGCTGGAGACCCCAGCTTTGTAATCATGTGATTGGTCTGAATCATTGTTTTTGTCACCAGACTTCCCAGCTATTGTCTGGAGCCCTCCAGTGTAATCTCTAGGGTGCCTACCATTAAGACTTGCCCAGTGGTTTACATGCAAAAATAAAAGTCGCAGAAGCCCATGAAAAAAAAAAAAAAAAAAACAAAAAAAGTCTGCCCAGCTAAGGCCTAAGCTTTGAAGTATTAAAAGGTCTCTGTGTGATTATTTGGGAACTAGCTGGTTAAGGAAGAGCTGCTGCTGTATTAATTGAGCATTAATTAATATGACAAGACAAAATTACTAGTAACAAGTAACAGAATAACTTGGATATTAAAGGTTGATATTTCCAAAAATTAAAACTCACCACATGAGAACATGCCTATAATCATGGTCAGAAAAAAAATAATAATAAAAAAACAGAGAAAAGAAACTTATTTCACTGGGTTGGGGTGCAGGCCTTTAATCCCAGCACTCAGGAATGCTCCAATCTCCGTGAGAGGCCAGCCTGGTCTACAGAATGAATTCCAAGACAGCTTGTGCTACACAGAGAAGCCCTGTCTTGAAAAAACAGGAAACAAAACAAACAAACAACCCCATGTAGTCAGTCTGGCTGACCAGTCCAAGGATATTGATTAGTGAAGATGCCTCCTCTTCTGATACTTACTTACTTTCTTTCTTTCTTTCTTTCTTTCTTTCTTTCTCTCTTTCTCTTTCTTTCTTTTGTTTTGTTTTGTTTTGTTTTGTTTTGTTTTGTTTTGTTTTGTTTTGTTTTTCAAGACAGGGTTTCTCTGTGTAGTCCTGGCTGTCCTGGAACTCACTCTGTAGACCAGGCTGGCCTCGAACTCAGAAATCCGCCTGCCTCAGCCTCCCAAGTGCTGGGATTAAAGGCGTGCACCACCACTGCCCAGCTGATACTTCATTTCTTTAGATCATACTGAGTTCTTGATTATTTTAAAGTTAGGTATAATAGTTATAATATGTCTGTGTTCGTGTTATGTCAGAGAAAAAAAGAGAAAAAGACCTGGACAATGGAGGCTCATAATGTCAAGAAAACTCTAAGGGTTTCTTCCTAATAACTTTCATAACTATTTCCTCTCCTGAAAATTGCTTTCCTTCCTACTCAGGCTCATCTTCATCAGGTCCTACCACTGAGCCTCCCTACCACTGTTGGACATGAAGTAACATCTGTTCTTTGTACACATAAAATGAAGTGCTTGGTCAAAAAAAGGAAACTGTGAGTTGATATTCCCACAGAAATAGCCAGACCAAAGCAGGGTGTGGAGGCACACACCTTTAATCCCAGCACCCAGGAGGCAGAGGCAGAAGTTCAGGGTCAACCTGGTCTACAGAACGAGCTCCAGGACAGCCAGGGCTACACAGAGAAACCATGTCTTGAAAAACCAAACACAAAACCAAAATAATAGCAATAAACAGCCAGACCCTGACTGAATGACGCACAAGGCTGATGAACTGGTTAGACCTTTGTGATTATGGAGAGTTATGTCAGTTTCTGACCAATAGAGCCAGCCCTTCCCAACTCCACTTCCCTTGCTCTCCAAGACAGAGTTTCACTGTGTAGCTCTGACTGTCCTGGAACTCACTCTGTATACAAGGCTGGCCTCTAACTCAGAGATCAACTTGTCTTTGCCTGCAGAGTGCTAGGATTAAAGGTGTGTACCACCACTGCACCACTGACGGGGTGATAAAGACTTAGACTGGCTTCCCCACCCCCACACACATCAAGAAGTCGACTTTAAGCTTTTGTAATAAAGAATTTGGCTGGATTTTGTTCCCATTTCTTAGAGAAAATTGTTGGAATTTCCTGTGTGATGAAGGTGTCTTTGTTGTTCTTCATGGTCCCTGGGAGTTACTGCTCTACTGATGGCCCCTGAAAAGTACATAACTCAAGATGGAGAGAGAATACTCCAGAAATTCTGATGTGGTAGCTCATCTGTAATAACAGCAATCCAGAGGCTAGAATGGAGGACCATGTGTTTGTTTCAGGATAGCTCACATAGTAAAATCTTGTTTCAGAAACATAAAACAAACACCACTACCACCCCATCCTCCACCACACCCCGGCCAAAAAGGCCAGCTGTGTGAATAGTAAACTGGGTTTTTAGTTGGGTTGGATTAGCTCAACAAAAGAGGGACAAGAATGCTTCCTGAATACCTTTACAATGAGTTCTTAACAAAATTCTCTGGTGAAGCCAGGTTTGGTAGCCCCCACCCTTAACTGAAGTGCTGGGGCTAAGTGGTTCATACCTTTAATCCCAGCAATAGGGCAGCAGAGGCAGGCAGTTCTCTTCCAGCCCAGTTTACATAGTAAGTTCCAGGATAGCCAGGGTTATGCAGAGAGACTTTGTCTCAAAAAAATCAAAAACACAAATCAAAGAATAAAATGCTGAAAGAAGGAATTGAGGACGACGTTAGAAGATGGAAAGCTCATGGACTGACAAAAGCTAACACTGGGAAATCTACAGAGAAATCTACAGAAAGCAATCTATAGAGTCAAAAACTACCATAACAATCCCACAAGGCATTGCTCACAGAACTAAAAGGCAATCCTAAAATTCATAAGGAAGCACAAAAGACCCCACTTAGCTAAAGCAATCCTCAGCACAAAAGAAGGCAGGATCACACAGGATCTGTCTACCTATGGAGCCAAGCCAGCGTGGCACTGGTGTAACAGATCTGGTGGTCGGTGGAGTAAACAGAGGACCCAGATATAAACCGACGGCACTATAGTCTCAATCTTTGTAAAGATATCAAAAGTACACGTGGTAAAGAGGCAACTTCTTTAACCAATGATGCTGGGAAACAGATCATCCACACATGAAAGAATGACACCAGACCCCTATTCTCACCCCGGACAAGAAGACTTAGAATGGATTAAAGACCGTAATATAAGATGCTATACAGGAGGCCGTAGGGGAAGTAGTTTGGATGTAGGCATAGTGGGGCTGGAGAGATGGCTCTACAGTAAGAGTACTGACTGTGAGGTAGAATAAGTTAGGAAAGACCAACTATTAGATACTCATTTGTGATTCATTTAAAATACTCATACTTACATGCAGGCAAAGCATTCATACACATAAAATAAAATCCTAAATAAAAGAAAGACGTAGGAATAGTCAAGGACTTGTGGGAAAGACTCCATCGGAACAGTAACTAACCCAAGAATGTGACTGTACGGAGTTAAAGATGTTGAGAGGACAGAACACATAATTACTAAAACCGAGAATTAAGAAAAAGGAGCACTGTTAGCAATTTATAGAAATAGAGAACCATAAAGGCACAGGCAGTGTACTTATTAGGGTTCTCTAGAGTCACAGAACTTGTGGAATGTCTCTATAAGGATATTTCCTATAATGATTTACACTCTGCAGTCCAACTAACCCAACAATGAGCAGCTGTGAATGGGTCCAAGAATCTAATAGTTACCCAGTCCTGCAGGGCTAGTTGTTTAAGCTGGTGTTCTGCAGAAGCTCCAACAGATGTGCTGGCAATCGCAAACAGTCGAAGAAGACTGTTCAGCGTCCTTAAGCAGGACTCCAGCAGAAGACATGGCTCAGATTAAAGGTGTGTGTCAGCACACCTGGATCTGAAACTTGCTTTGTCCCAAGCTGACCTTGAACTCAGATCTCCTTGCCTCAATCTCTTGGGATTGTTGTATTACCTTGCCTGGGCCTAAGCTTTTCATGGCCACTTTGCCTCAAGATTTCCATGTCATGATCTGGGTCAGAAGCCTGTGTCTTCCATCCTCAAGATCTAGATCACAGGTGTGCCCTCCATTCCAGAAGTATAGTTCATTCCAGATGTAGTCAAGCTGACAACCAGGAATAGCCATCACAGGGAGGTAAGGAATGCTAAGAATAGGAGAAATAAAGTCTTCCCAGGGACGAGCACACCAAGTTTATCTAATAGCAGTGATCGGCCCTGAAAACACACACAGACAGCATTCTACAGACTGAGCAGGTTATATTTAGGAATATATATGTATTTACATATATGTGTATTCAAACCACCATAATCTTAGAATCAGCTAATTTAGTGTACCATGTTATTAGGGTAGATGAGAAAAATCATGCTATTATTTTATTTATTTTTGATTAATTATTTATTTTAGGTATGAGTACACTGTAGCTGTCTTCAGACACGCAGATCCCATTACAGATGGTTGTGAGCCATCATGTGGTTGCTGGGAATCGAACTCAGGACCTCTGGAAGAGCAGTCAGTGCTCTTAACCTCTGAACTATCTCTCCAGGCCCATTTTATTTTATTTTTAAAACTGAGTCTTAAACGCAGCCTGTCTGTTCTGAAACTAGCTATGTAGACCAGGCTGGCCTGGAACTAACAGAGATCTGCCAATCTCTGCTTCCTCTCTGCTGGGATTAAAGTACAAGCCACCATGCCTGGACATGTTGTCTTAGGGTTTTATTGCTGTACAGTGACATTATGACCAGCTCTTATACATGGGGGCATGCAGGCAGACATGGTAGTAGAGATGGAGCTGAGAGTTCCACATCTTGATCCACAGACAGAGGAGACTGTGTATCACACTGGGCACAGCTTGAGGATAGGAAACCTCAAAGCCCATCCCACAGTGACATATTTCTTCCAACAAGGCCACACCTCCTAATTTTGCTATTCCCTGTAGGCCAAGCACTCAAACATGAGTCAATGGGAGCCATTCCTACTCAGACCACGATATAGTTTCATGATTGTATAGAGTGAAAAATTATAAAGATCATTTTATAAAATATATACAGGCTCACTAGTTCCAGGAAGGCGGAACTGAATGTAGGATTTCGGGCCTTCACTGCCCCATGCATTCCTCGGGCCTCAGGGAAGAAAGTCCATCTGTGGGTGGAGTAGGCCCAAAGCAGGAAGGAAGACACATTCCTGGCCACAAAGAAAGGTGAAAGGGCATGCCCAGACAGGTCCTAGCTGGCCATCCTGCCGCCTCTGCAAGTTGCTGATATTTGAAGTAGCCAATCATGTGTAACCGCGCGAAAATTCCTTCCCTTCCCTACCCCCTACTATAAAAGGTTCCTTAGCCTACCACACGGGGTCAAACTGTACTCTTGCACGAGTATGCAGTTTGAACGCTGGCTGCCAGCTCTCTTCCCTAATAAACCTCTGCTAATTGCATCCAGGTACGGTCTTGGAGTTTGTGGGTGTTCGAGACTTCCTGAGACTTGAGTAAGGGTCTCCCGAATTTGGGAGTCTTCAATTGTAGGTATGCATGAAAAATATTTGGCAAAACCCCCATCCTTTTCTGATACAAGCACTAACAAACTAGGAAAAGAGGGTAATTTCTTACACCCAACAAAGTGTATCTTAAAACCTTTCACACTGTCCTGATTATTTATATTTCAAGTACTGAATCCTACAGGCACGATGTCACATTAATGCTAGCACTGAGAATGAGGCAGGAAGCTCATGAATTCAAGGTCAGCAGTGATATATGACAACAATCTAAATATCGATCCTTATACCCACAGATAAGTGGAATCCTCACCCTTCATCAAGGGGAAACGTCCTTTTGCAATAGACAGTGACCATTACAGAAAAACCATAAACTGTAGAGCTGTAGAGCACACGTCTACAAAACGCTCCTGTGCCTACGGCTTGGAGAACATTGTGGAAGACAGGGCAGAAAGCCTGTAAGAGCCAGAGGACCATGAAGTGTTGGGATAATCTCCCGTGTACCATACAGAAGTATCACTTGTCAATAAAGAGCTGAACAGCCTATAACAAGGCAGGAGAGAATAGGCGGGACTCCTGGAAAGAGATAGAAATTCTGAAAAAGTCAGGCATGATTGAGACATGGAAAAAGTCGGACTTATAAAAGCTGAGGAGAGTTAACTAGCCATGTGGCAGAACTCAGATTAGTATACATGGGGTAAGGAGTTATGAGCTAGTTGGGAACAGTCCTAGCTTAAGGGCTAGGCAGTAATTCATAAATAAATAAGCCTCCATGTCATTATTCGGTAACTAGGGCAGATGGAAAAACCCACACAATTACAATGGAGTTTGCTCCAAGATTGTGTCTGCCAACAGCTTCACAAGTTACACCCATAAATTCTCACCAACATGGCTACCAAAACCAAGACGACAACAATAGACGTGCCAAAGGGGACTGGAGAAAGCCTACGAGCCTTCAACTCTACAAAGAACTACAGGCAACTGATGAGTTTTAAGAGTGGGAGAAACAGTAGTCTCAGGGCAGAGCACATCAATGGTTATCCAATACCAAATAATCAACCCTGAAAACATACATACTAGTAATATTATATAAACTGAGTAGGTTATATTTAAGAATATATGTATATACACAGATGCATATAACCTGGATCAATAAAAAAAATAAAATGAATTTGAAAGAAAACAAGGAGGGGTTTATGACAAGGTTTGGAGGGAGACAAGGGAAGAGAGAAATGATGTAATTATATTTTATAATCTTAAAAATAAAATAAAATTAAAAAAAAAACCAAGCCAAATCAAATATCACAACACAAAACAACACACATACCCCCAAAAACCTGAATTCTTTTCCCCTAGGGTTCAGGGTAAGATAAGAATATCAGTTATTGCCATTTCTAGACAATATCATATTAGAGCTTTTAGTCAGAGCAAATACACAAGAAAAAAGATATAACCATCCAGATAGATGCCAGGAGGCCAAAGACGTCATAAATTTGAGGTCAGATAAGACATGCGTTATTTAGTTCAGTTTGGGTTATAGCATCTGGGCAGGCTGCCATCGGCAAGCACTCGTGAACAGGGCAAGTACAGGCCCACCTGGGCCACACACAGGAACAAGCACAGACACAGACTGGCACATAGGCAACATGGACAGAGGCACACAGATCCACAGGCTGATATACACAAATAGATTGGTGGCAGAGGAAGGAAAGAGGCCAGGCCTCTGAACCCACACAAAGGTGGCATTCTGCCAGGGATACACACAAAACAGATTACATTTACTTTTGGGATCCCCAGGCTTCCAGATGTCAGCCATTTTGTGCTGATTCATAGTCCTCTGGATGTCTGGTGTCAGCATGCTTTACTTGATCCATCCTGGAGAGTTATACCAGCACCATATTGTCTAAATATAATTTGGCCCTTATAACCCTCTGTTTCCAATAGAAAGGAAGAAGTAAAACGTTATTGAAAATAGCCACCAAAAAAGGAACCAGAACCAGGTAATAAATTCATAAAAACTAGAAAGTAGAAGACCACCACACAAAAGTCAACTGCGTCTGCACACCAGCAATGGTTGCTTACAGAGAGGAAATGATAAAAAAAACTCACGGGATTTCGCCATCAGAGCAGCAGAGTTGTGTCTGGCCTCAAAATGGAAGGTCTTCAAGTTCCAGGAACAGTCAGAAGAGCGGCAGATCTGCTCTCTTGGCCAGTTCTTCCTAAAAGTAGGTGATAGAGTTCGAGTCTCCCTGTCTTCTTCCTTGTCTTTTCTGCGTCACTATCAGTCCATCCCATATCTTCTTATCTTTCTCCGGATTCAAACCTCCGGCTCTATGTAGATAAATGAACTTACCGGCGGCAGTAGTGGCACACGCCTTTAATCCTAGCACTTGGAGGCAGAGGCAGATTTCTGAGTTCAAGGCCAGCCTGGTGTACAGAGTGAGTTCCAGGACAGCCAGGGTTACACAGTGAAACCCTGTCTCAAAATAAATAAATAAAATAAATAAATAAATAAATAAATAGTTTTTATTTTTAATTATGTGTATGTGTTTGCATCTGTGTATGTGTGGTGGGATATGTACACATGAGTTTTAGGGAGGTCAGAAGAGGGTCCTGGATTCCCTGGAGCTAGAGTTACAGACTGTATTAGGTACTTTTCTGATGCTGTGATAAAACACCATTGATCAAAAGCAAATTTATTTGTTTGTTTGTTTGTTTGTTTTCGAGACAGGGTTTCTCTGTGTAGCCCCAGCTATCCTGGAACTCACTCTGTAGACCAGGCTGGCCTCGAACTCAGAAATCCACCTGCCTCTGCCTCCCAAGTGCTGGGATTAAAGGCATGTGCCACCACTGCCCAGCGCAAATTTTTTTAATGTATTTAATTTTATTTTATGTGATAAAACACCATGACCAAAAGCAAAAAATTTTAATGTATTTATTTTTATTTTATGTGCCTTGGTGTTTTGCCTTCATATATGTCTGTATGAAGGTGTCAGATCTTCAAGTTACAGACAGTTGTCAGCTGCCATGTGGGTATTGGGATTTGAACCCAGGCCCTCTGGGAGAACAATGAGTACTTTTAACTGCTGAGCCATCTTTTAAATCCTGATCAAATGTAACTTATGGGGGGGTGGGGGGAGGGAGGAAGGGAAGTTTATTTTGGTTTACAGTTCCAGATGTATAAGAGTCATGACAGAGAGGCATGACAGCAAGTGACAGGTAGGGATAGGAAGCCTAGAGATCACATCTTTAGTCATAAACACAGATAGAAAGAGCTGAAACTAAGATGATACTGTGAACTCACAAAGCCAACCTGCATTGATATACTCGCTCCAGTAAGGCCATGCCTCTTGAAGACTCCAGAATTTTCTTGGTCCCAACTAGGGACCAAATGTTCAAACACCTGAGCCTCTTGGGAACATTCCTCATTCAAACCACCACATAGTCTGTTGTGAGTTGCTCAGTGAGGGTCCTGGGAACTGAACTTGAATCCTTTGCCTATAGCAGTATGTGCTCTTAACCACTAAGCCATCGTCTTAGTTAGGGTTTCCCTGGCTGTGAAGAGACACCATGACCAAGGCAACGCTTGTTGTTTTTTTGTTTGTTTGTTTGTTTTTTTTTGTTTTGTTTTGTTTTTTCGAGACAGGGTTTCTCCGTGTAGCCCTGGCTGTCCTGGAACTCACTCTGTACACCAGGCTGGCCTCGAACTCAGAAATCCTCCTGCCTCTTCTTCCCAACTGCTGGGATTAAAGGCGTGCGCCACCACCGCCTGGCCCAAGGCAACTCTTAATTCTGACTGGCTTGCAGGTTCAAAGGTTTAGTCCATTATCATCAAGGCAGAAGCATGGCAGCATGCGGACAGATACAGCCCTGGAGAAGGAGCTGAGAGTTCTACATCTGGATGTGAAGGCTGACAGGAGAAGACTCTGGATCGCACTGGCCAGACTTAAGCATTCATATGAGACCTCAAAGCCCCTTCTTCCCAGTGACACACTTCCTCTAACAAGGCCATAAAAGAAAATTTAATGGGTCCCACCAAAAAAAAAAAAAAAAAAAAAAAAAAAAAAAAAACCTAATAAAATAGCAGGGCCCTGTAGATTCCTTCTCCCTAACCTAAGTAGCTGAAGAGGAGGTCTTCAGGGTTTGCTAATGGGAGGCCTAGTTAATCAGTTACCAAAGAATGCAGAGTTACAGGACAAAGAACTGCTGAGTCATCCCAGGAATGGGCAGGCCATGAAGATAAGAGATAAA
This sequence comes from Rhabdomys pumilio, assembly GCA_030674055.1. Classification (NCBI taxonomy): domain Eukaryota; kingdom Metazoa; phylum Chordata; class Mammalia; order Rodentia; family Muridae; genus Rhabdomys; species Rhabdomys pumilio. The sequence continues at coordinate 2,376,013 of JANHMN010000022.1, read as the reverse complement.
CACCCTGCCCCCAGGGACCGACCGGTACAGCCTTCTGTTGTTCAAAAATTGTAAAGCAACCAATCATGTGTAACTGCGTGAAAATTTCACCCTTTTTCCCCACTCCGTGCTATAAAAAAACCTAAACCTTGGAGCCTGGGAGTCAGCACATTAAGCCTGGGAGTCTGTCTCCTGCATTAAGACATGTGTGGGCCCAGAGCACTCCCGCCATTAAACTACCTCGTGTACTTGCTGCAAGTTGGTCTCTCTGTGTCCTTGGGTGCCTGCCATCCTGAGATTCGAGTGGGGTCCCCTGTGGTCCCAGATCAGGCTGGCCTCGAACTTAGAAATCTGCCTGCCTCTGCCTCCCAAGTGCTGAGACTAAAGGCGTGCACTAGCTTCTCCTACATTTTTTGAGAGAGAATCTTACTATGTAGCTCCCACTGGGCTGGAACTATGTAGGCTGGCCTCTGAGTTATCATTCTCCTGTATCTGTCTCCAAAATAGAGGATAACATAAGTTAGTGCCACCATGCTCACTGAGCAATTGGACATTCAGTAAACATGTTAAAATTTAGTATACTGTGAATATTTTCATGTCTCCATATCTTTAAAAGTATTATTTTATTTATTCTACATCAATGGATATGGGACCTACGGCCCTTCTTTTTTTTTTTTTTTTGTTTTGATAGTTCTTATTATAACAATTATTTATTATAATCCTTATTACAATTTATCTAATCAGCTCCCCGTGATAGATTTACATACTGCTATGGTTTCCCTACTCTCAAGAGGGCTTAGGCCATCCTTTAACTTATGTACATTTCTACTTTTCTATGTCTTCAGACCCTTCTAGCTGAAATTGCTAGACTGTCAGTTCAGTCAGAGTAATCACCACAGGAATTTACTGCAAGGTGTTGGGCAGCCCAGACCTTTCAGGAAAGCTGGAGCCTCAGGCTTTGAAAATGATTGGGAAGGTAGGAAGTCTTGTGCACCTGGAGTTCTACCCAAAGCCTCCCTGAGAATCCAATCCAGCCAAGACTCCTTGGTTACTGCCACCGGAGAGCTTGTCCATGCTGGCACTGGGCCTGGACATCCAATACGACACCAGACACCAGGTTGGTGGCTCTGGCCTGAAGGCTCCTGGAAACCGGGTACTGCTGATCTGGAAGGAGTCCTGCTCCCTCCCAGCTTCTCAGCATGATGGCCAAGGATGCCTTAGGTATCTGAGTATCCAGGGGGTAGGAATGAGATACCAAGCGTTACAACAAGGGGGATTCTGCCCACAGCCAGCATGATAGGCAAGCAGTGCCTTAGTCTAGCTTACATTCATTTGCTAAAGAGGATAGAGTGTACTGATGCTTCAAAATTTTTCCTTTATGAATTATCTAGTCGTGTCTTCTGATGACTTTTCCATTGGAAGTCATAGCTTTCTACAGACCAGAGGTTCTCAACGTTCCTAATGCAGTGAATCTTTAATACAGTTCCTCATGTTGTAGTGACCTCCAACCATAAAATCAGGGAATTGTGACTTCATTGTAATTTTGCTACTGTCAGGAATTGTAAAATTAACTTCTGATATGCCATCCCATGAGGGCCTCGACTGCAGGTTGAGAACCCCTGTTCTACAGCATCTCCTCCAGGTCTTGCTCTTTAAATGATATATTGAATCCTTGAGTTATTTATGTCTTTTGTCTTTTCCTTAATCTATATAACCTTTAAGTTCTAACACAATTTAGAATTTTTTCCAAATAAAAAGGTTTTTTTTTTTTTTTTTTTTTTATGATTTATGTTATGGGTATGAGTGTTTTGCTTATATACCTCACATGCAAACTTGCTGCCAGCAGTGGTCAGAGGGAGTCAGATCCCTTGGGTCTGGAGTTAAGGATGGTTGTGAGCCAACATGTGGGTGTCAAAACTGAGCCTGGATCTTCTGCAATAACAAGTGCTCCTAACTGCTGACACAGCCCCTTAATTTAAGAATCTTTAACAATAGCCTGCCAAAGTGTAACATCCCTTCCCACATTCTTTTATCTTTTGCTTTTAAAGGTAGGCTTTCCCTGATTTAAAGTTAAATCAATAAGCCCTCACACTGTCTAACCTAAATAAATAGAATTCCTTAATCTCCAGATGTATTGGTTACTTGATCATGAAATTGTAGATGAAATATTGCCAGGAGTAAAAACCAGGAAATTACCTGCTGTTCTGGGAAACCTAGTCAATACAAGGTTAAGGGACTTTCATGGGTTTCAGGTCCCAGAAATGAAAAGATTGCCTGGCATTTCCTGGGAGCAGGTTAGGACAGTGGGATAGTCTAGGACAATAAGGATGTGACAGTGGGACGATCTTAGACAATGATGATTCAATAGTGGGCTAGCCCTAAGCAATGACTCTTGCCTAAACTTCCCGTTTTTTGCTGTTTTATAACCTGTCCTCGAAATTAAAGCTTCAGAGCTTCCTCAGAACTCCAGATTAGCTCTCATTCTTTGTGTCTCTTGTCCCTTCATTCTTTCGCCCCCTTCCCTAGGGTCTCGTCGAATCCCTCGCAGGCAGGGGCATAATATCTATATTCTAAAGAATATTTATTTTATGATTAGGAGTACATATTACTGTCTTCAGACACACCAGAAGAGGGCATCAGATTTCATTACAGATGGTTGTGAGCCACCACGTTGTTGTTGGGAATTAAACTCAGGACTTCTGGAAGAGCAGTCATTGCTATTAACCACTGAGCCATCTCTCCAGCCCAAATATCTGTATTCTAACACATCGTGTAAGACACCCCCCACCCCACGAAGGGAGGACCTCCCTCAAGCCTCAGAAACTCACAGCCACCCAATAACTCACAAGACACTGTTCTTGATGCAACAGCAAGAGTATATTTCCGGGTCAGTCGACTGAGACTCATAACTCTAACCCACGTAGGGGTCTGGGAGTGGAGGGTTTATATAGAGCAGAGTCACAAACCAAGGGTGGGTGAGGGGGTTACCAAGGAAACATAACATAAAAACAGTAGAAGGTCTTAAAAGGTCCCAACCCAAATTTAGTCAGGGTCATGCGGAAAACATCTTATACACTTACCTTTTGTAAGGATATAACCTCGCCCAACCATTTATCTTGTGCTCAGCCAGTTCCTGGGACCACCCAGATGACTTGCATCTTTCTTTGTCGTCAGGAATGTGTCTTCCTGCTTTGTGCCTTCCCCACCCACAGGTGGGTTCTCTTCCCTGATCTCTGAGGAATGTTAATCCAGCAAGTGTCCTCTGACTAAGGGATAATGTACCCCTCCCGGAATGTATCCCGGGGCAGTAAAGACCTAAAATCTTACTTTCAGTTCCTCTTCCTTGAATTAGTGAACCTGCATTCTTTTGCTCAGGTCTAGGGGTCATAAAAAACTTCCTGTATTTTTCATAAGTTTTCAATATCTTTCAATCGGAGTAACCCATCTCAAAAAGGGTAACACAGTGTCCTTTCCCTCACAGTCTCACAGGCCCCACCCCCAAATGGAAGGTGAGATATGGACATGCCCTGCGACTGTACTTCAGCTGTCTGAAGACTTATGAGAGGATACTAGGAATAGCACTGCCACTCATTTAGAGAAGTAGATTTTAAAAAAATTTAGATTTGTATTTACTATTATTATCAATTACTATTTTATTTTTATTTTTTAAGGCAAGGTTTCTCTGTGTAGTTCTGGTTGTCCTGGAACTCACTCTGGAGACCAGGCAGGCCTTGAACTCTCAGATACACCTGCCTCTGCCTCCTGATCAGGGATAACAGATACCCTCAAGATAGTTGGGGATTTAAAAAACTGAGGTTAGGAAAGGTTTCATCTGTGGTGGCTGTGAGGGAAACACTCCAAAGCCTGTGCCCAGAGAATTGAGAAACAGAGACCAAAAGTTTATACCCACTAGCCAAAGCTGATACTGTTCTAATGGGAAACAGGGAGGAGACAGCTAGTCCTTGAGACCCACATATCCAAGTTGCCCAGCCAAGGGTGGAGGGAATTTATCTCAGTAAGGAGCAATAAAAAGTAGCCAGGTGGTGGTAGAGATCGGGTCTGTGGCAATGTATTTTAATGCTAAATACTGGCCCTGGTTGCTGGAATCTTCAGTAGACCAAGTAATGCTAAGTAACCTTGCTCCTTGACTTAAAACTATTGGTTGAAATAAGATGCCTACAGTCTATAGCTGAGCAGAAGAGAGGTAGGTGGAGTTTCAGTTCCTGGGCTTGGAGGTGGAGGACCAGAAGGAGGGAGAGAGAAGGTGGAGTTAGGTGAGTCTTGAAAACATGGCCATGAGGGCTGGCCAATTGGAGTTAAGAGTGGCCCAGATGAAACATGGCAAATTATAACTCGGGGTTATTGATAAGGAAGTAGACATAATAGCATAGAGGGTAGGTATCTGCCCAACTGTGGTGCTTTAAAGCTTACTATAAATATAAAAATTGTGTGAACTGAATGATGAAGGTGAAAGATATAAAAACTTATGAAAACTATAGAAAGTTTTTATGACCCCTAGACCTGAACAAAAGAATGCAGGTTCACTAGTTCCAAAAAGCAGAACTAAATGTAAGATTTTAGGCCTTCACTGCCCCGGGATACATTCCACATTCCGGGAGGGGTACATTGTCCCTGAGTCAGAAGACAGTTGCTGGATTAACATTCAAGAGAGGAAGGGGGGGCTAATTAACATTCCTCAGACCTCAGGGAAGAGAACCCACCTGTGGGTGGGGAAGGCCCAAAGCAGGAAGACACATTCCTGACCACAAAATGCAAGTCGTCTGGGTGGTTCCAGGAACTGGCTGACCAAAAGATAAATGGTTGGGCGAGGTTACATCCTTACAAAAGATAAGTGTATAAGATGTTTTCTGCATGACCTTGATTAAATTTGGGTTGAGACCTTTTAAGACTTTCTACTGTTTTTATGTTATGTTTCCTTAGTTACCCCCTCACACACCCTTGATTTGTGGTTCTGCCTATATAAGTCCTCCACTCCTAGCCCATGTGGTTGACAGTCCTCTGCTCCAGCGTGGGTTATGAGTCTCAGCCTCAGTCGAGTGACCCGGAAATATACCTCTTGCTGTTGCAACAAGAACGGTGTCTTGTTTGTTATTGGGTGGCCTCAAATTCCTGAGGCTTGAGGGAGGTCCTCCCTTCGACGGGGGGTGTCTTACAAAGGGCGGGGTAGAAACCCCAATTGAGATTAAATATCTACTACAACAGGCATTGGTGAGGCACACTTTTAATTTCAGCCCTTGGAAGGCAGAGGCACTCAGATCTCTGTCAGCTTGAGGCTAACCTGATCTACAAAGTGAGTTCCGGGACAGCCAGAACTACCTAGAGAGACCCTGTCTCAACAAAACAACACAACACAAAATAAAATACAGGCAGAGAGAAGCTTCTGGGGTTCTGGGAAAAGTTGGGTCCTAAATCTGAGAAGCTCTGCTAGGGTGGTGCTTTCTGAATGAGCCATCCAGCACAAGGATCCAGCCTCAGTGAAACAGAGGCAGGGCGGCACATTATTCAAAATCCATTAGCATTTGCTAAGCACCTACCACATGCCCACGGGGCATCAAATTGGCCCCATTTCTTAAGGAGCTTTGAATTTCCTTGGAGAAAAATGCAACTTGGTGTAAAGAATGACGCAGGAAGGGTGAGGATACCCTCCAAGATGAGGAATATGGAAAAGGGATGCAACCACAGAAGCCAGTGGCAGTCCTTAAAGCTATTGCTTACATCTCACAGTTTAAAGAAATTACTCCACAACAAACACATTTTTAAAAGACTTTTTATTTTTTAAAAAAGATCTATTCATTTTATTTTGTGTATGGACATTTTTACTGCATGCACAGCTATGTGTACCACATGCATGCCTGGTGCCATGGTTCCTCTGAAACTGAAGTTACAGACAGTTGTGAGATGCCCTGTGGGTACTGGGAATCGAACCCAGGTCCTCTAGAGAAACAGTCAGTGCTATTGACCACTGAACCATCTCTTTAACCCCAGGAAAGCATATTTTTGACCTCTGAATGGAATCTTTTATGTACTCAGCAACAAAGAACTGGTTTTATGTTTCTTGTTGCTTTATAATATGTCCATTTAACTTCAAGTCTCTATGGGTACCAGTTAAGACAGGAGGAGCATGGAAGAGGGGGAGGGAGGTCTTCTCACTTTTCTCTTTGCTCTGAGCAGACTGACTACCCTGGGTTTGAAAGTGTTCTCCCTCTTTTTCATTCTCTCTCTCTTGCTCTCTCGTTCTATCTCCATCTCTTTCTCCTTCTCCCCTCCCCCTCTCCTTCCAATCTTCAGGAAACCCTCCTGTGATCCTCCCTGTATTCTCTAGGTCATTTTGGAGATACCTTGGGGTGGCAGTTTGAAAAACAGAAATTGAAATTTGATCCTTGGAGACTAAGTCACATGAATTTATAGGGTCTATGCTATGGGTGATCCCTAAGTAAAGAGGGAGCTTGCATCAGACTGAGTATGTTTCTGTCCTTTCAACCCACAGAACTTGAGTGTTAGTGTCAACCCAGGACTATTCAGTTTTGGTCAATAAGCCAGGAATGGGTAGCCTGTTTCTCCTCATATACCACTCAGGGGCTGCAAAAATGTGAACTCAGGTGCCATTAGAAGTTCTCACTTAGGGAGTGCTTTAGTTAGAGTTTCTATTGCTTCAACAAAGCACCATGGCCAAAAAGCAAATTGGGGAGGTGTTTATTTGGCTTACACTTCCAGACCACTGGAGGAAGTCAGGGTAGGAACTCAAGCAGGGCTAGAACCTGAAGGCAGGAGTTGATGCAGAGGCCATGGAAGGGTGCTGTGTACTGGCTTGCTCCTCATGGCTTGCTCAGCCTGCTTTCATATAGAATCCATGATTACCAGTCAAGAGATGGCACCACCCACCACGGGCTGGACCCTCCCCCATTGATCATTAATTCAGAAAATGCCTGACAGCTGAATCTCATGAAGGCATTTTCTCAATTAAGGCTCCTTCCTCTCTGGTGATTCAAGTTGACAAGTTGTACAGGGCGTGTGGAGCTTGTGCTATGAAGGTCACATAGATCAGAGTTGAAAGGAAAATCAAATACCCACATGATGTAAAGAAAAATTTTGAAAAATTGCTTATTAATGCAATTACCTCACAGTTAGCTCATTACATCTAGAAAGTTTTCCAGATGAGGCTATTTTTGAACAATTACTCCTCTTTTTTCTGATTTAGAAATATAACCATACCCAAAGATTGTTCCTACATAATCTTGTTACTCTGCACAAATGTCTTATAGGGTGGATGTCATCATTACTGGACATTTTACACATGAGAATAGCAAGAGGCAGGGACTGGAAAGAATTTGCTCAAGATGAGGCAGGCAACACAGTGTGAAGGAAGGACTTCTCTGAGGATAATTCCTGATATCCTATCCCATGTGGCCTCAATCTTGGAGACATTCCCTGGCCCAAAGGAGATGGCTGGGTGCCGAGGCTATCTGTCAGTTCTCCCAGGGACCTTTAGATTTATTTGATTTGAGGCCAGAGTGGGGAGGGGTTGGGTCAGCAGAGGCAAAGATTACAGCCTATTTCCAGCTTTGCTTTCTTGCTCATCCTTCCTGCTTGTCTTCCTTGGACCGTGACTTTTGTCTGTCAGTTACATTACTGCCACCACTGAATGAAGGCTTGCCAACAATTTTACTGCCCAGCACTGTCTGAGCTGATGACAAATGAGAACTCAGTCACTATAACCAATTCACGAAAGAAGGTATTAGATCTTCATGTTCTTTTTTTTCTTTTCTTTTCTTTTCTTTTTTTTTTTTTTTTTTTTTTTTTTGAGACAGGATTTCTCTGAGTAGCCCTGGCTGTCCTGGAAGTCACTCTGTAGACCAGGCTGGCCTCAAACTCAGAAATCCGCCTGCCTCTGCCTCCCAAATGCTGGGATTAAAGGTGTGCGCCACCACCGCCAGGCACATGTGTCTTAGTTAGGGTTTTACTGCTGTGATCAGACACTATCGCCAAGGCAAGTCTTATAAAGGACAACATTTAATTGGGGCTGGCTTACAGGTTCAGAGGTTCAATCCAGTATCATCAAGGTAGGAACATGGCAGCATCCAGGCAGTCATGGTGCAGGAGGAGCTGAGAGTTCTACATCTTCATCTGAAGGCTGCTAGCAGAATACTGACTTCCAGGCAGCTAGAATAAGGGTCTTAAAACCCACACCCACAGTGACACACCTACTCCAACATGCCATACTTTCTAATAGTGCCACTCCCTGGGCCGATCCATATACAAACCACCATAATATATGTGTGTGTGTGTGTGTGTGTGTGTGTGTGTGTGCTAGAGAGGAAAACACGTGCTAGAGAGGAAAACAGGAGAATGGGCTTCTGTCCCTTCTGCTGCCTCATCCTCAGACTGTCCAGAGAAGCATGACAGATCTAGGACCTCTGAAGTCCATCTCACCTTCAGCTTCAAGCACTTCTTGGCAGCAGCAATTCTCCCAAGGCCACATACAACTCCCTGTTCCCCCCAGAGACCTTTGACTCCCCAAAGGAGACCTGAGGTCTGCATTGGCATGGCAGTCCTGGTGGGATGCATACACTGGCATTTCTGGGATGAGTAAAAGACGCTTTCACCTTTCAGAACTCAGAACCTCAGAGCAATCAGAACTTTGAAAGGCTAATCTGGCCTTCCATTCTAAGCTCAGGACAACAGGCTAATCTAATGCAGAAATGGAGATTTATGCTCACTTGTGGTACTTGAGACTGCTATGGCACTTCTGAAGATGCTCCATAGTATCCCGCTGCCGTGCTTTCTAAGATTGAAAATGAAAAGTGCTTTATCACTTCTTTGCTACACCTCAGGCCTGGTCTTGGTAACCAGAGCCTTTGGGAAGTAGGTACACCGGAAGGGAAGTGAGTGACAGGCAGCATCCACAGGAGTGTGCATTTTGGCTTTGGATTTAGATAAGGCAGAGTCACATCTGAATTGGTAGCCATGAGCTCCTCTTGGCAGGTCACAAGACCTTTATGTCTTATTCTGAAGAGGCCTGACTGCTTCTACCTAGAACCTGGCCAGTACCAGACTCCTGGAGGTGGTGTGATTTCAGCAAGCCTGGGCAAGGCTCTTGGATCGAGACGAATCCTTTCCCAATCAGTTTCCTAATGTGACACTGTCCCCCCTGTTTCTCAGGCTCCATCTAGCAGGAAGAATATGGGTGCTCTGCTCCTAGATCAACCATTCCTTCTTGCTAGCACCTTTTCCTCCCGAGTCTCCCTGCCACACTCACTAATACCTGGTGCAGATCAGGCCTCCGTGACTGTTGGTTGAAAAATAACCTAAAAAACTGTATCTGGCGAAACTGCAGATTTCCCTGAAACTTTAGTAGATTTGGGAATGGAGGGGAGTCCATTGTCAAATACGTTGGATCCTTGGAATAAAACAAAACTAGACAGATTTCTTCTCTGTGGGGCTTCTTGGTGTTTGTTGTGCTGACATGCATTATGAGATTTGAGCAAGAAGAGGCAAGAGTTGCTTTCTTTGGAAGCAACTTTGTCGTTTTATGCCTCATTGTGAATGGTTAACTCACAGTGATGGCTTGATCTTTAATTCTCTTCATTACCCTCCCTTCAAAAGTCCTTTTTATATCAGCCACAGACAGATTACATCTAACAAAACACCGCCATTTTGTCTCCAGTTAAAAAAAAAAAAAAGGCTCTCACAAAATGGAGAAGGTCCATCTGCCTAAGAAACAGACCTGTTCTTTGCCTGGTTTTGCTTCCTTCAATTGCTTTTTGAATCCATCATTTCTCTTTCTATTGCTGGCTTGGGTTATACATTTGGTTTTGCTCAAGTAGAATGTCTATTTGGGTTGGTTGAAAAAATAAAACTGAAAAGGTGTTTCCAGAAAAAAAAAAAAAAAAGAAAGAAAAAAGAAAACTGAATAAAAGAAGGTCCAGGTAGGCCCTAAAGATAATTATAATAGAAAGGAGTTGGTGACCAAGAAACCAGATGGGCTCTCTGACCTGGATGTTTTCTATATTCCAACCCTGGCTTCTGGGTTGCTGCATCTGAATGATACGATGGGGTAACACCTGACATCCACCATGGGCAAAGCACATGGATGACTGCCACAGAGGAGGGCTGGAATGTTGGTTGTGCTTTGTGACACTTCCAAGACAGCACTAATGCCATGTGGGGGACGTCTATCTCCTGTTCTTCTTTCTCCTTGTACAGTAATAATACTCAGGTTGTCCCTCAAGACATCCTTTGGAGGGGGGGGATGTCTACAGAGATGGTCCAGGAATAACAGTACTTGTTGCTCTTTCAAGAGGGCTTGATTTTGGTTGCCAGGATCTATGTCAGGAGACTTAGAACCACCTATAACTCCAGATCCAGAGGAACTGATGTTCTCTTTTTGTCTCCATGGGTATCCACACACAATTGTAGTATACACACACACACACACACACACACACACACACACACACACACACCACGTAACACACACAAAGAGGGGGGATCTTTTCTTGTCTTTCATTTGCACTGACCTAGGTTCTAAATTATTTCTGTCTCACTCATTCAAACTCAGTGCCTTGATCCTACCTCTCATCTAGTAGACAATAACAACGTTACTTCTTCCAAAGCAAGGGATTTATACTTTCCAAGGGTCTCCTGGCTGATACCAAAGGAGTCTTGGATGATGGGAAGTTAGTGACAGGGTAAATGCTTCAGGGTGGATTGCTTTTCAATTCCCTTCCAGTCCCAGGCAGAGCTGGCTGTCTGCTCTTGCTTGCTGGGATTGGCTAAGTGACAACTCTCTGCTGTGCAGTAAAGGTAGGTTAAAGGGCATCAGTGAACGGAATGAAACCCAGAATAGAAAACAGCACATCGGCCTGGTATTTTGTCCAGGGGTTGGGGATTACTACCCTAAGAGCCAGGATTTTTCCAGTAGAGTTTTATACAATACAATGAATGTGTTCTGTGCTTTCAGTGTTTGAATAAACATAGAAGATTTATTTCCAGCCATAATGTAAATTGGTGATGTGGAAAGTTATGGAAAGAGAAGAGATGCTGCAAGTGTGGACTGCCTGGCTTCCATCACTGTCTGTGCCCAAACAAACGAGGTTCTACACAGACAGCTCAGCTCTTAGGGAATGTTTGTGAGTTGTCTAACTCTTGAGTGTCTCCCCCTTTTCAGAAAAGGTATTGTTTATCTGAACGGGAGTTTATGGAAACTAACACTAGACCAAGAACAAAGACTGAAATACATGCTTACATAGTTTTCCACTGGAAATCTTGTGTTTGTATTCAAAATTATTTTAGGGCCTGGATGTCAGGGCCTAAACTCTCTGCTCCTCAAATACTGGAATAGTGATTTTGTAACCTCAGAAAGTTATCTTGTTATTCTGCTGTAACTGTGTGTGCATAGGTGCTGTTTTCATGCTTGGCTCCCATGAAGGTCAGAGGACATCAGACCTCCTAGAACTGGAATTGCTGACAGCTGTAAGTTGTCCTGTGAGTGCTGGCAACCGAATCTGGGTTCTCTGGAAAAGAAGTCAGTGATTTTAACCTCTAAGACATCCCTCCAGTCCCTCTAATATTCTTTTAATCTGTAGAAAGAGATTTATTTTAGTTTGTTACACACCCATACACACACACACACACACACACACACACACACACACACACACACAC
>JANHMN010000022.1:2319219-2346607 GCA_030674055.1 Rhabdomys pumilio | reverse complement strand
ATCTATCTATCTATCTATCTATCTATCTATCTATCTATCTATCTATCTATCTATCTTTTATGTGCATTGGTGTTCTGCCTGCTAGTATGTATGTGTGAGGTTGTCAGATCCCCAGGAACTGGAATTATAGACAGATATGAGCTGTCATGTGGGTGCTGGGAATTGAACCCGAGTCTTCTGGGAAGAGCGGCCAGCGCACTTAACCACTGAGGCATCTCTCCAGCCCCACAATGGTACATTTCTGTTAGACTGAAAACACCTGGGGCTGCTTAAGTTTTCAATGAGATTTTTTTCAGCTCAAAGGTATAAACTACTTTGTTCACAATCTTGTTCTCTGTAGAAGCAGCTTCGCAACTACGCAGACTATGAAGGGTTGTTGGAGAATTCAACGGATCAAAGGTGCAGGGTCTGAGAGTCCCTTCCTTGAATTCTGGTGCTTTCTCAGCCTTTCAGAGTCTGTAGAGGAATGTCAAATACCATTCAGGGGAAAAGGCTTAGCTTGGCATCTTGCACACACTTCACCAGCTGCTGTTTTTATCCTGATAGAACCTGAACAGAAGAGACATGGGAAGTGGGTGTGACCACACTTCATTGTATATGTATATGGATTCTGAAGATCGAAGAAACCATAATAAAAATAAACACTGTCTACATATGAACACACAAAAAAGGTTTCAAAGTGGATGCAGGAAAAGAAAAGCAAGACGGGGAGACACAAGTGAACAGAGCCAAAACAGAGGCCCATTTAGTATCCGTTCCTCAAAGACTCTGCATGATTGTAAAACTCGGGCAAAGGTCTAGTATGTCACATTGATTTTATGATTTTTGTCTCACAAATACTTCTTTATGGTACTTGTTATGCACTAGACACATGTTATAAATATTAATTATTAAGCATAGCAAGTATTAACTCATTTGTTCCTCATAGAAACCTTGAAAAGTAGGCACTTCTATTTCTGTTTGGTCAATGAAAAAACACAGGTATAGCTAGACTAAAGCAGAGGATCCCTGAGGACATGGGCTAGCGAAGAGCAGGAGTCCCCTACCACCCTTTGAAGACTTATGTGTTAGGAAATGAGAGCAGGAAAAGAGAACAACTTCATAATAACAGCCCACCCCCAGAACCGGGTCTTTCTAACATCTACAGAGGACTAAGAGGAAGATGCTTGGAAAACTCTATTCCTTCCTGTGCTTTGTGTCACATCAGACAAGCTACAGAGACTCCTGGTGTCTGTGTTCTTTTATGAATTGGAGACTTTGATGCTGATCGGATAAGAATTATAATTTTAGAAAAGAAAGGTTGAATTTGTCCTGGAGGCTGATGCATGAGCTTGGTGGCCCGTGAAAGAAGGATCTCTTTTGGCCATTTGAATAGAGAGGAGAGTAGGGTGGGATATTGGAGAAAGAGACTGACGTATTTTGTGGAATCTGAAATCTTTCTTTGTGGTTTAGAATCATGGGAATTTTCTTGGCCTGGGTTGTGAAGGTAGCATGACCCATTCTCTGTGAGGGATGTGATCTTGTCACCATTTCCAGCTATACAATTGCTTCTTTATGTCCACGCCCACATTTTTCTGTTGGCCAAAGAAAGGGCTCATTGTTGATACTGAATCACCACCTGAAAACGACAGTATACAGTCCACCCAGTGTATCCTAAACTGTTCTGAGAACCACTATGTGTTAGCTGAGACTGGAAAGCAATGTTCTGACATCCTTCCTATGAGAAGAGCTACTAAACAAACCTTTCTAATTAAGACACCTAGGAAGCTAAGTCTTTAAAAACATGGCTGGGAATATAGCGCCATATTAGAGCATTTGCTTAGCTTGCATAAAACCCTGCTTTTATTTCCTGTCCAGAAGGAGGAGGGGGAGGGGCAGGGGAGGAGTAAGAAGAAGAAAAAGAAGAGAGAAAAAAAAAGAAATAACAGCTCTTCATAACCCTGAAAATCTGTGTTCAGTTCCAAGCACCCACATTGAGTGGCTCATAAATGCTTGTGATTCAGCTCCAGCCATGAGGGACCCAGTGACCTTTTCTGGCCCCTTCAGCTACTGGCATCTATTGTGCTCATACATACAGGCACACACAAGTACATAATCTTTATAAATGTGGGTTTTTTTTCATACATACTTCTGTTTATTCATCAAAACCTAAGCTTTAAGAGCTGTCAAAGACATAAGTTTATATACAACATTGTTTAGAGACCATGGCACTCACAGGTCTCAAGAGTAACTTTGAGCCAGGCAATGGTGGCACATGCCTTTAATCCTAGCACTTTGGAGGCAGAGGCAGGCAGATTTCTGAGTTCAAGGCCAGCCTGGTCTACAGAGTGAGTTCCAGGACAGCCAGGGCTACACAGAGAAACCCTGTCTCGAAAAAAGAGTAACTTTGGCTCTCAGGGAACAACTGGTAATGTCTGGCGCTATGGATAGTTATCAGGATCGATGGTAGATAAACACTGTTTCTGGCATCTAGCAAATTAAGTGCTATTAACTGTGCTCTAAAGCATTTGACAACCCCTTACAACAAACCATCATCTGGCCCAACTTATTAAGAATGTTGAGATTGGAAAACCATGCAATAGAAATTTTCAAAACGTTATTTGTAGAACATTTTACATAGATTCCTTCCTCCCTCTCTCCCTCCCTCCCTCCTATCCTTCCTTCCTTCTTTCCTTCTGTTCTTTCTCTGTGTGGTGTATGCATATCCATATGTGTCCATGAAGAGGCCAAGGGTTGATGCCAGATGTCTTCTTCTGTCACTTTCTACCATACCTTTTGAGACAGGGTTTCTCACTGAGCTTGGAGCTCATCAGTTGGCCAGGCTGGCTGGCTGGTGAATACCTCTAGACCAGTGATTCCCAATTGCTGTGGGTCATGACTCCTTTGGAGATTGAACCATCCTTTCCACAAGCGCCACCTAAGACCTTCAGAAAACACAGGTGTTTACATCATAATTCATAACAGGAGCAAAATTACAGTTATGAAGTAGCCATGAAATAATGTTAGGGCTGGGGGTTACCACAACAAGAGAAACTATGTTAAAGGGTCTCAGCGTTAGGGAGGTTGAGAACCACTGCTCTAGAACCTCCTGCCTCAGCATCTAAGGCTGTAATTACAGGCATAGACCATTGTACTCAGTTTTTCATGATTCTTTGGGATCTAAACTCAGGTCCTCATACTTTTGCTGTAAGCAATTTACCAACTGAGCCATCTCCGTGATGTTTATGCAACACTGACTGAAACCAGTAGTTACAGCTTGGCTGTGGGAGCAATAAAGTGAACTTTAGACTTCACCTGCTCCTTAGCAGGCACTTCGTGCAGGAGACAACCCACACTAACCCTAGACATGTTCCATTTCAAACTACCTGTCTATAATAAACAGCGTTTCTTAGCTCCCTTATGTGGGAGTAAACACACCTGGGGCAAGGCCTAACTATGAGTTTTTGGAACAGGCTAAGTGTGTGTAACAGTCAGTTTATGTACCTGATGTAATTCTGGCCTTGGAGGCTTACTGCTGAATAAGCTCACCCTTCCTAGTTCTTTCTGAACTCTAACTGGTTGGTTCAACTCAGTTCTTCTTGCTCAAATTCCTCTCTAAGCTGACTCGATTCAATCCTGCTTCTTTCAGCTTCTCACTGAAATGTTCTGCTTGGCCTCAAACTAACTCTAGCAATTTGTTTTAATCTCCTGGTTTCTTCCTACTCTTTGGCTTCAACTGTCTCTGCTGACCTGCACTGAACTACAGAAATTCACGAACAAACTTAACTGCACTGCACTCACTCACTGCACTGACTCAACCGAACTGAGCTGAGCTGAACTGAACTCAACCTAACTCAACTCGACTGGATTCAACTGAACTGGACTGGACTGGACTGGACTGGACTGGACTGGACTGGACTGGACTCAGCTGAGCTGAACGGAACTGAACAACTTCTAACTCTTCCTGCACTGGTCTTAAGTAGCCTCCCTTTCCTGTCTGTTCTTGTGAGAGTTGGGCATATCCTACCTCTGACTAATTCTGTCAAGTCTTTCTCTGATTTGTCACTTTGTCTGCCCTTCATTTAGATGTCACTTTCAAACATGGCCGCTTCCTTCTACAAACTAACCTCACTTACATTGTTTGGGATTAAGAGTGTGTCTGTATTCCAGCCAGAGTAGCTATGTTGCTGGATTAAAATTTCTCTAAAATGTCTCTATGAAACACATAGCTATTCCTCAGTGTAAAGGTAGCTGCTCAGAAAATCTTATTTAAGTTCCAGAGTTTAGGAGCCTCAATGTGAAGGAAGGAAGCAGAAGCTTAATTCTGGTCTCCAGTCCATGAGGATGTTTCTTCACTCCTCTCTTAACTGTACTGCTCAACTGGCTCCTGGTCCTTGAGGAGGGGAGAGTAAAATCAGTGTCTTAGATATTCTGATACAGGGGGTGGAGAGCACTGGTTGCTTTTTCAGAGGATCTAGGTATAATGCCCAGCTCCTATATACAACCATCTATAATTTTAGTTCCAGAGGATCTGATGCTATCTTCTGGCCTCCTTGGGCATCAGGCATGCATGACTTACAGACTTACGTGGAGGCAAAACATCCATATACAGACTATAAAATAAAGTAAAATAAAATAAAATAAAATAAAAGAACAAATCCTAATATCTACCCATCTATCCATCTTTTCATTTAGTCTATCAATGTTTTTCAGCATCTTAATGTAATTGATACAATGTGAGAAGTTAGAGGTAAAGATTAAAATACTGTATACTTTACTCATGCCCATAGCCCAGAAAGTAATTATTCTCTCTCTTTCTCTCTCTCTCTCTCGCTCAACAAGGCATCATTCTTTTTTTTTTTTTTTTTTTTGGTTTTTCGAGACAGGGTTTCTCTGTGTAGCCATGGCTGTCCTGGAACTCACTCTGTAGACCAAGCTGGCCTTGAACTCAGAAATCTGACTGCCTCTGCCTCCCAAGTGCTGGGATTAAAGACAAGGCATCATTCTATAGTTTGTCTAGTTCTCTGATAGAAATAAAAAGGGTCGTTTGGAAACATGCAAGTTGAATAAGAACTTAACCTAAGAGGATCTAAGAAATCTAGGCTCCTTCCAGAGGAGAAGACACTGGGCCTGAGTTCTGTGGACAAGGGAGGAGCCGTGGAGACATGGGCGGTGTGCTGGAAAATGGTTGATGTTCTCGTTTCTAGGTGAATGACGGTGGTACTAGTTGAGGAAGAAGGTGTAGAAGGAGAGACTTGCAGGCTTGTTACTCAGAAATGATGTCTTTTATGACTCACTCAGTTGTCTAGCACCTATATGGTCACAAAAGCCTGGATGACAGAAAGAGAACAATGTTCTGCTATATGCTAGACACATGTTAAGGAAAGTAGACATTCTATTTCATTTAAATTCCCTCACGTTATGTGAATCTCACACTTTTGTTTCTACAATAGCATAACTAGAATTCAAGTTCCCTTCTGTTGGTACTAAAGCCCATGTTCTTCCCAGGATCCAGGGGAGATTGACAGAGTACAGGTGCAGAGTCTGGTCTGAGAGCATTGCACCCAGAAAAGAAGGCTAACTTTATTAACTTTGCTATAGGCATAACCGACAATTTTCTGGTTGGATTTGAGTCTTGCTTCACAGGAAGGAATTCACACCTGCTGCTCTAAACTTGCTCAAACTTCAGGAGACCACAGGCCCTGGGGCAAAACAACTATTGCCATTTTTTCCTAAATGGACACATCATCAAACTATCTTCTAAATTTTGTTTCTTTTTTGGTTTTTTTTAAGATTTATTTATTTATTTTATTTATGTGAGTACACTGCAACTGTCTTCAGACACACACTAGAAGAGGGCATCGGATCCTATTACAGATGGTTGTGAGCCACCACGTGGTTGCTGGGAATATGAACTCAGGACCTCTAACAGAGCAGTCAGTGCTCTTAACCACTGAGCCATCTCTCCAGCCCGATTTTTATGTTTCTATTCATAGGTTAGTGCTGCTCTCGACCTTAGCCAGAGAGGCAGCCTTCTGTAGAGGGCAGTAGACAACACAAGACACTCAGAACTCATGGGCGTGCTTAGGATAAGTGATTAGTGAGTGCTCAGCTCAAAGTGGGACATTTCTATCAACCCCCACGAGGCTCCATGAGCATTGAGGAAGTAGGGGCAGAAAGCGTGTAAGAGGCAGGGTGTGGAGATGGGTGCTGTGAAGAGCTGCCTGGTGGACATGTGTTGGTGACTGCCCTTGTGACCTCGCTGCAGATCTAGTTGTCTGCACAAGAGCAAGCTAACAAGATCAGCCAGTATTCTAGCATATGGTGGGGTATTTGGGAGGAATGGGAGGGGAATTGGAGGAGGTTATGATCAAGATATATTGTATACATTGCTAAAGAATAAATGAAAGATTTCAAAACTGCATCTAGGTGTTTATGGCACAGTAATTTATAGTACATAATTTAATTTCTTTTCTTTTTGAGATGTAATCAGTAGTTTCCTATACTACTGTTTATTTTTCTTGTATTGAAAAGTCACATTTTTAATCCAACTTCAGTCAGTTGTGATGCTGTTACCACACTGGGTGTAACAGGTGGCCAACAAACTCCCATCCAACTGTAGTTTAATCTACCCTGATAGAAGCATAATACTGGCATTATACAGGAGCCAGTCAGGGCAGTAGCACTAACAGCTGAAATTCTGTCTCCAGAAGCTAAAATGTTTGTCCCATGAGCTAGAATAGCAGACACAGTCAGCATGACAGCTGCTGATGTCACAAGGAGTAGTTTATTGAGCTTTTTTTGAAGTTGCCAAAGTGGAAAAAAAAAGAACCCCACTTAACCAGACCTTTCTACCCATCGCTTTCTCTTTCTCTTTGCCAGGTCTCATCTGTCTTTCTGTCTCTCTCCTTCGTTAACACGTTTGAACTCACCTTTCAAAGTTATAATCCTGGAAACCAGAAAGCCACAGATTCTTTTAAAGAAGAAGAACAACAGTTTTCTTTTTGAGCAGCTCAGTAGCAGAGGAGGGTACGCGGACAGCTCGTTTGGCCAGTTTCTACATGTGTGACATTGACATTAAGAAATATTTTCAAAAATTCTGTCGCCTTGGACCCACATATTTAATAGTAAAGCCAACCAGTAGAGGGCAGTGCTGACTTGTTCCTTAATGCCCCTGATAGTAAATGCAACTGTAGTGATGAAAGATTCTTCTTGATGTAAATTGTTGAGCAACCAACTAGATGAGAGGATTTCACAGCAACGTACGGTTGATGCAACCAGCTTGTCACAATCTGCCTGGGACATAAATTAAATACTCGTTCCACAGCCTGGATCAGAAATCTGACCTCCTATTTCATGCTTTCTTCTTCCACACTTGGCACTGTGGCCATCAGAAAATCCTTCCTGCCCTCAGAACATTATCTTTCTCACTAGAAAACCATGTATTTGGCGCAGACAAAGGTTTGCTTTCCTTTGAAGGAACACTTATTCTACGAAAGAGAATGCTAAATAAAATAATTTTGTAAAAAGATCTCCTGAAGAAGTTTAAGAGGACCACACCTAAACCTCATGGA
Organism: Rhabdomys pumilio; assembly: GCA_030674055.1. Taxonomy (NCBI): domain Eukaryota; kingdom Metazoa; phylum Chordata; class Mammalia; order Rodentia; family Muridae; genus Rhabdomys; species Rhabdomys pumilio. Next base: position 2,339,054 of record JANHMN010000022.1, on the reverse strand, counting down.
TGATTCTTACTGCTGAATAAGCGACTCCAAATCAAAGCAGGGCTTTCCAGAAAAAAAATGGGGCCAGGGTGTGAGTCATACGAGGAGATACTCTGACCCTGGGCTTCCTGGCCCATCTACCTTTATCCAACTAAGAAGTTATCCTTAAACAGCCGCGTAAGGTGTTCTTGATCACTGACTGCTTCGGGTGCCTGCACTGTTTGCTTTCTAGTGCGTTAGACATCGCTAGGGCTCCTGGTTCTAGCTTCTTCCCCGCGCCAGGAACACCGTGGCTTTCACTGTCACACCAGACTATTTCTGTAGTCACCTTCCCAATCAGTGTAGCTGGTGCTTCACACCTGTGGATTTCACAACTGTGGAGTCCATCAGCTGTGGATGGACAATATTCCTTTTAAAATACCGTGTTCATATTGGGCATGCATTTTGTTCCCTGACACACATCATGGGATTAGTCCCTGAACGATGCAGCATCACACCTATTTACACAGCATGTGTGCGTAGCACGAATGAGATGCTGGGTTAGATCTTCAGTCATATACTGGTCACGGCGGTGCATACTCGCAATCCACAACTTGGGAAGTGGAGGCAAGAAGACGGTAAGTTCAAAGCCAGCTTGGACTACTTATGTATTTTGAGGTCAGCCTGGGCCATATCTCAACACAAGATAAAGGTAAAAAAGAACATTGAAGAACGGAGAGAGAAGCCATTCAGCATGTGCAAAGGATCTTTATTAAATAATTAGCATTGACCTCCTTAGTCAGTGGGACCAGGGTGGAAGCAGCTCACTCTGGAACAAGGCTCACTTTTGTTGTTGTTGTTGTTTTTGTTTTTCGAGAAAGGGTTTCTCTGTGTAGCCCTGGCTGTCCTGGAACTCACTCTGTAGACCAGGCTGGCCTCGAACTCAGAAATCCACCTGCCTCTGCCTCCCAAGTGCTGGGATTAAAGGCGTGCGCCACCACCGCCTGGCTTCTTTGAACTTCTTAATCTCTAATTGGTTTTGTCCTGAGACTGCAGTTTCCTGAATCCCAGTCTAGCCTTGAAGTCATTATGTGGCTGAGGACGGTTTTGAACTCCTGATGGTCCAGCTTCTAACTCCCAACCCATGTACTGAAATTATAGGCATGAACTACCACACCCAATTCAAATAATTCTTTGCATTTCCCTGTTGGATTTTGTGGTTTTATTTTTTATTATTTGTTTATTTAGTTTGTGTGTGTGTGTGTGTGTGTGTGTGTGTGTGTGTGTGTTTTGAGGCAGGGTCTCACTATGTAGCTCTGGTTGTCCTGGAACTCACTATGTAGACCAGGCTGGGCTCAGACACAGATATCAGCTACCTCTGTCTTCCAGGTGCTGGGATTAAAGGTGTGAGCTTGTCTTGAAATATCTCTGGGACTGGAGAGATGGCCCTGTGGTTAAGAGCACTGACTACTCTTTCAAAGATCCTGAGCTCAATTCCCAGCAACCACGTGGTGGCTCACAACCATCTGTAATGTGACCTGACACCCTCATCTGGGATACCTCAGGCTGTGACAAAGGATGGTTTCCTCCACTCATCTCCAGTGAGATGAAACAAGAAGGGGTTTGGTGGGGCTTTCCCTTTAAATTGAGAGCTGAACATTAAACTTGGAGCCTTGATCAGAATACTTTGTCTTGGTTTCATCTTTTCTCGCCCTTCTGTCTCCCTTTTCATTTCCAGATCCCCAGCTTTCAGGAGAAACCAGCTTGTCCATGGCCACAGGCAGCTACAAGTTCAAGGCCAGACTGCTCTACAGAGTAAGCACCAGTACAGCCTGGGATACACAAAAAACCCTGTCTCAAAAAACAAAACAAAAAAAAAAATAAGAAAGAAATATTAAAAGAAAGCATCACAAATAAGCAATTCATAGATTTATTTTGTATTTTTACTTTTGAGGTGGTGGGAATAAAATCCAGGGCTTTGTGCTAGCTAAGCAATTTCTCTATGGCTGAGCCATGTCTACAGTCTGGCACCAGTGCATACATTTCAAGTTGCATATCACTCTGAATAGTATGATATAATTCATGCTGTCCAGCTCCACCTAGCCTGGAGTACAGACTGTCCCTTTAGCATCTTCATGGTTGTATATGCTACCATACATTCTTCCCTCAGTCCGGGTTATGAAATCGACTGTCATGGTATTATGTTCACATCCCCCATATTCCTAGGTGTGTCTGCTACATGCATAGATTATCAGTATTTAGGAAGCCTGAGGCAGAGGATTTCAAGTTTATGAGTGGGTCAGGCTACATAGCAAGACCCCATCCCAATGAAAGAAAACAAAACCTAAGGCTAGGAGCAAAGCTCAGTGCTCAGTGCTAGAGTACTGTGCTCAGTGCTAGAGTACTGTGCTCAGTGCTAGAGTACTTGCTCCAGGCTCAACCCCCAACATCACTACAACATCACTGGTCAAGCAAGGAAATAAGTAAAAATTTTATTTTAGTTAATAATGATGACAAAGTGCAAGATTAGTGGCACTGGAAACTAGGGTACAAAGGGAAGCTGTGGTGTGTTTCCTTTGAGTGACAATGTGGAGGTTTATTGTGTTTCTATGGTGTGAAGGGTTGAGTCCCATCCACAACTTTCACAGTGGATCTGACAGTAGCTCTCCTACACACAACTGGAGACAACTCTGTTTTAAATGTTGGAGACAGACATCACTGTGTAGATGCATAGCTCTCATGACCAAGCCCGCTCAGTCAGTCAACAGGTTTCCAGCACAGGAGTGAGGATTAAAAGACATGATTAGACAAAATTGCAGCATGACCCCAGCCAGTTATGAGGCTGAAGGCAGGTTTGTTTATTCCCATTGAAAGAAAAATTTGAAATAGGCCCAAACTAATAAAAAATAACAGGGCCCTGTGATTCCTTTTCCCTAACCTAAATAGTTAAAATATGCCTGTCAGCAGGTTTGGGCTCAGTTAATTAGTCACAGAAAATATAGAGTTATAAGACCAAGAACAAAGGCCTGTTAAGCTTCCTAAGGACTTGGCCGGACATATAGATAAAAAATGGTATGCTAGGACACTTTTAAATAGAGAATAGGGATGTGCTCCCAACTATGTCTAAATGAATAATGGGCCATCTGGTGTTCCTCCAAACCCTTTCCCCTCCTTGAGGTCCTCTCAAGGTCCAAGAAAACTGCAATTTAAGTTTAACTAGACTAGACACTATGCTAACTTAGATAAGCTTCCACCTGCAGTAACTGCCCTCTGCCCCCTTTGACTAGTACAGCTGCTGATGTGAAGCAGTCAATTGTGTGTACCCCTGCGAAGGTTCCTCCTTTCTCCCCACTTTGTCCAAAACCTGGAGCCTTAGAGGTCATTCCCTCTGTCTCTTGCACGAGACATGTTGGACGGCCTGGAACGTTCTGTCATTAAACCGCCTCATGTTTTTGCAACAAGTTGGTCTCTCGTGTGTCCTTGGGTGTGTGCCATCATGAGACTGGAGTGGAGTCCCCCGGGGTCCCTTTCTGGGGAGTCTTAGGCCTTTCACCATATTTTTTTTTGTTGTTTTGAGACAAGGTTTCCTCTGTGTAGCCCTGGCTGTCCTGGAACTCACTCTGTAGACCAGGCTGGCTTCGAACTCAGAAATCTGCCCGCCTCTGCCTCTCAAGTGCTGGGATTAAAGGCATGCGCCACCACTGCCCGGCTTTTTTTTTTCCCCCTTGAGACTCAGCGAGAAAGTCACACGGGAGAGACAGCGGGATTCCAACTCTTCCAACTCGCAGAGGAGTGGCACGTCTGCCCTCTGGTGGTGGACGACTAAGCCGTGCGCCACCAGTCGGTCACTTCACCATTTTTCTTTTAAACCCTTTTAATTACATGCAAGTATTTGGGTCGGTTCTAGGTTGAGGAACCAGCAATACAATAGATACAAATAGTCAAGGAACATACAAGGCACTAGACAAAGTCCCGTGATCACTACAGTGATCACTCTTGCCGCTTCTAAGGGCTCATCAGGATGACAAACATATCTAAGCCTACTTCCCTGTCCTAGCCCACAGTCATATTCATGCCTGAGGCCTACTTCTTTGTTCTAGCCTAAGACTTGAATTCCTGACTTAAATTACTTCTCTGTTTTAGCCTAAAATTAGATTCCTGCCTCAACTTACTTCCTTGTCATGGCCCAATGTCAGATTCCTGCCTAACGCCCATTTCCTTGTCCTTGGTCAATGTCAGATTCCTGCCAAGCAGCCCCCAAAGCTCTCCACACTCTCACTTTAAAGAAAATAAGAGAGTTTACTCTGGAGCACACTGTAAGTGACCAAGAAACACAGAATCAGAGTATCCCGAATACTATGTTTAAATGTGGTAACTGTTTCATAAGTTTTTATGGTAACAAACGATGTTATAAATCAGGTTCCTCCCCTTCTCTTTATATTGGAGAAACAGCAGATAGTTGAAAGATATTGAAAACATATGAAGCCAGCAGTGGTGGTGCACGCCTTTAATCCCAGCACTTGGGAGGCAGAGGCAGGTGGATTTCTGAGTTCGAGGCCAGCCTGGTCTACCAAGTGAGTTCCAGGGAAAAATATAGAAAGTTTTTATGACCCATAGACCTGAGCAAAAGAATGCAGCTTCACTAGTTCCAAAAAGCAGAACTAAATGTAAGATTTTAAGTCTTCACATTCCACATTCCAGGAGGGGAACATGTATCCCTGAGTCAGAGGACACTTGCTGGATTAACATTCAAGAGAGGAAGGGAGGGACTAATTAACATCCCTCAGACCTCAGGGAAGAGAACCCACCTGTGGGTGGGGAAGGCACAAAGCAGGAAGACACATTCCTGACCACAAAGAAAGATGCAAGTCATCTGGGTGGTCCCAGGAACTAGCTGACTTTCCACTGTTTTTATGTTATGTTTCCTTGGTTACCCCTTCACACACACTCACACACACACACACACACACCCATCCATTTGTAGGTTCCCCTATATAAGACTGCCCCTGACCAGGCTGTCTTGTCAATTCCTCTGCCCCTGTGCGGGTTACGAATTGACCATCAGTCAACTGATCCTGAAACATACCTCTTGCTGTTGCATCAAGAATGGTGTCTTGTGAGTTATTGGGTGGCTGCGAATTTCTGAGGCTTGAGGGAGGTCCTCCCTTCGTGGGTGGGTGGGGGTCTTACATAGTCAGGTTACAGCAAAGCAAGGACATCTCTGTTATGGGTCTCAGATGTTAGCTGTTAAAGCTAGAGACCTGTTTATACATTTCAAAAAGGCTAGTCAAGATACCTGGTAGTCAGGAGGATGTTAGGTCAAACATTGAGGAGGAAAAATAAATGGTTAATATGGAGACAAGGATAGCAAAAGATAATTTGCCTCCCAACTTTCCACAATTGTTGAAACTTTAGTTAGCCAATCAGCCTTACAGAACATTTAAAATAGCCATGCCCTGGTTACCCGGACCTTCATTGCACAGCTGCTCCTAGAGGCCAGCATCACATACACAGATAACAAATATTGTCCTGTGTCCCACAGTGCTAGGAAGAGAAGGCTCAGTCCTAGAATCTGACGTAGATAAATAGTCAGGAAGTAGTTTACAGGAAAGATAAATAGTTGGTAAAGCCATAAAGGAAGAAATCTCTGGGTCATTGGAAACAATAGCCATCATGAATTTTGTTTTTTTCCCCTCTCCATTTGTCATAACATTTGCTGATGACATATAAAACCTAAAGTTAAAATAATTAGGGACAAAGCATGGCCTAAAGAAGTGAAGTCAACTAAGTTGACTTTATGTTTCCCTTGTGCCTACGGTGACTTATTCTCCGTGGAATGCTTTGTTTGACAATTGGGGCATTTGAAATTGTCTATTTAGTTTGGAAAGGTAAATGGACAGCCACAATTCAGAAGAAATTAAATAATATTGCAATTTATTAATTTTTTTTAACAGAGTTAACCTTTGCCACTTATCAAATATTATTAGTGGTAGGGATAAAAAATAAGAGGTCAGACTTATAAGAATCAAGATCCTCAGATTTTGAAGCCACAACCAAGTCCTATTTCTCATTTTACAGTATGGAAGGGACACGGAATACCAACAGAAGTCACTTCTAAATACCCATTTATTTTGATTGGCAAAATATGACTATGATTTTAGTTTAAAAAATACTAGTGAACTGAATCATAGGATACCTTAAACACTCATTTAATCAAGAAACACAAGCTCCCATGTTCTAATTGTTTATGAATGTTAGTGTAGTTAGACGCTAATTGGGCTTTTAATTTTAAGAGCTGTTTTGCTAAATTTTGGGTGGTTCTAATAAGAGTCAGGGGAATTAATGTCATTTTAAAGGAGACAGAAATCTGAGTATACTGTAGGATTTTTTTATAGCCCTTCACTTGTTATATCTGAACACTTTTTATATCAAGAAAAGCATGGTGATCTAATTGGTTAGACCCAGTAATAATGTTTTCTTTCTCTTAGTAGGAAGACATTTATTTGTTTTAAGCTGTAGACGTTTGGATTTAAAATGGACGTGCCCCCCCAGACCTATCCCAACACCGTCTCTGCACTATCAATGGAGTTCCTTTTAGAAGATTTAACATAAGTCATTATCTGTTTAAAGACAGGCTTTTAAAGATCTAAATTATCTCTCGCAATGGAAGAATTCTTCTATATGGGAGTGAAAATGCTTTCATCTTCTTAGACACAAAGAACACAGTTGAATAAGTGAGAGATCTGGAAAGCAAGCGGTCACAGTAGGAACACAATGGCATCTTCCTTTGTCGAGTCTCTGAAGCCAAGATTGGGGTTGTTTTTATAACTAGCAAATATACCAAATAAAAATTCCAAATATCTTAAATGATTTTCAAAATATCTAGTATAAAATGATTTAAGAAATACAAAAGTGGGAGGTAGTGGAGAAGTGCTCAGGGAGGTTTGAGTTCAGGTATCTGGGAGGAACTCACCTGGTTTCAAAACCAGTGTCACCCAGCTTCTTTGAAGTTCACATGGGTGTGTCTTCAGGAGAAGTTGGCGCTGGTTTAAGATGGCGAATGGAAATCTAAGAGTTTCTCTCTTCAAGTGTTTCAGCACAGGAGGTAGTTAGAAATATCTGCTAGGGTTCTTTCCCTGCTGGGAGAAGGGAGTCTCACGTGGGGTGTGTTTTTTCAGTGGATGAACACCTGGCTTTAGTTCTTATTTCTGTAGTTCTTGCTTTCCTCAGAGCTCATTATGGGAAGACTAGAACTAATTCTGAACCTTATATTTAAACTCCATCAAGAGTGTATGTCTCCCTTTAATGGGGATACTCATAGTTTTTTTTGCCCCGGCCCTCGGGGATTCGACGAGACCCTAGGGAAGAGGGCGAAAGAATGATAGAACAAGAGACACAAAGAAGAAGCACCTTATCTGAATGTCTGATCAAAACTTTATTGTTTTGATCAATGAAACTTTATTGTTCAGGCTGCCGTTATGAAGGTAAACAGGGAGAAGGGTTAACTAACAGTCAAGGTCCAGGGTCATCCCAGAATTGCAAAGTTCTCTAAACCCACAAGAATTCCTAGTCTAAATTACTTATCTAAATATTTTCTCACAAACGAGAGGGCAATTAAAATGGTTTCTCAGCTCAAGTTGCTTACCTGATATTTTCTCCCTGGCAGGAGCGCAATAAAGTATTCCTTAAGTCAGGCTATTTACTTAACTGACATTTGCTCCCAGGCAGAAGGGAGTCTTGGCTCCCAGTATTTTTTAAAGTAATTTTTACCAAGCATTTGTTTTATAGGAGATACAAGATGCTTTCCAAAAGGGAGAGCTCTTAGCTTGAGAAGAACTAGGCTAAGGAAGTCAGAAGCTTTGGCCAGTTTTGACAATTGTAGCTTTGTTTAATTAGCCACAAATCTAGACGACTGGGAGATTTGTGACTTAAAGAAACCTTTGTACAATAGACCAAATGTTACAGATAGGCTTAAGTATTTGTCCACAAGAAGGAGTTTCACGACTATTGTGTAACTTAGCACTTATCTATTTATCATGTGTGGGAGAGAGTTCACATGTATGACACTTATATGGAGGTTAGAGGACAACTTGTTGAAGATGGAGTCCTCTTTGTGGACACTGGTCCCAGGAATCTGCTGGTGTCATCAGATTTTGAGAGAAGCCTGATGTCAAAGCAAGAGCTAGCCTGTGAGTGGGGGCTTTACCTCAGCCATCACACATACAAGCCTAGCATTTGAACACAATCTAATATGTTTTAAATGGTTCATTCTGTGAAAAGATAGAAGAAGAAACTCTGTTTTTTCTTTTTCTTTTTTTTTTTTAAAGATTTATTTATTATATGTGATTACACTATTGCTATCTTCAGACACACCAGAAGATGGCATCAGATTGCATTATGGATGGTTGTGAGCCACCATGTGGTTGCTGGGAATTGAACTCAGGACCTCTGGAAGAGCAGTCAGTGCTCTTAACCACTGAGTCATCCCTCCAGCCCAAAATTCTGTTTTTTCTAAGTCAGTTTTGTGATAATATAACTCAGGGATCTTTTCTACCTCAGAATGTTAAATTTTAATGTTGCCAGGTCTGTGACACTTAATTATAGTCTCTTTAGTCATAGCCATGATGTCATCTTTAGGTTTTAGCTTTTCATGTTTTTTTTTGTTTTGTTTTGTTTTGTTTTGTTTTTATGACACAGTCCATTATGTGTGTCAATGTTAGTATGTGTCATAAAATCCTTTGAAATTTGGCTCTTTTCTGTTTTTCTATGGAACAATCTTTTACCCTAGGACACAGTTTTAAATCTTTTCATTACTTTTATTTACTGTGTGTGTATGTGATTGTGCACATGTATGTGTGCCCATACATGTGTACACATGCCATGGCACATGTGTGGTGGCCATAAGTCACCTTGTTTTTTTCCTTCCACCAGGAGGATTCTGGGGATCAGGTTTAGAGGCATCTGTACCTGAGCCATCTTCTTGGCCCCTCTTTCGAGCAAAATCTTATTTTACAAAGTCCTTTCAAATCTGAAAGCGTAACCTTTGTCTTTAACCTTCTCCAAAGAGACGCTTTATATCTACAGTTTAGCTCTTTACCTTTAACTTTGGTTTTTAATTTTATTTTTTTATTTTATTATTTTTTAATTTTTTTTTTGTTTTTTTTCGATACAGGGTTTCTCTGTGTAGCCCTGGCTGTCCTGGAACTCACTTTGTAGACCAGGCTGGCCTCGAAATCAGAAATCCACCTGCCTCTGCCTCCCAAGTGCCGGAATAAAAGGCGTGAGCCACCACCGCCCGGCTTAACTTTGTTTTTAAAGAAGACCTCTCTTCCCCCCCCCTCTCTCTCTAACAAAATAATTATGTTCCACACTAAAATCCGAGGAAGCCAAATCTGAAGCACAGAGAACATGCGTATCACATTGAATATCCAAGTTATAAATGCAGGTAAAAAAGCCATTAATAGCACCGTCTTTTCTTAACAAACTTAAATATCTGTTAAAAGTTTAAGCCTTGTTTCATTAGGCAGTTTGAAACTCTTTGAACTTAACAAATATTTATTAATTTTATGTCTGAGTGTCTTGCCTACCTGTGTGTCCGTGCATCATGTGTGTGCTTGGTGCTCACACAGGGCAGGAGGGGGCATGAAATCCCCTGGGACTGTAGTTATGGTTGTGACCCTCAGTGTGCGTTCTTGGAATTGAACCCGGATCCTCAGTAAGAACAACAAGCACTTCTAACCTCTGAGCCCCAGAAACCACTTTTGTAAAGGTCGTCAGAGGTCAACGTTGAGTATCTTCTTTGTATACTAAGGCACAAACGCCCAGTGAGCCCAGAGCTTGCTAGCTTGCCCGAGGGATGCCTTTATCTCTTTTCTGAGTTTTGGGATTACAGGTAGGTTGTCTATCTTGTATTTCAGTAGATTTGGGAGTCCAGCCTCAGTTTCTCACACCTGTGCTGAAATCTCTTCAGCCTCCTCCCACCTACCCCCCCCCCCCCCAGCCCTAGCATTCTGTGTCACCTACTCTGTCGTAGGGTTTTTAGATCACAGAATAGGATTTGAGTTCCGTCTTAGAGCCTGGATGGAGAGAAGATATAACAAACCGTCCTGAAGACGTTACGATTACAAAGACATTCTACGGCTCCAGGGAGCAGTTCCTACACAGTCACAAACCGTCCCGAAGACTTACGATTCCAAAGACATACTATGACTCCAGAGAGCAGAGTTCCTACACGGTCACAGATAATCTTGCTTGGCCTTGCTTGGTTATCTGTTGAGACAGCTGGTCTCATCTTGGGCGGGCAGCTTCCTGTAGGGAGGCACCGCAGGAAGGAAACCTCGATTCATGCAGCACTCATTTCTGCCTGTTAGGGGTGGCAACTATCTTCTTTCTCTGGTGGACTTTCTGTGGGAGAAAAATCTTTACTGTGGCTGTGGGCACAAATAACCACAGTCCCCTCTGCTGAAAGGTTGTGTTCCAGTCCCCTTATCTGCCTCTTGTTCCTTTTAAACTAATGTCTAACAGGCCCCTCTCATAAGAATTTATCAGAATAGACCTGACCAGGAAAACACCCTTCAAAAAGCTGTAAGACTAAGAACTGAGATACATAGAGAGATGGTAAGATTGGAGGAGGAGGTCTTTCCGTAATGAGGTAGGATAAACTCATATCTCGGAAGACCTCGCCTTGATACTGGTAGGCCTGCCCAACTAAGAAAGTGGAGCCTTTCTCTGTTCTTTCTGTTGGCTTCTTTGGGTATTGGTTAAAATCCTAAGCCTGATTGCCAAGTCTGTACTCACTATCTGAAGACATCCCTATTGTCTCCCCCCCCTCTCCCCCCCCAGCAGCTGCCAACAGACTTCCATTGTTCAAGTCTGTCTGCTTTCCTGACCTCTGATTCTGATTGTGACTTTCCTCCTTGCCTTACCCAGCTTCCAACTTCCCTCAACTTGCCTGCTCTGCTGTTTTTTTTTCTCTCAAACCTCAGTAAAATTGTCTCCCATTTTCCTTCTGAGTCCCTTTAAAAACCCTTTTACATATCAGATCTCATGATTCTTTCAACCAAAAAGGCAAAGGAGGATCACTGCAATAATCACCAACAGTGACACACGAGACAAGGTCTAACAGTGTAAGAGTCCATGATACACCAAAGAATGATGCCTCGGACTCAGACAGTATGTAAACTCAAAGAGTGTTTTATTCTGCAGAAGTCCAGCATGCTGGGGTCTCCCATTATCAAGATAGAGAGGCCCTAAAGTGAACTCGAAGGCCAAATTTAAAACAAATTAAGAGAATTCTGGGGAGGGGTAGGTGACCTCTAGCTTAATCTGGCTCCATCTCTAAGGATGGTCCAGAACCATTGCTGGGACCTGGGGGACTGGAAACTGTTGCTGGGGAAGTCTGGAAACTGCTGCTGACCTTGCCTTAGGCAGATTCTGAGGCTTGGACTTGGCAGGATTTGCCCAGTTCCTGAAAACAAATCCTGAACTGCCAACTTGAAGCATCATATCTGCTGGAACTGGAGTCACAGACAGTTCTAAATTGCCCTGTAGGTGCTGGGATTTGAACCTTGGTCTACCTAGAAGAGCATCCGGTGCTCTTAACTGCTGAGCTCTCAGTCTCGCACCCTCTTCTTACTTAACTGTAAGTTTCTGCAGCACCAACAGTCTCTGAACTGCATTACTCTGCCACTCACCAAGCTCCCTCCATTTTGTCTATCACCTTTATTTTTTCCTTTATTTTCTTCCCTGCTCCTCTGACACTATCCCTAGTTTTATTCCGTTTATTTTTCCTTCTATTTCTTCCCCTAGTAATGAATATCTTAGCAAATGCCATACTATTCCTCGTTTCTTTATCCCTCCAATGATATCAGAATTAAAGATGATTATTTTTAATTGACTATCACAGTACTTGTAACAAGGAACTCTATTAACAGAGGGCAGCGTTAGGAAGGGTGAGAGCCGCTGAGCTAGAGCAAAGTGCGAGTGCCAGACAGAGCATGGAGTGGCAGGGCACACACAGAGTGCGCAAGCGCCCAGGGGCACAGACCGAGCAGAGTATGAGGAGGGCTAGTGGCTGCTGGGAGGGACTCCTTTGGGGAACATAAAACCTGTTTCACAAGTTCCTGAGGAAAGCTCACTTTAGCCATCAGGAATCCTTGTGTAGTCCAGCTTGAGCCCACTTGTAGACACATGGAGGGCCTGACACTTAAGATTTAAAAGAGATAGAAGCCTGGTCATGTCTGAAAGAGAATTTTATTTTATTTTTTTATTTTTTATTTTTTTGTTTTTTCGAGACAGGGTTTCTCTATGTAGCCCTGGCTGTCCTGGAACTCACTTTGTAGACCAGGCTGGCCTTGAACTCAGAAATCCGCCTGCCTCTGCCTCCCAAGTGCTGGGATTAAAGGCATGCGCCACCACTGCCTGGCCTGAAAGAGAATTTTAAACAAAAGACAGAGCAACTCTCCAGATCCATCCACTCATCACTCATAAAAAATCCTGAGATTCCCCTCCCACTTTTGAAAATAGGAAATGCTTTTCTGTGAGATAGGTGATTTCTATTTGTTTTCCTAAGCCTCAGTCTCCCAGTTTATTGGGGATTCAGATTATCTTTTGGGGGTTTTATCCTTGCAAGTAAAAGTATTTAAAAGCAGCCTTGGAAGGAAGATCAAGGATAATTTTATTAGAGTTTGAAAAAACAACAGAGCAGGTAGATTGCAGTCTGGGCAGCTATCAGGAGGTGGAACGAGGAGAAGAAGCAAGACATGCCAGAGGTCAGGAAGCAGCTGCATCGCAGGAAGGAAGAGGAAGGAGAGAGAGAGAGAGAGAGAGAGAGAGAGAGAGAGAGAGAGAGAGAGAGAGAGCGCACAATAGACATTCCAGAATGCCAGGGAAAGCATGATTATGCTTGTTTTTTCTTCCTTACTTTTATTTTGTGTATGGGTATTTTGTCTGCACACTGAGCATGTCTGGTACCCGAGGAAGCCAGAAGAGGGCATCAGATTCCCTGGGACTGGCGTTACAGGCACAATGAACTGCCAGGTGGATGCTGGGAAAAACAGTCTATGTATCTATGTATCCATGTGTCCATGTATCCATGTGTCTGTCTGTCTGTCTGTCTGTCTACACACATACATATATTGTGTATACTCTCTGAATAGCTCCAGTGGCTCCGAAAATAAAATTGTTAATCAATAAACAGAGCCCTCAGGTTGGAGAGATGGTTCATCAGTTAAGAGCACTGGCTGCTCTTCTTGAAGTCCTGAGTTCAATTCCTAGCACCCACATGGTGGTTCAAAGTATCTAATGGCTTTTTCTGGCATGAGGTAGATATGCAGAAGAACATCCAGACCTAAAACAAAACAAACAAAAAGTCAAACAAAATACCAACCCCACAAACTCAAACAGCCCTCGTGAAATTAAATTTTTTCTGTATAAGGAGTTAGTTAAGTGAGATGACATCAGGAGAAAACTTGTGCCCAACTGTGAACCTGACAGAAGATTAAGGCAGATCTCTGAAATTGAGACTAGCCTGGTCTACTTAGAGAGTTCCAGGTCAGCCAGAGCTACATAGAGAGATCCTGTCAGAGGGCGTGGGGAATTCTTTGCTCCATGAGTAACAAGAAAGTCAGAATGAAAAGGAATGAAAAGCAGAAGCTGGAGTCTGATGAGATCAGAACAGTCTTTGAAGAAGTGACGTCAGATAAGACCAGGAAGTAATGGATAGGGGCTGGGGAGAAGGCTCAGTGGACAAAGCACATGCCTTCAAATGTGAGGCTCAGACCTGAGTTTAAAGGTCTGTGGGCATGGTGACCTCCCTGTAACAGCTCTCTAGCTGTGGAGACGCTGTGGGAGTGAAAGAGTTAAAAATTTTTAAACCTTCCACAGATGGAGTCAAGAGTGCAGATCCACAAGACAAAATAGATAAGATAGGAGTTCAGAGCTGAGAGTTCAGGTCATCGTGACAGTGCACCCTGGATACCAGGAACCAAACTGACCACAAGATAGATTGAATAGGGTTTGAGTTGGGAGTTCAGGTCATTGTGACGTTGCACCCTGGATACCAGAAACTAAACTGACCACAAGATAAATTGAATAGGGTTTGATTCTTAAAAGAAGAAAGTGATATTTCCCGATGACTGTTTCTTGAACCTGTCACGGAAGCTGAACACTGGACAGGTACTTTCTATAGACACTTAATCATGATCCCCCCCCCATCATCTCCCCTGGGTTGCGGTTTTTCCTTTAAAAGCTCTACCTCTTCTCCAAGTGGGGGTTGTACTTCATTTGCTTGCCTCTGCATAGGACAGGCTAGAAGTGCGACCTCAACGCGTTGAAATCAAATATACCTCTTGCTGTTGCATCAAGTTTGGTGTCTTGTGAGTTACTGGGGTGGCCGTGAATTCCCGAGAAGAGGGAGGGAGTCCCTCCCTTTCTCGCGGGCCTTACAGGAGCAGGGGGCTGGCAATTTGGCTAGCTGGTGTAGCTGAACTGGCGAGTCCCTGGTTCAGTGGAAAATTGCCTCAGTAAATAAGTGGAGATTAATAGACAAAGATACCCAATACCACAAGTTCTGGCCTCTACACATATTTGCACACATATCCATGTGTCTGTGTGTGCATGCGTGCGTGCGTGCCTGTGTGTGTGTGTGTGTACATATGTGTGAACATACATATCATGATTTCAAATACTTTACACAAATTAATTTTTTTAATCCACACACAATTCTATGCAAAACATACTATTACTGACTCCGTTTTTCAGGAAAAACTGAGTAAGCTGAGGTACAGTTCAGGTGACTTGCCCAGACCACCCAGCCAACAATTGACAGAACTGAAGCCACCTTGCACTTTGCTGGATGGGATGGTTACTCCAGTCATAGCTAGGAAAGAGGCTCCCAAAAGCAGTAACATATTTTTAAAGACTTATTTTCATTTTATGTGTATGAGTATTTTGTCTGCACATCTGTCTGTGCACCATATGCATGACTGTTTCCTACAGAGGTCAGGAGAAGGCATAGGATTCCCTGAAACTGGAGTTATCAATGTTTGTGAGCCACTGTGTGGATGCTGGGAACTGAATCTGTGTTCTCTTGAAGAGCAACCAGTGATCTTAGCCACTAAGCAATCTCTCCAGCCTCAAATGATATCATATTTTAATAGTGGCACTCTAGTCAGAGTGGATCAAAGTGTAGGTGTGAATGACACAGGTTTGCTTGTTGTGATGAAGAGGAATGCTGTTCATAAGTTCAAACATTTTAATGCTTGGTCATTAAGTAGTGGTACTACTTGGGAGGGATTAGGAGCTGTGGTTTTGTTGGAGTGGGTGTGGCCTTGTGGGAGGAAGTATGTCACTGGAGTGGGCTTTGAGGTCTTCAAATGCTCAAGCCAGATCCAGTATCTTTCTCTTCTTGCTGCCTACACGATCCTGATGTAGAATTCTTGGCTCCTCCCCAACACCATGCCTACCTGCATGTCACCATGTTGATAATGGACTAAACTTCTAAAACTGTAAGCCAGCCCCGATTAAATGCTTTCCTTTATGAGAGTTGATGTGGTCATGGTGTCTCTTCACAGCAATAGAACACTGAGTTAAGACCCCTGGTTTGGAGAAATTTCAGAGTTCTATGATGCCTGGTTCTGAATCCTAAGGGCAGCTCCACAGCAGTCTTTCTGTCTAACTCCATTCTCTCTTTTCCCTGCTCAAGTTAGCTGCCTAAGCCAGGAGCCAATAGTGGGAGTGGAGGATGCTCCCTCCCTGGCCCAGGGGCAGGCTTCACTTTCTTTTTCACTGGGAAGGAAGGAAAATCTTAGTTCTTGCTGGAGGCTGCTTACTCATCCTAATTTCCCAAGACTCTGAGGACATCCATCAGGGACAGTTTGGAAGGGTGGAGAGGGATTTGTTGGGATCATTTTTGGGAATGACAAAACAGGTTCTGAGCTATAAATACGCTTAAGGAGGTGTCTAGCTCTTTTTAGAACACTGATTGTGTAATGTGGTTTTCCCTGGAACTTGATGCTCATTGCCAATTCTGTGGCCACAAGAACCTTTCCACTCAGCATCCTCTTACGTTTGTAGCCCGTACAGACGAGGGCAGGAAAAGCTTAAGAGTAGGACACATGGGTTCTATTTTGGGCTTTTTGAAATGAATATTAGAAAGATGTAACAGACAATATACACTTTAATGTACAAACATTTCCTCTATGATAGAGGAAAGAGAAAAAAAATGAGAGTAAAACTGCCATCACCACTAAAACAAGTTATAATAATAAAGTCACAGCCATGGCTTCCATAAAAGGAAGTTAAAAGGCACCTATCACATAGTCGCCTGGGTTGTAAGTGATGAAAATTCTATCCAATCCAACTGTACTTGAACAAAGATGCAGAAATTCCCCCCCCTGAAACACACACATAAATAAAACAGTTTATCACATAGACACAAACATAGGTCTCACTTGAAAGAAAATAAGAAATAGTTTATTTGGGGACCAAATATGAGTAGCCATGACCTGGAATGTGGACCCAGGCTGTCCCAACTCACATGTTCCTATGTGGTTGACAATTTTATTACATTTTTATGGCACCACAACAAAGTTATAAGTCAGGGCGTTTTTAACTATGCGAGTGGGAACCTTAGGTAAGTGAGTTACAGTGAAGCAGGAGAAATCTCTGCTGTACGTCTCAGATGCTGTCTTCATTGGGGTTTCTGTTGCTGTGAAGAGACATTGTGACCAGGCAACTCTTATAAAGGCAAACATTTAATTGGAGCTGACTTACAGTTCAGAGGTTTAGTCCAGTATTATCGTAGCGGGAAGCATGGTTGCATGTAGGCAGCCATGGTGATCGAGAAGGAGCTGAGAGTTCTACATCTTGATCCACAGGCAGGACAAACAAAACAACAAAATCAAAACCCCAAAACAAAAACAAGCAAGCAAGCAAACAAACAAACGGACAAACAAAAAACTGAGATACTAGGCCTTGCTTGAAGCTTTTGAAACCCTCAAAGCTGGAAGTGACACACTTCCAATAAGACCACGTCTCCTATAAAGCCACTGCTGTGGACCAAGTATCTAATCACGTGAGCCTATAGAGGTATGGTCATACCTCACACTAATAAATTATTCAACTCTTCAAACCACCACAGATGCTATCTATGATAGTTTTAAGGGTTGGTGGAAGCTGGTGTCCTGTTAATCTATTTCAGAAGGGTTCAGCTGACAGTCACTGGGGTGTTAGGTCGGACAATGAATGGCTGTTATCAGGGCTAATGATACAGCCTGAGATGATTCGGCTATGTAGCCGCAACACTTTAACTCTCCAGTTTGGAAGTTCTATCAGCCAATCAGTCTTACAGCAGCTTTAAGAATTTTAGGTTACAACAAGAATAGCCAGTTGTAAGAGCAGAAGATGAACCATAGAAACGAGAGAAATCTCTGCAGCCAAGTCTCTCCCTTCATTTGACTGTCTTCAGTTTCTGCTTTCTACATGGTGCCCTTGCTCTTTTATATGTACTCCCCCTTCTTCCTTCCTTCCCCCCTCTCTTCCTACCTTCCTTCCTTCTTGTCTCTGAGACAGGATCTCAACTTTGAACCTTGAACTTTTGACCCTCCCTGTCTAGTGCTGAGATTACAGCTACCACACCAGACTGCGATGTACCTCTTTATAGGGTTGTTCAGCCACAAACTGCTTCCAGTCTGTCTTCCCAAAGAAAAGAGAAACCTTCCCCCGACACTAGCAAGTTCAAATGAGTAACTGGAAAGAGTTAGCTATCCTTGGTCTCTGAACTTCAACTAGGCTTGTGGGGAGGAAGGATTCTTTGAATGGCCAGTTCTAGATTCACAATCTCTTCTTCCTTTATAGGCATCATCTTCCTTTAATTTATCAGTTTTGTTGTTGGTAGCAGTGGTACTGTGTGTGTGTGTGTGTGTGTGTGTGTGTGTGTGTGTTCAAACCTCGTTTGAATCCCTTGGTGCACACACGGAGGACAGAGGACAATTCTGTGCATCTGGTTCTTCCTGTCCACTCACTTGGGTTCTGAGGAGCAAGCTCAGAATGTCAGGTTTCTCCAGTAAGTGTCTTTACTCAGGAGCCACTCTGCCAGGCCTCTGTTGTTTTGCTGTGATACAGGATCTCTCTGCACAATCCAAGCTGGCCTCAGACTCCTCCAGAGTGCTAGAATTTCAGATAGGAGACTCCATACCCTGTCACATGTCCTTTTTAAAATTTCTGAGTCCTACTTCTTGACATGGCATGACATTGCCATCTACAAACTTCATTCTCAAGAACTGCCCAATGGAGTTATAAAACAAAAACAACAAACACAAAATCCTCTTAAATGTTTTTAGTAAGTTTGTGATTTTGCACTGGCCAGGTTTGTAGGGCTTGCTCTACTCCAAGACTGCGACTCTAGATTGTGCAAACAGGTGTCATTTCCCCCAAGCTGCCTGCACTTTTTTCTGTCATTTCCCCTTTCCTCCTTGTAAATTGTGTTTTGTCTTTCTTATTAGTTAGAATCTTCTCTTTGACATGTGTGATTTTCCAACAGGCAGACACCTCCAAGTTACGTTTAACATATGAAAGGGGAGGTGGGACAGTTCAATTCCTGGCAGAGAATGAAAGAGACAAAGTTATTAACTGGGCTTAGAATCACGGATATTCAAGGGAGGTGTTTGTGGATTTGTAGGTGCCCTGCAGTGTGTTCAGAGAAGTGATCCACTTGCAGCTGGCTTTTCTGTGTTAACACAGGACGCTGCCAATTAACAGTTATATTAACAGTGTATATTGATCTTATAAGTTAAAGGATTTCACTGTGACCTTTCTTCTTTTTTTGCTTTTTTATTTGTTTGTTTGTTTTTGTTGTTGTTTTTTCGAGACAGGGTTTCTCAGTGTAGTCCTGACTGTCCTGGAACTCACTCTGTAGTCCAGGCCTCGAACTCAGAAATCCACCTGCCTCTGCCTCCCAAGTGCTGGGATTAAAGGCATGCGCCACCACTGCCCGGCCACTGTGACCTTTCTATACGTGCATATACTTGAGTCCTATTCACCCGAGCAAACAACATAGGGATGATTTACCTTGAGTATGGTTTCAGAGAGTTCAATCTAAGACTGAACACCATAGCAGCTCTTTCTCACCGGGGTTTCATCTAATAAATTGAGCCTGTTTGTGGTGGGGCTGGGGGAAGTCCTTGGAATACCAAGATGAGAGTCGAGGCCTACATAGGTCTGCATAGGCCTGTAGTTCAGCTTTCAGACTCTGTCCTCACCTCACTAGTTTACTTCCTCTCTCGGGGGAGCTCTTTCTCTCTTTCTCTCTTTCTCTCTTTCTCTCTTTCTCTCTTTCTCTCTTTCTCTCTCTCTCTCTCTCTCTCTCTTTCTTTCTTTCTTTCTTTCTTTCTTTTTTTTTCCCGAGACAGGGTTTCTCTGTGTAGTCCTGGCTGTCCTGGAACTCACTCTGTAGACCAGGCTGGCCTCGAACTCAGAAATCCGCCTGCCTCTGCCTCTGAAGTGCTGAGATTAAAGGCATGCGCCACCACCGCCTGGCAAGCTTTTTCTTTCTTAACAAGGTGACTCTACTTTTAGTTACGTGTCCCTCGTGCAGTACTGTGTTGTGGGACACCAGCCTGGGATCAAATTCCACCTTGTTATCACTCTCTGTTTCTCTGACATCCATGGCTAACTTTACAGGCGGGACTTATTCCCACACTCCCTCCTCCTGGCGGGCACTGTTCACAGCTCTCCTGTGCTGGTGTGTTTCCTCCCAGATATGATTGTCCTCAAGTTTCCTTCTGGTTGGATTTTAAATTCTTTCATTAATGAGGACAGGAATACCCCCAAACACACACACACACACACACACACACACACACACACACACACACACA
>JANHMN010000022.1:2172068-2319209 GCA_030674055.1 Rhabdomys pumilio | reverse complement strand
ACACACACACACACACACACACACACACACACACACACACACACACAAATGAATAACCCCATTTTCCTTGGTAAGGCAGGCCCATTGATTGAAACTTTTATCAAAGCATTGTGATAGTGCTTAGAGCAGACTGACTTATTAAACACTCTTATTCTGCCAGCCTTTTGAATGGAGTTCAAGGTGGCTTAGCTTGCAGCGGAAGTAGGAGATAGGTTTGTTTGCTATGTCTTGTTTGCTTTGTAGACACAGAGCTCTAAACATTACAGGTGCTCCTAACAAAACATTGAGGGTCTCCGCCTCTTCTCCAGGAAGTTTTGTTGCTGTTGTTGGGCTTTTTGTTTCTGTGGTTTTGTTTGTTTGTTTGTTTTGGGGTTTGTTTGTTTTGGTGTTTTGAGACAGGGTTTCTCTGTGTAGCCTTGGCTGTCCTGAAACTCACTCTGTAGCTGGCCTTGAACACACAAGGATGTGCTTGTCTCTACTGGTGATCATAATCAACCTTGAAAGCAACAGAGAATGTCAGACTGGTTCTTGTCAGAGGCAAGTATGAAGAGAGAAATATTAGGGACATGACTGGGTTAAACAGCCCAACAAATAGTCCTTTCTAGACAAAGGTGGTTGTCAACTAGAAAAGTGGGGGAGTTTTCAGTGTGACCAGAAAGTGAGAAGGGAGGGCTGTTTGAGGACTTATTATTTTTTTTAAAGGTTTATTCACTTATTTTATGTGAGTACACTGTTGCTCTCTTCAGAGACACCAGAAGGAAGCATCAGGTTTCATTACAGATGGTTGTGAGCCATCATGTGGTTGCTGGGAATTGAACTCATGACCTCTGGAAGAGCTGTCAGTGCTCTTAACCACTATGCCATCTCTCCAGCCCAGAACCTTAGTTATTAAAACTAAGTTTTTAAAACTCTTCACAAACACTAAGACGGAAGGGAAGCTAGTTAGCAAAATGGGATGCCTCAGTCAGCCCTGGGGAGGGATGTCCTGGGGGAGAGACACCCTGGCCTTTTCTCATGTTTGTTATTAGTTTTTGATTTGTTTGTTTTTGAGAGAGGGTATCACCCTGTAGCCAGGCTGGCCTCAGACTTTCCAGAATCCTCCTGCCTCAGCCTCCCAAGTGTTTGTATCGTAGGTGTGAACCTCCATAGCCCACTCTCCCGAATACAGTAACAAGTATTTTGTGAATTTGTTGGGTTTTGCTGCCTTTAAGGAAAGTTTGTATTTGTAACTGCCACCTTCCGCTTCATAAGTAGAACCAGGCTTGGGACAAGCAATCCTTTTGGAGTCAAGGACTGTCCAAGAGAAACACTGTTGACACGATACACACATAAAACTCAGATTCTAGACGGCAGGCACTGAGGCAAGAAGGAGTCTCCATCTTGTAGTCATGTGTCTATACTTGGCCTCTTAGAACAGCAAGTTCCCTTGTTATTCGAAGGTATCCAATGTCTGGCCATTCTTGGCATAACAGGAGGCACTTAAAAATTTATCTGAGGCAGAGGCCTGAGACAAGCAGGCACCCACAAGGGGACACCAGCCGCTCAGATGCAGCTGCTCACCAAACACTGGCCAGTGGGTCTCCCTTTCTCATACTGCAGTAAAGTTGTATTTAGTCTTTGTGGAGGAGCAGCCTTTGACACACGAACTTATACTTTATTACAGAAATTAGATCCTTCCACATTACCTTTTTCTGACGCTGGAGACTGAATTTAGGGCCAACTGTCCATGTGCTCTACCATTGAGCTACACTTCCAGTCTTCCAGAAAGTAGAAAGACTGAAAGTTTGAAAGTTTTTTGCCTCATCAAAACTGAGGGCTTTCCCATCTGCATGTGGGTTGTGCTCATCTTGTGCTCCAAGTGCGTCCCCATGAGACTCACTTTTCAAATGCTTGAAAATAAGGATGATGTTACTCTGAGGTGTTTAGCAAAAAAGCAATGAAGTCTTTGTAGTCAAAGTGAATCAAGAATGGTATTTTACAGCAGCGCTGCCATGGTGTGAAGGTCGTTCTCTGTGTTTATGGTGCCATTGGCAGGAGCCTGTGGCAGGTGACAGAGGCACTGAGAAGGGCTTTGTGGTTGCTAAGTAGATACAAGTTAAGTTTGTGTTGTCAGAATCATGCGGTAAGGTGTCACTGTGTCAGGATTTTTCCCTCTGCTGTTGAAAAGGTTTCATTCCAATGCAGAGGCTGTTTGCTTTGAGTTATGGGATCTGGAACGATAGTTACATTGTTTCTTCAGCGCTGTCCTGTCCTGACTTTTAGAAGAAGTGGCACAAGAGGGAAGGAAGCTGTTGCCACCCTTTCAAATTGGAGCAGGTGAGAGAGACGCAAGGAGCTGTGTCTCATTGTGTGCTGTTCTCTCGCACCATTGTGTAACTCTCCTGCTCAGGGAGGAGATGGTGTTGCTGTAGATGTAACTAGTGCTGGGTTTTGTTCCTTTAGTTACTGAAATTTTTACATTTAAGTGGTTAAAACGCAGTCCTGGCACTGGCTGTCAAAGATTTTGTTCAATGTCTTTACCACAGATCCCAGAGTCTAAGCCTCCTGTTGTCTGTTCTTTCTCACTGGTGAGCAGAAGAAATGAGGATAGTTTTGTGTCACAAAAATACAAACAATAGATGAGTTATACAATGATGATTGACCCAGGTTCTCTGCATGAACAGCAAGTGCTCTTAACAGCAGAGCCAACTCTCCAGCTCCAGTTCTTAAAAACATTCTAAAGCTCGGCTTTGACATTCAGCACCACAGGGATCTAATCCCCAGGGGTGGACAGAGAGAAGTCATACTCTGGACTTGCTAAATACATAACTGGGAGCAGTGGTAGAGAACTTGCCTAGAAATTTTGAGGCCCTGGGTTTAAACTCCAGTGTACACACACACACACACACACACACACACACAAGAGGTGGGGGAGTGCACAGAGAGGGGGAGGGGGGCATAACTGGATTCCAACATGAATTACTGAATTATGCTATTATTTAAGTGAAAAATAATTTCTGAAGTTGACATTGCTTTTGTGTTTTCCTTCTCTAATGCAAAAAAAAAAAAAATACGATCATGTGGTTTATTGGAGCTTTTTAATTAGTCAAGGTCTTCCAGAGAAACAAAAACACATATATACTTGCCAGTGATGGTAAAGAATTGGTTCACACGGTGGCATTGAAGTGAAGAAGGCCTGAAGTCTGACACACAGGCAGCTGGAATTTCAGGGGAGAAGAGAGGTAACTGGAGCCCAAGGGTAGTCTGGAAGCAAGGTCTTCACCTTCCTAGCCTTCAGCTGTTTTCTCATAAAGCTTCAGTTGACTGAACATCCCACCTTATGGAGGGTAGGCTATGTGCTTTATTGAAAGCCCACTGATTGAAATGTTGAATACATCTTTAAAATACCCTCACAGTCATATCTAGATGGACATTTGAACAAAATTTGGATATCATAGTCCAGCTGAGTCAGAACATATAATTAATTAATTTAAAATACAGAGTTTTTGTCTTGTTTCGTTACAGGCTCTCACCGGGTAGCACTGGTTGTGCTGGGATGAGATGGCTCAGCAGTTAAAGGTGCCTGCTGATAGGAGTTTGATCCTTTCGACCCACAAAATGGGAAGAGTCTGACTTCCAAAAATTATCCTCTGAACTCCACACATGAACTCCCACTTTTGCCCCCATACATACATGTAGACATACACGCAAAAGAAAAATAGATTTTAGTAAAACTTTTATTTTGTGTGTGTGTGTGCATGGATGTTTTGTCTGAAAGTATGTTTGTATACCATGTGAGTACCTGATGCCCTTGGAGGTCAGAAACGGGAAATGGATCTCCTGAGACAAGAGTGACAGACAGATGTGAGTTGCCATGTGGGTGTGGAAATTGAACCCGGGTTCTCTGTGTTTTTTTTTTTTTTTTTTGTAACTGCTGAACCATCTCTCTAGCCCCCCAAAGATTTATTTATTTTAATTATATGGGTACACTGTAGCTCTTTTCAGACACACCAGAAGAGGGCATCGGATCCCATTACAGATGATTGTGAGCCACCATGTGGTTGCTGGGAATTGAACTCAGGACCTCTGGAAGAACAGTCAGTGCTCTTAACGGCTGAGCCATCTCTCCAGCTCCAGTATGTAAAAACATTCTAAAGCTTTGCTTTGGTGCTTTGACATTTGGCATGCACACTGATCCCTAGGGGTGGACAGGGAGAGACCATACTTTCCTGCCAGCCTCCAAAGTCCCCTGTCCCAGTCTCTGATCCTTCATCCCCACAGCTGGGGGTTGGGAGCCATGGGATCACTAGATTCACCGCAGTTCTTTCCTTTTACAGAAGGTGAAGCTTTTGGATAAGGTTCATTATGAGACTCTGTGTGGTATTTTAAGACATCTTATTATAAAAGTAATGTGCTACAAAAAATAATAAAATTCACATGGTCCAGGTGACATGTCAATTAGAACAATCCTTGACCAATACTATTCTAAATGACAGTCCAAAGTTTAGCTAATTGACACGTACCTTGAACCACACCACAGTGATTTCTAATTAACACTAGATTAAATATTTACTGCATAGATCACTCTACAGATGCACTATAGGCCTTTGTAAACCTCACTGCAATGAAAAAAGTGACAATTCATAAAAACAACACCAGCAAATACAGAAGAAAGAATAAAGGCAATTACTGTGCACAGAGGCCTTTTCACAGTCAAGTGATATCAAATGATAATGATATCATTTACTTGGGGTGGCAGGGAGAGACCAACCGGAGTGGTTTTAGCTCCTGGAACTTAACAACAATTGCCTTCTGGCCCAGTTAATTTTATATTCTGATTTGGCTGGGCTATGTTATCCAACTTTTGGCCAAATATGAGTAGCATTTGTAATGTTTTTCTAAATATAAGCGACCCATCCACGAGGGCAACCCAGTTCAACTGCTAGGTTACTTTGGTATGCTTATCTCAGTCCACACGCTTGAAGAGAAAGAAAAACAGATTAGGAAAAGAGGTGAAGGAGTGAGTGAGGGTTTGGCTCAGCTGTTGGGATCTTGCCCAGTGTGAAGAAGGACCTGGCTCACTTCCCAGCGTGGAGCGGGGGATGGGGCCTGGGGGTAGGAGCGGGCAGTGATCAAAATTAGACTGTTTTGTTTCTCTCCAAGGGAGCACCATAGCCCTGAAAATTATGTTGTCTTAAAAACGGCTGCTAAAGACTCGTTCATGCCGTTACAAATCTTGTTGACTGCTCTCCCAACAGCAGTGTCCCAAGTAATTATGTTTCCCATGCCTTCTATTGCAACAGGCCGGTAACCTCACACCTAGCAGGGATGCTCAGAGCCCCAGTAGGGGAACGCAGCCTTATTTCCCCCCATGCCGCGGTGCAGCCCGGGATACAGGTGGAGCCCCGCCTTCGGGAACTCTCTGGGCGGAGCCCCGGGGTTGTGACCTGCCGCGTCTAGGGCGGGCGTAGACTGTCTTCCGCTCACTGCAGAGCCGGGCAAACAAGGGAGAGCGATGAGCTGGGAGCTGCTGCTGTGGCTGCTGGCGCTATGTGCTCTGATCCTGCCCCTGGTGCAGCTCCTGCGCTTTCTGCGGGCGGATGCGGACCTGACCTTGTTGTGGGCGGAGTGGCAAGGGCGACGCCCAGGTGAGCAACCTCAACTTCCTGGACTCTAAGGGATAGCCCTTGCTGCGAGTGGCGGAGGAGCGTCCTAATCTCCGCGAACAGTGAGCAGGACAGAGGTCCGTCCGAGTTGGATGGAGCCTCTGTTGTCAAGCTCAGCCTTGATCAAGAGTCAAGGGGCTAAACAGGCAGTACTCAAGTCTGTCGCTTGTCTTAATTAGAAAATGCCACTGATTTGTCACCCAGACTAGGATAGAAAACGTCAAACTCCAAGAGACCTCTGCAATCCTCTGATGCCAGCAGGACTTCTTTAGTAGGACTCCAAAGATCCCGGGACACTCTCAGGGAGGACTCCACGGAGAGCAGAGTGTGTCCCTTGCTTTTTAAGAGGCCTGTTCATTGCTCATTCCCCAACATCATTATTATTTTGGTTTTTCGAGACAGGGTTTCTCAGTGTAGCCTTGACTGTCCTGGAACTCACTCTGTAGACCAGGCTGGCCTCGAACTCAGAAATCCGCCTGCCTCTGCCTCCCAAATACTGGGATTAAAGGCGTGCGCCACCACTGCCCGGCCATCCCGAATGTTTTTTAATATTGCGCGTTTAACTCTCCCTAGGAACCTACTCACTAGTTTAAAAATTTCACGAAAGAAAGCGCTGAGCTGACATTTTGCCAGGAGGGAGATCATTCTGGGTACATTAAGGCACGTTTCACCTGCTCCACTTTGGTCTACGGCTTGCTTGGTGTTTGATGTTCACTTAATACACGATTGACATGCTTTGATATGTCAGTTCACAGATGCTGCTGTGTGTCGTGCCATGTGGGCAGTGTGTGCTCAGCACGTCATAAACAGCCTCTGACCTTTGAAGAGAACAGTTCTTATAACGTGGGCATTATTCATATTGTTTTTCAGTTGAAGACATTGACAGAGAAACTAAAAGCCTGCCCTAGGTAGGCTTTTAAAGTGGAATCCCACGGTTTATGGTGAAAAATACACAGAGCAGAAAAACACACAAAGCACCTGAGAAAATGTGCTTTGAAGCAGCTGGTGACTCAGAAGGAACTGCATTCAGAGTCAGGACTAGGTGATACCTGGGTCTTGGAGACTGAAAAAATAGATAGTATTTTATGTCCCTCCCAAACTCTGGCAGGCATCCTTGCTGTCTTATTTCTGAAGCTGCATTTCCTTGGCTGTAACTGCTGCAGTACTGACCAATGCAATTGCACAATGTGCTTGTGAATTCAGTGCTGCAAAACTGGAAATGCGTGGCTGTGACCTGGAGATTGTCTCTCATTGTTGAGGGCAAGAATCCTAACTACCCCACACGTCTATTAACTGTAACTCTTCACTGAGCCTTGTTTAGACACATGGATGTGCTCACTGCCATCAGCTGCCTGTGGGGGTTGTTTGTGTTTGACCTCGTTTATTTAAATGGGAGATTGGACTAAAATCAGTTTATAAATTATATGATTGTATAAAATTGCTAACACGTTAATTATGACTGAAATGTAGGTGTGTTTAGTCTTACAGAAGCCAGAGAAGACAGGACTTAGGAAGGGTGTGGCAAGTTGGAGGGAAACAGCGTCTACATCTTGTGAGGGATGAGGTAGAGAGTGGCTAAGGGGCCTTGGAAGAGATTATCAAGCTGGGTTGGTCATTAAATTCTATGTTTCTTGTCAACTCTCAGAATCTGATTTTTTTTTTTTTAATGATTGCCAGATTCTATGGAAACAGTAAACAAAAATAGATGCTAAATTAAATTGTTTCCTGCTTCAGGAGGGGAAGATGGGTGTCAGATCTGTGATCACGTGGGCATAAACTTGAGCCTGAGAACATTTTCACTCTGGCTTTACATAATAGGTGTTTATTGGTGTAAAAAAAAGTTGGACTCTGTTAATTTAGGCTAATTAGTAACAGTTACAAAATAAATGGTAGTTAGGGTAATGTATAAACAAGCTTTTAGTGAGCCGCTGTGAATGGCTGAGTACACATCTCTCATTCATGCAAAGTCTTTGGTCAGTCAGGCGGTGGTGGCGCACCTTTAATCCCAGCACTTGGGAGGCAGAGGCAGGCGGATTTCTGAGTTCGAGGAGGCCAGCCTGGTCTACAGAGTGAGTTCCAGGACAGCCAGGGAGGGCTACACAGAGAAACCCTGTATCAAGAAACCAAAAAAAAAAAAAAAAAAAAAAGGTCTTTGGTCAATTGTATTTTTCCCCCAAAAGCATCTTACCTGAAAGGAAAACTTTGTTTACATAGTTTGATTATTACTAGGACAAGTTATATGTGCTCAGATGTCTAAGAAACAGTTGAGTTTTAAATATTGTCTCTGTTTAGGGCTTTGATTGTAGTTTGATGATAGTACCTGTGTCTGTTATGCTTGCAGCATGGGCTCAGTCCACAGCACTGGGGACCTAACGACCATATCCAAATGTGTGCACCATAGAACAGCAGACAGTGTATGTTTTGTTTCAGCCAGGGTTCTTGGTGTTTATTCAGTCAGTAGACACTGACTTAGGGGGTCCTTTGATATTCTAATCTCTGCAAGGAACTAGGCTGAGATGAAGGAGGACAGAGTTGCTGCCTTGGTGGACTCAGTAGACTAGTGTGGATAACGTACTACTGAAGACCTCAGATTTCTGAGGAACTTAGACTCCATGATGTTCTTGTGACGGTTTTTAATATGGAATTGTGTTGAGCTCATAGACAAGAATGTAGTAAGGCTAGCCTAGAGAGTCTTATTGCCCCCTGTCATGGAACAAATTAGAGCCCACAAGAGACCACACTTGAGGTCTGGTGTGTGTAACAGAGTCACAGAAGTTAGTAGGCCTCCAGATCTTAGTACAACTGATGCCATAAATTCCATTCAGAACATAAAAAAGCACCACCTGCCAAAACAAAACAAAGACCTAATCCATCAAAGTCTGTAGTTTTGGGAAAGTCTCTAAATGTAACCTTGCCTTTTAGCTTCTGTAGTTCTGCTTCTGGAATATGCTAACCCAGAATATAATTTTTATGCTTAAAAGCCCAAGAAAGGCCTGGGGCTATGCTGGGATCCCAAACACCCAGTATAGTTGCCAGAAGGCTAATAAAGACTTTCTATTGGCTTTAACCCATGTTCGAGCAGTCTTCTCTGGTGAGTACCCCACAACTGTGAGACCAACAGTCAAAGCTGCTTGCTGCATAGGCTTGATGACCTGAGTGCCATTCTACACACCACAAAAAGGAAGAAAAGAACTGGCTTCTCAGATTGTCCCCCTGACTGCCAGCATGCACCAAGGCACATGCACACATATCCTGCTGTGTACATGCACACATAGTCATTATAATGTGTCATTATAATAATGAAATTTAAAAAGTCAAATCCATGAAGAGGATTGGGACAGGGGATCACACTGCTTGAAGGGTGGCACTTACGGTGTGGAGGCAGGGTGAAGTGTGTGCTTCAGGCAAACAGCAAGATACTGTCTAAACAACAACAGCCAAACCGAAACACGTTTATATCATACTATTGAGCAACATGTGGTATTTTCAAAGACATCTGTGGTTTCACTTCAAAAATTAGAATTTATTGCCTTCTCATTTAATAGAGAAGGTAATGAGTTTCTAGTCACTAGCTTTAATTTGTTAAATAAGCAGATAAATTGAGTGAAGCCATATAGTAACAAGGCTTAGCTACAAATAGATTCTAGTGGATTTACCAAGATCCCAAGATATACAACATACAGTATGGGCTGCTTATTAACAATGTGGTTTGTTTCATGCTTTTCTGGAGTTTTGTTTTGTTTTTTTGAGACAGGTTTTCTCTGTGTAGTCCTGACTGTTCCAGAACTCACTCTGTAGACCAGGCTGGCCTACAACTCACAAAGATTTGACTGCCTCTGCCTTCTGAGTGCTGGGATTAAAGGTGTGCACCACCGTTGTCTGGTGTCATGCTTTCTAAGAAAACTGGTAAAAGATGCTTTCCTAGAATACTTGAAATCTGTCTGTCTATCTACCCATCCACCCATCCACCCACCCACCTATCTATCTATCTATCTATCTATCTATCTATCTATCTATCTATCTATCTATCTATCTAATAGGTATATCTATTCATTTATTTTGAGACAAGGTCTTTGCATATCAAACTGTCCTCTGTAGCCTCCTGCGGCCACAGATCAACTGGGTTCACCTGAAAGTGGGGCTGGAAATAAAGAAAGGAACGGAGGGAGAGAAAAGATGAAGCCAAGACAAAGTTGTTCTCTGATCAAGGCTCCAAGTTTAATGTTCAACTCTCAATTTAAAGGGAAAGCCTCACCAAACCCCTTTCTTGTTTCAGCTGGAGATGGGTGGGGGAACCCATCCTTTGTCACAGGCGGAGATGTCTCAAGGCAAACCCAGTGGGCAGTTATTCTTCTAAGTTCCTGTAGCAGACTGTACGTACAGCCAAGGTGGGTGGCTCCACCTAGGTAGTATTATTTGGTCTATTGTGGTAAACAAGGTCTTTCAGGTCTGCTCAAGGCTGGGGGAAGGGCACAATTCCCCCCTTTTAAGTTTTTAAAGATGAGCAGTGCCAGCAGCTGGACAGGGCACAAGATTTCATCCTGTCTAGAGTAAAGAGTGGCTGGCGATTGTGCATGGCTTAGGTTGGCATCTACATTGCTCCTTATTACCTGTCATCGAGGAAAACATACATAGCATATTGATTTATGCCTCTGTCTTAAGTCTATAGGAGCTCAAGAACACTCTTACCTGACTTTGACTAACCCGCCATCTTTGGCACACACTTTCCCACACAGACCAAAGCCACATTCAGACCAAAGGACCTGTGAGCATACACTCAATGCAATTCTTCATGGCGAGGGATAACTGCCATGATGAATGGCTGAGCTTGCTGAGACTGATCTTGTGTGAAGGCAACCAATCTGTTTGAGATAGAAGGTTCAAAGATTAAAAGCAACAGTATTATCCAAGCAATGTAGAAATAAAGTTGTAAGCAGGAATGTTCCAGTATCTAATCCAACTGCTGGTTGACAGGGATCAGACACAAAGCCTGGCCACCAGGTATTATAGTGGGTGACTTTGAGTATTGATAAAAACCACTTACTCTCTAGTAACAGTGGAGATTATATGTCATGTTAAATCAGCTGGCTCATAGGGATTTTGAGCCATCTTCATCATTAGAATCATAATTATTAGGCTCAAGATCTGTGTCCACTTGACAGACCAATCTTTCAGGCAGCCATCGGGCTCCATTTTCTTTTTCTGAAAAAAATACAGACCTAGCCACAACTCCAAATTAAAACAGGGATGGGACCATTCCATGTATTAGTTAGGGCGTCTCTCCATTTGATCCTGGCAAATGAGCTGGAAGTGACTGGATGCCAATGGCAATCT
Organism: Rhabdomys pumilio; assembly: GCA_030674055.1. Classification (NCBI taxonomy): domain Eukaryota; kingdom Metazoa; phylum Chordata; class Mammalia; order Rodentia; family Muridae; genus Rhabdomys; species Rhabdomys pumilio. The sequence continues at coordinate 2,308,230 of JANHMN010000022.1, read as the reverse complement.
GTTGCAGACTGACATTTAGCATCAGTTTGCAAAAAATTTAAAACAAATAAGACAAAAGCAAGGTGTGCTTTTGGTGACCTTGGGGAGCATAATTCTCCCTTTTTAGTTTTTATAAGCCAGTTTTTCAGAGTGCAGTGTGCACGTTCAACACTTCCTTGTCCCATTGGATTATAAGGAATTCCAGTTTTATGTTCAATACCAAATTCCTTACAAAATGATGTAAAGTTGTTTCCAGTATAGGCTGGCCCATTGTCTTTCTTGATAGCTTTAGGTAGTCCCATAGCATTAAAGGCTTGTAAGCAATGATCAATTACATTTCTAGAGGCTTCTCCCATGTGTAGAGAAGCAAAAAGGAATCCTGAGTAAGTGTCAATACAGACATGTATATATTTCAATTTTCCAAATTCTGCATAATGAGTTATATCCATTTGCCAAATATGACTGGGTATAAGGCCTCTTGGATTAACACCTAAATGGGGAACTGGAGATCAAATAAGACAGTTAGGGCATTGCTTTACAATCATTCTATCCTACTCCTTCGTGATCTTATGTCAGAGCCTTAAGGTGTGACTAGAGAGATGAAATTTATTATGATCTCACCTAGCCAATGCAACAAGATCCAAAATTAAGGCTTCTCCTATTAAAGTTCTATCAGTACAATCATTGCCTGTAGCTAAAGGTCCAGGAAGACCAGAATGAGCTCTTATATGGCCAATATAAAAGGAATTTTTTTTCTGGTAAGAAAGGTTTTGTAGTTGTGAAAACAGAGATCTGGCTGGTGTATTGAACTGAAATACACCACAAATTTCTAACAAGGGGACAGACTGAGCCACATATAGCCTATCAGTAAAAAGACTAAAAGCATCATTTACAGACTAAAAAACATTCAGAACTGCTGTCAGTTCTGCTAGCTGAGCAGAGAGTCCAGGAGTCTCTATGACTACCTGTTGATTATTTATGAGATGCCCTGCTCGTTCTTTAGAGGAGCCATCAGTAAAGATTAAAAGAGCATCATGTAGAGACTGCAAAGAAGTCATGTTAGGAAATATAACCTTATGTACATTTAAAACTGTATCAATCTATCTGGAGGATAATGATTGTCTATAATATCATAAATCCTATTTGAGCAAGCAACCAATCTGTACTATGTTGCTTTAACCAAGTATTTTGATCTGTATTAAAAGGCTGCATAATGATATCTGGCTCTTTGCCAAAATAAATCAATGTTTGTTTTTTTCTAAGTATAATCATATGGGCTACTGCCTCATAATATGGTAGGATGTTACGTTTAGGGGATATCTGTGAATGTATCCACATGAGTGGAGCCTTTTGCTAGAACAATCCTGTATATGTGTGAGTTGTATTAAAAATCAACAAATGTAGAGGCAAGGAATAATCTATGTAAGTAACACATTGTTTCTTAATAGCTCTTTCTACTTGTTGTAAGGCCAACAAGCCTTCTGGGTTTAAGGATCGAGGGGAGATAGGATCAGCACTCCCTTTGAGAATATCAAATAGCTGGGCGGTGGTGGCGCACGCCTTTAGTCCCAGCACTTGGGAGACAGAGGCAGGCGGATTTCTGAGTTCGAGGCCAGCCTGCTCTACAGAGTGAGTTCCAGGACAACCAGGGCTATACAGAGAAACCCTGTCTCGAAAAAACCAAAAAAAAAAAAAAAAAAAAGAAACAAGTTTAGAACTCTGTTTTGAGTTATTGGCATAGCCAATACCCTGAAGGTGAGTGAGAATATCAGATAAAGGCCAAGCTGAGGGCCAATCTTGTCCTCTAATAATTGTTACATCATCCCCAATATCTATTAATCCTTCAAAACTTTTCCCTTCAATTATTAGTTTAAGATTAGGTCTCTTGCTAGTAATAGATTGAACCCAATAGGCATCAAAGGAATCAAAGCCATCTTGTTCTCTCTCATTCTTAACAAATTTGGAAGGAAGCAGATTCAAAGGAACTAAAACAAGTTGAGCAGTTCTTTTGCCAGCAGGTACAGTTATAATGCCATGGGAGGAAGCAGCCATAATTTTAATTTCTCCCTCATAATCATTATCTATAACATCTGGATAAATTTGTAATCTTTTACAGTACTGCTGCTTGAGCCCAGAAGTAATCCCCATGTCCCTGGAGGCAAGGTCCCAAGAACTCCTGTAAGCAGCATCTGAACTCCCATTTCTAGTGTCAGTACTGCATAGGTAGTGGAACTGAGGTCCAGTTCTGCACTTCCTGGGGTTGATCTAATAAGTTCTGAAATGGATTTCCCTGGCTTGGCAACAGCTTCATGGCCCCATAAGCTGTTGACTGTGGATTCCTGGGGGCCTAGGGCTGGCCCTGCCACTCATTTCCCCGACAAGGGATGACCCTGATTATCTGTTTTAGATTTACATTCCTTGGCCCAATGATAACCCCTCTTGCACCAAAACCAAATTTCTGGCATGCAACTTGATTGTTTGCTTGTGCCTTTGTTCTTTGGACTCATTTTTAAAATGACCTAAATCTCCACATTTAAAACATCTTTTATCTTTATGGTTCTGTGCAAGCATTGCTTATACAGTGGTCCCTTGTAATGCAGCAGCCGTGGCCAGACCCTGATTGTATGAGGGCCCAATTTCAGTGCAAAGGCGAATGTATCCATGTAAGTCTGTCTTTGCTTTGTGTGGTCTGATAGCTGCATGGCAGGCTGCATTAGCATTCTCATAAGCCAACTGTGTAACAAAAGGAACTACTGCTTGAGGATCTCCAAAAATTCTACCAGCTGCTTTCAGCAGCCTGTCCACAAATTCTTGAACCAGTTCATCAGGGCCTTGTTTAATACCAGATAAATTCCCACTAAGATCCCCTTTAGTAGGCAATTGAGTCCAAGCACGGTGGGCAGCCATTGCAATCTGTGCATACACTCCTGTAGGTAGCTCAACCTGATTAGCATTACCTTCATATTGACCTTCTCCTAGAAGCATGTTAAAGTCCCAATCTGCATTGCCTGCCTGAGCATTCATCATGGCCGTTCTCTTACTTGTATTGTGCCATTCTGAGCTCCAAAGTAAGTAATCTCCTCCTGACAAAGTAGCCTTACATATAGTTTTCCAATCTTGGGGCATTAAATTTGCTTCTACCACAGTATCCAATAAAGCTTGTGTGAAGGGGGCAGTAGGCCCATACTGTGCTACATCTGTTTTTAATTTTTTTTATCACATTGAATTCCAATGCCTGATATTGTCTGACTCTTCTGTTCTGCTGGTCAATTACATCAACTACAGGAAAAGCTAACATGTCAGATGTATCTTGCCTATTGCCCATCCCTGAGAGCCTGATTCATAGCTCTTTCTAATGGTGATTGGTGCATCTCAAAACCATTGCTCTTTTTTGTACCTGATAGACACTTTAACTCCTGTAGTTCATTAGTCAATTTCTGCAGCTTAATTTCCATCTCTAATTTATATACCTTCATGTCCATCTGGGCAGCATCTGCTGCATCAAAGACTATAGGTGGAGCAGAAGGTAAATAGGGAGGCCAGTCCTCATTGTGATATTAAACTGCCCTTTCTTTTACATCAGCTCCCCCCTCTGGGTCTAATTCATTGTCAGAATCTCCAACTTCTTTTATCTGAGCTGTAAAAGGTGTACTAGGTTTATAATTCTCTGATTTAGAGTTGAGAGGGTTTTTTTTTTTTTTTTTTTTTTTTTTTTTTTTTGTAAAAGCACTCTCTGATAGGCGTTCTTGGAACTCTTTAAGCTGTGCCTGGGCAGCAGCTAACAACCGTAAGGTTTTTTGTTTTTTTTTTTTAATCTATTTTATTATCAATAGCATCTTTTATAGGCTCCCAGAGGCAGATGGTGTTAGGATCTGCCTGGGTGGTTCTCAAAAAGTTCTCTGACTATTTCCCAGGTTTTCTTATTCAAAGTTCCTTCTTGTGGGGACCATGGGCAGCATGAATTTATTTCTGCCAAGAATTTTTCTAACATATGATTTGAAAACTGTGCTCCTCCTGCCTGGAGCAGCTCTTGCAAGCTGTGGGAAAATGCCTGTTTAGAATTCTCCTGCCCCATAATCGCTGTCACTGTAAGACACCCCCCCCCCACACACACAAAGGGAGGACCTCCCTCAAGCCTCAAGCCTCAGAAATTCTTGGCCACCCAAAAACTCACAAGACACCATTCTTGATGTAACAGCAAGAGGTATATTTCAGGATCAGTTGACTGATGGTCAGTTTGTAATCCACGCAAGGGCAGAGGAATTGACAAAACCGCCCGGTCAGGGGCAGTCTTATATAGGAGAACCCACAAACGGGAGGGGGGTGAAGGGGTAGCCAAGGAAACATAACAGAAACAGTGGAAAGTTAGCTAGTTCCTGGAACCACCCAGATGACTTGCATCTTTCTTTGTGGTCAGGAATGTGCCTTCCTGCTTTGGGCCTTCCCCACCCACAGTTGGGTTCTGTTCCCTGAGGTCTGAGGGATGTTAATTAGTCTCTCCCTTCCTCTCTTGAATGTTAATCCAGCAAGTGTCCTCTGATTCATGGATAATGTACCCCTCCCGGAATGTGGAATGTATCCCAGGGCAGTGAAGGCCCAAAATCTTATATTCCGCTTCCTTGAACTAGTGAACCTGCATTCTTTTGCTCAGGTCTAGGGGTCATAAAAACTTTTATAGTTTTCATAAGTTTTCAGTATCTTTTGTCACCTCCTAGGTGAGGTCAGCATTGTGTCAACACCTATTCAACCTAGACCGTATCCCCTTAAACACACTTCCTACAAATACAGCCTCCAAAAAAAATTAACTAGTGCTAGTATCAATGCTGTTTGTTGCTTAACAAGTGTGTGGGTTACTCTTCTTCCATTTTCTGTGGAGCTCCACCCAAGACAGCGTTTCTCAGCTGGTCCCCCGTTTTCAGGCCCCTCGTTTTGGGCACCACCTGTAGCTGCCTATGGCCACGAATCAATTGGATTCACCTAAAAGGGGGGCTGTAAATGAAGAAAAGAATAAAGGGTGAGAAAAGATGAAGCCAAGACAAAGTTCTCTGATGAAGGCTCAAAGTTTATTGTTCAGCTCTCAATTTAAAGGGAAAGCCCCACCAAACCCCTTTCTTGTTTCAACCAGAGATGGGTTGGGGAACCCATCCTTGGTCACAGGTGGAGATGGGTGGGGGAACTCATCCTTTGTCACTAATATCTCAAGGCAATTATTCTTCTAAGTTCCTGTAGCAGGCTGTATGTGCAGCCAAGGTGAGTAACTCCACCTAGGTGTCTATTGTTGTGCAGCCAAGGTGGGTAACTCCACCTAGGTTGTATTATTTGGTCTATTGTGGTCTATTGCAGGTCTTTCAGGCCTGCTCAAGGCTAGGGGAAGGGCATAGTCCTCTAGCCGAATATGTAGCCAAGAATGGCTTTGAACTTCTTACCCTATTGATCCTTCCAACTTCTGGGATTACAGACATGCACCACCATGCTGTTTATAGAGGTGAGGAAAGCATTCCCACAGCTTGAGTGGATCCTTCTGTCAGAACACTTGAAATTTTATGCTCCAAATATTAGATCTTCATATTCATATTTAGTGGCATTTTTAAAAGGTTTTTTTTTTTTTAATTTCACTCATGTTTTACTACTCCTTGGTAGATGGGTGCCATCCATTGCATACTATCTCCCCTGTAACCCTCTTTCTTCTTCAACAGAATGGGAGCTGACCGACATGGTGGTGTGGATTACTGGAGCATCAGGTGGCATTGGCAAAGAGCTGGCTTTTCAGTTATCTAAACTCGGGGTCTCTCTGGTGCTGTCAGCCCGAAGGGTGCAGGAGCTGGAGAGGGTGAAGAAAAAATGCCTGGGTGAGTCAGTTCCAACAACAGCCATGCTTCCTAGCAGTGAGAATCCAAACTCAGCGCAGCTTTGGAATTGAGGGACAGAGGGATTGCCCTGCGCAGTTCACGCTGGCTCTAGAGCTTCACGTGTGCGCCTGCGTACTGCCCAGACCTCTTCTTCTGTCACCTCTTAAGCAGCTGCGCTTGCTTGGCTTTTTCTTCACTCCAGTCACCCTTCTATTGTTCTTATACCAACTTTTGATGCTGAGGGGCGAGCAAGCCCGAGATCTCAAGCACTGGTGGACTTTAATGATCAAATAACTCATGTCTTTGCTTCAGGAGAAGAGATGCTCGTGAGTACAACTAATGGAATGTAGTTAGGAATGATTCTTATTCATTTTCCCTTCTGTCAGATATTAAAATCATGGATGGTGTGTGTGTGTGTGTGTGTGTGTGTGTGTGTGTGTGTTATCTCTGTCTGTTATTCTTTCATTATCTTCTGCTTTGCTGACTACATCCACCCAGTGATATAAGAGTCTTTGCCCCAACTGAGCACAGTCATAAGGCTCTCATCATGACACTGCTTCTGCAAATCGCTTGTGCTTTAGTTCTATGCTTTCTTTCTAAATAGTCATTAGTCCTCTTCCGCAGGACTTGTAAGACCTGCTCTAGCAGAGAGGATAAACATGTCAGCAATGCTGAGCTGCTGTGAGGACCACCGGCTCCCATTCCTCTGTGGTCACTGGTACAATCCTTTTCATGTTTTAAGTCATGTTCTTTCATGTCTTCTCCCTCAGAGACAAGGAACACGCTCCTCTCACTTTCTATGTTTTTCTAACTGACATTTCTTATTTTATATTAAAAAGTCCAGAATGATCCAATTCAGTTGTCCCTCTGGTGATCAGAAATAGAAAGAAGCAATTATGTCTCAATATGTTTTTAGGTAGGGATTGTCTGATGTAACCGCCTGCTGCCACAGACCAACTGGGTTCACCCGAAAGTGGGGCTGGAAATGAAAAAAGGGACAGAAGGGCAAGAGAAACATGAAGCCAAGACAGTTTTCTGACCAAGGCTCGAAGTTTAATATTCAGCTCTTCTAATTTAAAGGAAAAGCCCCACCGAACCCTTTCTTGTTTCAGTCAGAGATAGGTGGGGGAACCCATCCTTTGAGACATCTCAAGGCAAGTTTAATGGGCTGTCTATTCTTCTAAGTTCCTGTAGCAGGCTGGGAGAAGGACTGCATGTCTTTCCTTATTTACCTTCTGGAGTTCTTGGTCTAGGGGAAGAAGCTTCTATGTACCATCCACTACTGGCCTTCTCAGCTTCTTACTGATTTATAGTATAGACCCCCTCCTTTGGTGTTTCAAGATAGGGTTTCTCTGTGTAGCCCTGTCTGTTGTGAACTCACTCTGTAGACCAGACTCCAGACTGGCTTTGATGTTGGAAATCTACCTGCTCTGCCTTTGCTTCCTGAGTGCTGGGATTAAAGGCATGCTCTACCACCACCTAGTATATGCTATAAACTTAAATGAAATGATTTATTTTTAGTTATGTGTGTATGTGTGAGTCTGTCCATGGGAGTGCAGGTGCTCTTGGAGGCCACGTTGGATCTCCCTGAAGCTGGAATTGTAGGCGGTTGTGACATGGCTGCTAGGAATTAAACTCAGGTCCTCTGAAAAAGTGGTGCATGCTCTTAACCACCGAGACCTTGCACAGCATCTCCTGTCTTCCTGGTCAGTGAGAGATGCTTAGGTAGTGACTCCTAGTTCACTGCCACCTTATTGTGGGGTAGAGGTTAAATTTAAGGATGCTGAGTTCAGTGAAAATGTGGGGTGCCTTGCTTACTGTTCATGCATCTTTTTTCAGAGAATGGAAATTTAAAAGAAAAAGACGTACTGGTTCTGCCCCTTGACTTGACTGACACAAGTTCTCACGAGGCGGCGACCAAAGCCGTTCTGCAGGAGTTTGGTAGAGTAAGTTGCATTCTATGTTCATGAAGCATGGACTTTTGCTCATTGCTCATCTGTCTCTCCTAAGAGCTGCCAAAGAGATTTCTAAAGTGGATCCCCTTCAAAAGGATGAGACAGATGCAGCACGTGCCGAGAGGACAGGGCTGTGAACTGACTTTAGCTACTTAGCACTTTCATCCCTTCCCAGGCAGTAATTCCCCCATGAAGCCTGAGCGAAGTTAACATCTACTGGTGCTCTTCTTTTTCTGATACTGGTTACTTCAAAGGGACATTCCACAGGTGAATTCTGCTTATCTCCTCTCCCTTCCTTCCTTGCGTTCTTCCTTCTTTCTTTCCCCCTCTTTCTCCTCCTCCTTTTCTTCTTCTTTTGTGACATGCCATTCTGGAACTCACTCTGTAGTCCAGGCTGGCCTTGAACTCACGAGATCCACCTGCCTCTGCCTCCCAAGTGTAGGAATTAAAGATGTGGGCTGCAACATCTATTTTCCCTTATTTTATTTTGTAGCTGCTACTAGAACCACCACTGTCCCATTTTACTCTTCCGGTTAATAATATAAGCAATTGTTTTCTTAGGCTGTTTTTAAGAACCCATTTTCTGATTCTTAGATTGACATTTTGGTCAACAACGGTGGACGATCCCAGCGTTCCTTAGTTCTAGAAACCAACTTGGATGTTTTCAAGGAGCTGATGAATACGAACTACATAGGGACGGTGTCCTTGACCAAGTGTGTTCTACCTCACATGGTAGAGAGGAAACAAGGAAAGATTGTTACTGTGAACAGCATTGCGGGAATTGCATCAACGGCCCTTTCCAGTGGTTACTGTGCCAGCAAGCATGCTCTTCGGGTAAGGTAGCTCACACTTAACTGAGAAAACTGACCTCTGTGTGTGTTTGGGGCACAGTAAGACTTGGAGTGGATGTGCTGATTGGAACTGGGACTTAAGCATGAGACCGAGGCAAGAGAAGCTGCCATCTCTCCTTAATAATAAACAGAATGTCTGAGGCACACCTGCATAGAACTCATCAACCCATTAATACAGGAGTTGAGTGTCTGTACTGTAGCATGCTGTATGAGACCCTGGGGATGTAAGTATGAGACAGGCATTCTTCCCTTAGGATGATCTACTTCACCTTTCACCTTACTCCCTCCCCACCATGCCAGGATGTGCATGTTTTGTGGTCCTAGGTCTGTGACTTCTTCCTTTCCCTTTCCTTGCTCTTTGTTTTCTCTTATCTCATTGGGTGAGCACATCAGAGACTAGTTAGTCCTGGGCCAGTCCCTCTTAGGGAACACGTGACTCTAATTCTTATGGTTTCTTTGGAAGAAGACATGCTGACTAGGTCAATAACTAAGAGAAAAGCTCGATTTATGTTATATATCTGGTGACACTGAAATAGCAGAATGGAATGAGCTTTTCACTTTGGCTTGAGAGTAAATGTGAAGAAATAGTAAATTCCATAGACAATAAGGAAACACACGTTGCTGAAGAAGAGTCTTAGTGGCATGTTCCACCATGGGCATAGCGAGACTCAGTGGTACAGGTCACCATGGTTTCACGGGAACTGAAGATGCAGGACCCATCTCTGCCATGAAGGACCAGCAGTGCATAGGGATGAGGAACTGCATCCTGGATGCTCTCCTCAGATTTAGTTAAGAGCCTGTCAATCCACCTCCCATAAAGTCAGTCCCATCTCAGACAGGCAAATGCAGTTGAGTTCAGACTCCACCCGTCTGTTGGCTGTTGACACATAGTCTCATAAGACTTCGAGATGCTGTCAACAAAACACAGGTAATCTGTCTGGTCTGCCCTCCAAGACTTTCTGTTTATCTCCAGGACTTTCTGTTCATTATTGAGTTGGATCCTCTGGCAAAATGTGGGCAGTGATAGCAGCAGTGATAGCAGTACTTGGGTAGATGAGAGGCTTTTCTGTTGTTCTAGGACTGTCGTTTCTAGCTGATCTTGAGCTCCGAAGCCTTTATTTCCCAAGAGCTGGCCTCGTAGGCACTCACCACCATGTCTCAGGGAGCCTTTTTAAAAAACACATTTCCTTTTCATATTTCTAGAAGTTACAGTGAACTTTTAAAAAAAAAGTATTTATTTATTTTTATATTTTATGTCTGTGTAACACATGCATGCAGTATCCATGGAAACCAGAAGAGGGCACTGGAATCCCTGGAACTGGAGTTACAGATGGCTATGAGCTGCCATGTGGATTCTGAGAGCTAAACCTACAAAGAGCAACAAGTGCTTTAAACTCCTAAGCTATCTCCTATCTCTGACAGTATACTTTTAATCTCTGAAGTGTGTGCACAGTATGCCAGGAGAGGGCTCAGTGTCTGGGTTGGCCACTTGATTCTCTGTCTTGCTTGCTACAGAGGCAAGAAGGTTAAAAGTATAGAAATTCTTCATTCTTTTACCAAACATTTTGTTTTGGAGCATCTCTGCTTTGGAGTAGTCATTGTGAGACTTTTTAATGACACTATTTCTGGGGAGACATGAACAACATCTGCTTATCCCAGATAAGGAGCAGGTGACAAGACCAAAGTATGGCTACCACCAAAGTTCAACTTAGCAAAACAATGAATTTTATTGGGGTTACTTACAGATGTTTGGGTGAGGATTACTTATAGGAACAGAAATGACCTAATGGCAGCTGCATCATTAAAGCCCACCCAGCATGGGTGACAGCTCACAAAAGCTGGGAAACCTGGAGCACACTACACAGCCTGAAGGCAGCTTAGTAGGTTGGAGAGTGTTTTTTTCCAAGTAGCTCAGTTGGTCTGAGCCTTTCCCAGACAGTTTATCTTGTCTTTGTTTCTGACAACCAGCTCAGCTTGTCTGAGAGCATCTCTATGCAGTCCTGACAGCATATATGTGCTTGGGGTGGGAGGGGCCTAGTGAATCTAGTCAATTTCAGGGACTTCCTGAAGTTATTTTGAGTTGTTTACTTTCTAAACTTAAGGAATTTTGCTGCATGGTAGAATGTTTCGTTTTTCCTTTGAACATTCTCTTTTACCTCCTTTCAAACATCCTGCATCTGAAGGGGCTTCCCCCCAAGGTTTTAATATCAAAGGAAACTGCTACACAAAATTCAGTCTGACAGAAGAAACCCCCATCACCTCTGTACTAGTTAAAAGTTGGGGTTTAGAGCGGACAGCTATTTAATGTTGTTAGATCGTGTACAAATAAAACATGACCTTGCCTTTTTGAGTCTCAGTGCTGCTTGCTGATTTGTTTTGTTTTTCCCTGAGAGTCCCACAGAGCACATCTTGCCCTCTAACTTCCTTATTTTCTGAAGATGGCCTTGAACCTCTAATCTTCCTGCTTCTTCCTTTCTATGGAGGGGTTACGAGTGTGAGCCACCATATCCAACATCCAGTCTTTAAAATAATGCAGGCACATTCTTCTAATTAAGGAAAAGAAAAGCAGAGAAGCAAGTATCTGTTTGTTTCTATTGATTGGAAATGGTCTCTGTTTTTGAGTGCAGAAGATTTAGCTTGGTCCTTGGAAGGCCTTACAGTAGGGTGGTCACATCGTATTTGTGACTAGGCCTATACTAGTGATCAGCTTAAGAAAGACTGGATAAAAGAGTAATGTAAACTGGGAAACTGCATTTCTCTATGCTTCTTACTCGCTTTTTTCCTTCTTTGCCCAACATCTGCACATTTGGTCTTTTCGGGGCTTGAAGAAGAAGGCCCTGTCAGGGATTCTGTGGCGAGCAATGGACTCTTTATGGGAGTGGGAGATGAGAAGGCATATGGGTTTCTTCATGGGAGTCTTCCCCTTCCTTACCTGCTCTAATTACATTGCTAACAGAAAACAGTTGCCAGACAGTGAACCATTAGTCCTGCTGGAGATCATTTCTAGGCTTATAGTTAAAAATGCCTAATGGATGGGGCTGGAGAAATGACCCAGCCATTAAAGGCATGTACTACTCCTGCATAGGACCTGAGGCTGGTTCCCAGCACCCAAGTTGAGGGCCTCACATTTGCCTGTAACTCTGGTTCCAGAGGATCAGCCATTCTAAGCAGGCACCTTCATTCCACATGAGTGGAAGGGTTGTATCTCTGAGGGGGAAGGTTTCCCCAGTGGAGTGGTGCAGCTCTGACAAGTAGGCTTCCCAGATGGAGGTGTTACAGCTCTGCCCTGAGTGGTATTTTGTTAATTAGGAGACAAGGAATACCACAAAATCATACCACACAACAAACCTCACAGAAGAGACCTCCTGGGAGGAAAATATCCCAGGAAAGTGACTACCTCTGCTCCAACAGGAACAGGGCAGGAGACAGCCTTTATATAGGGTTTCTTGGTGTGTGTGTGTGTGTGTGTGTGTGTGTGTGTGTGTGTGTGTGTGGTGGTGGTGGTGGTGGTGGTGGTGATGGTGGCAGCAGAGTGGAAATTTCCAGAGAGGGAATTGGTAGAATTTCAAGCCATGCCCAGGGATTGGTAGGTTTTTAGGCTCAGGGATTGGTGGGTTTTAGTAGATTTTCAAATCTGGAAGTGGTTACCCTACATATAGCCAGATACAAGCATACACACACACACACACACACACACACACACACACACACACACACAGTTTAAATTAACAAAAATAAATCTTAAAAAAATAACCTTAATGGAGCCACACTTAGTGGCATAGGCCAGTAATCCTAGGCACTTGGGAGGCTGAGATAAGAGATTTGAACATTTAAGACCGCAAATAAGTTCAAAGCTAGTTTGGCAAACTTAGTTAGACCACTGCCTCCAAATGAATTGTAAAAAAGGTGCTGGCAAGATGGCTCAGTAGGGAAAGAGTGCCGTCAAGCTTGAGAGCCTGCACTTACGCTCTTCCCTCCACACTGTGCTATGGCATGCTACCCCCGAAGAAACAAATAAATTATTCTACTGTAAAAAGCACCAGAGATATAAGTGTTAGAGCCCTTGGCTAATGGGTACAAGGCCATAGGTTCAATCACTAATACTGCAAGATTTAAAACAAAAACAGATTGTATAAATCAATAGCACCTGATAGACGTACATCAATGCCCTAGAGGGTCTGTTTGGATAACCTGTTTCCCTTTTATCTTTATCCTTTCCTTCTTTTCTTATGTTCTTGTTTTGTGGTCCTTAGGGTTTTTTCAATGCCCTGGACAGTGAGCTTTTCAAATATCCAGGCATAACACTTTGCAACGTCTACCCAGGGCCTGTGCAGTCGGATATTGTGAAGAACGCCCTAACTGAAGAAATAACTAAGGTAAACAATCTAGAAGAGAAAAATCCTCACCCTTTCCTGGCTGTGTCTGCTTTATCGTGTACATCAGGTGGCTGTTCAGAAAACTGAAGTGTCAATGACGGTGTTCAGTACTTGGTAGTGCCGTGTTTTAACACCAGCTAGTGGCATTGCCAGACTGCCACTTACAAGTGGTTCACCAGGGTGGAGCCACCACTTTTTTTTTTCTTTCTGTTTTTTTGAGACAGGGTTTCTGTGTATCTCTGGCTGTCCTGGAAGTCACTCTGTAGACCAGTCTGGTCTCGAACTCAGAAATCTGCCTGCCTCTGCCTCCCAAGTGTTGGGATTAAAGGTGTGTGCCACCACTAACCAGCTGGATCCACCACTCTTTTTTTTATTATTATTATTTTTTATTTTTATTTATTTTTTAATCAAAGTATAATTTTTACTTTTTCACACAGGGGTTATAAACACAAAAAGGCAGGATGTGGGGAAGGGGATGACGCATAGGAGCATAGGTGTTCAGGGGGAGTACAGATATCTTCCAGAACAGAGTATCGGCTGGGTGAAGGTTCAGGGAACATGTCAGTATGACTCTGTCTATGATTCACTTGTTTCTTATCTAAACTGGTACTATCCACCAAGGTTACCTGTCCACAAGGTCTATGGATATTAGTTCTTATCCAGGCTTGTAAATTTCCACCAAAGCTGCCTGTTTACAATATCTTATAGTTATCTGTTTCAGTGTTTTTCCACAGAGAATAAGGCTTTGTGTTAGCAGGCTGACTTAGGCCTATGGCTGATTTTAGGCCTTCAGTGTATAAGCAAGGCTGCCCCTGACATCTCCTCCCTTCTCAAGTATAGAAAGACCATGGTGATTCCAATCTTGCAAAGGTGAGGATAGACACCTGACCTCCAGTAATTAAAGGGGATCTTGTAATGGCTCTGGTCCTCCTGTCGTTGTTCAGTGAGGCATGAGGGCCATACCTGTCCTGATGTCTTTTTCCTGGAGAGGGGATCCTTTTGACATCAACCCCTATGCAGTCAGGTTTGTCCCTCAGGGAACCCAGAAGAATATTTTTAATTTTTATTTATATTCTCTTGCAATGCTTAGCTTCGCAGCCTAAGCAATAATTTAAATTGCCGGTCAGAGGGGCTTCTGGGTGGCCCCTCTCTGTTTGGTCTAGGGGCAGAAGTCCCCTTTTTTAGATTGGGTGTAGATAGGTTTCGGGAACACCCTGGATAGAGTAGCAACCTTGTCTTGAGTCTCGTGGTCCTCCATAGCTAACTTATGATAATGTATCTGAATAGGTTTTGCTGTCAAAATTATCTATCTGTTTCACAAAGTTAGTCAGCCTATTTAAGGGCCAGAGACCAAAAGAAATAAGCAAAAGTAACCCAATTATTGATCCCAAAATGGAAGGAATAGGGTTGACAATCATGAAGGGGTTAAAAACCAATTCTTGTACCAATTTCCCCCCCCCTCTGTCTTTTCTCACAGCCTTCTCTGACCTTTTTCATGTTCTCTTTAACCATCCCTGTGTTGTCTATGTAAACGCAACATTCTTCTTTAAGGGCTGTACACAGTCTAGAGCTGTACACAGTCTATTGTAAAAGAGGAAATCAAGTCCAGTAAAGTCCTTTGTAATTTTTGGAGATCACTTCAGACAGCAAAATGAGGGATTTCTTCAGATTAGTGATGTCAATCTCTAGCTGTTTGATGTCCTTGTCAAAGGCCCATCGAAGGTCTGAGTAGTGTAAGTCCGGAGGCCAGCATCAGGATTAGAATTCCAACAGCAAACACCACGGGTGATTCATTTTTACCTAAGATACTACTGCCCGGGTTAGAGCTCCTGGGAGCCCCACTTCCTCTGGGTTCTGTGAGATTGGGTGCAGAGCTGCCTCCTGGGTGGATGCACCACTCTTACTAAGAAAGTCCTTGTATGTCTTTCCATTTCCTCCTCATGAGTCCATTTGCTGAACATAAGGTATATTTTATGTTGTGTGGTGATGGCCATTGAAGCTTGGGCCTCATGCATTCTTGATCATCATATGACTTCTGGACTGTACATTCTTAGCCCTACTGTAAATCTTGGTAATTTGATATTTCTGAAAATGTGATAACAAAATAGGCATTTGTACCCTATCATGAGGCGACTGTGATTAAGAGTAGAGAGCCTTCAGCATGTGCACTCTTATTTGGTAAGAGCCTGACTCCTTTAGGCTCTTTGCAATATCGTAATTTAGAACCCTCCAGTGGCATGAAGACTCTGAGTTGACAGGTCGCATTCTGAAAGTCCCACTGCCAGGTGGCCTGTGGGTCCTTCCTAGATAATATTTGCACGAAACTGTTGGGACCCTCAGTGTCTACTTCTTGTTGACTTTCAGCCCATGAGAAGCGATATAGACCAGAGTTACAAGATGCCGACGAGCCGCTGTGTGCGACTGATGCTCATCTCCATGGCTAATGATCTGAGGGAAGTTTGGATCTCTGACCATCCTGTGTTGTTGGGGGCATACATATGGCAGTATATGCCAACCTGGGCCGTATGGCTAAACTGCAGGTTGGGGAAGAAAAGAATACAAAACTTTAAGAATAATTTGGTAAGAACAATATACCTATTTCTTCACAATATTGTATGGATCCTGGGGAAAGTAGTTTTCAAAGTTCTTAAAAGATTTTTGTTGTTGTTGTTTTTCTGACTCCACACCAGTCTCATGAATAAAATACCAAAGAATGTAGAACAAATTCTGTACCCATACAGCATGTCTGATGGTTTATTACATGACTTCTAATCTGGAAGAGTTAAATTTGTATAGGATAAAATTAAAACGAAGGTTGTCAGTGCCTCTGTCTCATCACTGTTTTAAAAGCCCCCACGCGCCTGTTTCGTGATTTTACTTGCCTTTTGGCTATTTTTCTAAATAAACAGAGCACCTCTTATTTCTTGGCTATTTCTGGCTGACCACACACACACACACACACACACACACACACACACACACACACACAGCAGTGGCTATGCTCCCTTTTGGATTATCATTTGTTACAGAATTTTAGCAGAACTGCTATGTCTGGCAGGAATCTTGGAGTGATGGCATCTAAGCTTAGAAGTAGCCTTTTGTCAGTGATTTTCTGAGATTTTATGGGCTATTCCTTTGAAGGTTTGAGGCTTTGCATATCTTAGTCTGGAGACCTGCCTGGCAAACCAGGAAGTCTCCCGTGGCTGAGAATTGCTTAGTCAGGTAAGAAGTTGTGGTAGGCGGGGATTGTCTTGATAAAGGTGCCTTTCGTGTAGCAATAAAACAAGGTGATCTGGTTCCTCCCAGGGAGGCTGCTCCCTCGCCGCTAAGAAGCCTGAATTCTTCCTGAAGTGCCTCTCATTCCTTTATGGATCCTCCTGCGTAGCCTACCAACACCAACAATTATTTTTGTCTGTCTTTTGGTAAATTCTTCGATGAGTAATTGCTTACCCTTCCCAAACAATAAATCACATTTAGGGGTTAATGAGTTGCCTTGTTTTAATCTTGCAAACAGTGTATCAAAAACCCATAAATAATTTTAGAGTCACATCCAAATATTTCTTTTCTTCTCCTTCCCTCCCTCCCTCCCTCCCTCCCTCCCTCCCTCCCTCCCTCCCTCCCCCCTTCTTTCCCTTTTTCTTCCCTCCCTCCCCTCTCCCTCCCCCCTCCCTCCCCTTCTCTTCCCTCCCTCCCTCCCTCCCTCCCTCTCTCCCTTCCTTCCTTCCTCCCTCCCTCCCTCCCTTCCTTCCTTCCTTCCTTCCTTCCTTCCTTCCTTCCTTCCTTCCTACATATTTCTGAATTCCCTTGACCTTCCTACATAAACCAAGCTGGCCCAGACTTCCAGGGCTCCCTCTGCCTGTGCCTCCCAAGTGCTGGGATTAACAGCATGCACCATTCTTATCAGTTAGATATTTAAATCCTAGACACTCTGATCTCTTTTGTGTAGTCCTTGGCTATCAGGTTATCAGTGGGTGTGATCCAGAGAAGTAAGAACACTCACTGTTTAAGAGTACAAAAGAATTGATGCCATTCTTGCCACGCGGAGAAAATAAAGACGCTAATCCCAAGGACAGTATTTGCTAGTGCGTGTAGATATTGCTTGTGATGTTTTACTCCCAACTAAAGTGTTTGCTGGAGACTTACAAAACTCCCTACTGGGTGAATGATTACAAAACTCCCTACTGGGTGAATGACCATACAGGTCATTAAACAGAGACACTTGGTTGTCAAATGCGGGTCAAGAAGAGGAAGGTATGGTTCTGGTTCATGCTACTCTTGTTCTTTTACAGGATCCAGACTTGCCTTATAAGTTCTGGAAGACAAAGAAGGATTGAAACAACCCCCAGGGATGTCTGAGCCACTTATTGAGAATGATAAGCAGCATACGCACAGTAAGCTTGCACACAGAAGGTGGGCTGGTGACTACTTTTGGGTTTAATTTTTGATACAACTTTCTATTCGATATGTAATGTATTCATATAATAAAGAAAACTTTGTCCTATATCTTGCATTTGTACAAGAATATGTGATACCTTCTTGAATAAAATTACATTTAACATATTTAAGAATGCAAACTTAGAATGTGGTTAACAGAAACCTAACTAAGGACTTGTAGTTTCCTAGTTGACATTGTCTCAATTCACTTGTGCTTCTTAATGACAATACCACTCACCGGCTTCCCCGGTAGACTTTATACATATACTTTTCACGACAGTACCACTCACTGGCTTCAGGTAGACTATATACATTTACTTTTCACAGTTCTGGAGGCTGAGGAGCCCTAGATGAAGGCATCAGTGCCACTAGAGTCATGTGAGGGACCAGATCTCTGATCTCTGGCTCCAACACTGTGTTCTGCTGCTGGGTCCTCCGGGGAGCAGTGTTGTAGCCTGAGCTGGCAGAAGACCTGGAAGGGCAGGACAAATCCCCTTCACCAAGCCTAATGTCTAGTTTGCTTCTTTTTCTTTTCCAGAACTGGGGGTTGAATCTAGAACCTTTGCACATGCTAGGCATACATGTTATGAAATGTAAGGTGGCATAATAATGTGGCAGGAATAAGGGAGATCACTCAAGGTGACAGACGTAATATAAAGAGGGTTTATTTATTTATTTATTTATTTATTTATTTTGGTTTTTTCGAGACAGGGTTTCTCTGTGTAGTCCTGGCTGTCCTGGGACTCACTCAGTAGACCAGGCTGGCCTCGAACTCAGAAATCCGCCTGCCTCTGCCTCCCAAGTGCTGGAATTAAAGGCATGCACCACCACCGCCCTGCATAAAGAGGGTTTATAGAGGGGGAAGGGAGCAGGGACCTGGAAAGGGGTAGAGGCAGAGAGAGGGCGTGGGGGGAGGACAGAAAGAGAGGAGGAGAAGAAGAAACCTGGACCATGTGGGAACACACAGAGAAAAAGAGTGGAAGAAGAAAGAAGCGGGCCTGGGGTAGTGAGCAGTCCTCTGACTGACCAGGCGGTCTGGAGGCAGTGACGCAACCTGTTGGTAGGTAGCTGTTGGGCAGAGCCTAGCAAAACTGTCTGTAAATCAATATTACACTCTACCACCAATTAGCCCATCTTAAAAAAAATCTTGTATTTTGCATGTGTAAGTTCAGGTCTGCTTATACCATCGAATGCATGTGGAGGTCAGAGGACAGCCTTGAGGATCAGGCTTCAATGGTCTGCTTCATTTGAAACAGCTTCCTGTTTACTGCTGCATATAGTAGACTAGCTGGCTTGCAAACTTCCAGGAAATCTCCTCTCTCTGCCTCTCATGTCCTCATTAGAGCACTGAGCTAACACAGTCACCATCACAGCTGGTTTCAGATGAGGTCTACGGATCCACAGTCAGGCCCGCATGCCCACGCGACAAGCCGTCTCCTCAGTGGTTCTACCTCTCCTTCATTTTCCACATTTTTGAGACAGAGTGTCAGTAATTTGTCCAAACTGGTCTTGACCTCAACCTATATCCTTGTCAATAATCAAGCTTGCAGTCTTCTTGCCTTAACCTATCAGGGGGCAGGGATTGGAAGCCGGAGCCACTGGGCCCTGATCAGTAAGCCTTTTATGTTTGGTACTATGATATTCATATACATTATTTATTATAAATAACTATTTACATATTTATTATATTTATAATATCTATATATTTTATATTTATTGTTATATACCCAATTCTACTCATGGCTCAATCTGCTCTCACAGGCCAGGCCTGTTACTATACTGTTGTACTGGGATTTTTCAACATTAGTTCTGGAGAGAACAAAAGCAAATTAAACCACAGCGGTGTGAGTTATTGTACACAATGAGTGACTATAAAGCAGTATTTGGAACACTCCTTACCCAGAATGCTTATGCTGTCTTAAAAAGAGTGGGTAGGTACGTACGACTAGCTTGAAGCAGCTGGTGGGATGTATAGTAGCCTGTGATATGCAGTGTGATCGAACACCTGAGATATACCATTTGGCACATGAGACTGCTTGCTTACCTCACTCTACATGGCAGCCACCGAGACAGGTGATGTTTCCTACTGTTTGTATCTGCAAGAATGCTTAAAGGACTATGTGTTAGTTTTTCAAGATCTCAAAGCTATTTAGGCTCAAATAAACAGTGTCACTTCTCTGAAGCAGAGAAAAAATTAAAGGAAGGAAGGAAGGAAAGGAAGGAAGGAAGGAAGGAAGGAAGGAAGGAAAAAAGAAAGAAAGAAAGAAAGAAAGAAAGAAAGAAAGAAAGAAAGAAGAAAGGAAGAAAGGAAGGAAGAAAAAGTCTGCCTTCCAGGCAGAGTCAAGGCAAGTCTCAGCCTGTTGGCAGATTTCCTGGCCTGCTGATGCATGGACCGATAAGAGGAGGTGCACCTGAGACTCAAGGTAAGGGACTGAAGATTCTATTAACTTTGGTAGAAGGAACAGAGAAGTTCGGGGGATGGAAACAAACATCTGTAGCGTGAAAAATTATAAAGACCATTTTATGAAATATATACAGGTTTTTTCTTTATCCTAGACCTGAGCAAAAGATTACAGGTTCCAGAAGGCGGAACTGAATGTAGGATTTCAGGCCTTCACTGCCCTGGGATACATCCTGGGAAGAGTATTAACATTCCTCAAGCCTCAGGGAAGAAGACCCACCTGTGGGTGGGAAAAGCACAAAGCAGAAAGACACATTCCTGACCACAAAAAAGATGCAAGTCATCTAGGTGGGGCTGTGGCCGGAGCAAGTGAGAAATAGTTAACTTGAAATAGTTGGTAAATGATAGGGTAGGGCACAGTAACATGGTAAAACTACATTCTTGAGAAGAATGAGTGTGCAGAGTGATTTTCACATGACTCAATTTAAATCATTAGGGGCGGGTTCCTCTGAAATGTTCCACTATTTTTATTTTATGTATCCTTGAAAACCCCTTACCCCCCTTCCCACTCCCCTGGTTTGTGTTTTACCCCTTTAAAAACCCTCCTCAGACTGACTGGCTTTGTCAATTCAACTCCTGAGAGTGAACCGAATTGACCTTCGCTAGCCAACTCTCTCCTCAATAAACCTCTGCTGATTGCATGCAGGTACGATGTCTTGTGATTTTGGGGTGGCCATGATTTCCTGAGACTTGAGTAGGGGTCTCCCGAGTTTGGAGGTCTTCACATCTTGTGTACATTTTAGCAAATTTGTTTCAGTTAGCTTGTGCTTTGCTTCCCATGGTACTGTAGTATAAGAAGGCTATGAGAAATACACTCACTGCTGGTGTGGTATTGACCTGCCACCCTCCCATATCTGTCTTTGGCATCATTGTTCTATTTGTCCTATAATCATCCTCACTCCCCTCAGAGGCTGTTTGAGTTCATACCAGCTTGACTGGTACAGACCAGTCCAGGGAGAACCCACTGGCAACTTCTCACTGCTGTTACCATCGATGGTAGTTTAGTGTTCAGCACCATACAGTGCAAAATAACCATGAGGTGTGATAGAAAAGCAACAGAAATAACAGCAGAAAGTCATGGTCATGCATAAGTACTTTGCAGTTTGGGATCAAATAGCACACACAAAACAACTGTAGGATAGTTATCAGACATATGGGAAGCCACCCCAGGGCTATCCTTGTATAGCAACTCTTATAAAGGAAAAGTTTAACTAGGGCTGGCTTACCATTCAGGGGTTCAGTCCATTATCATCGTGGCAGGAAGCATGGTGGTATGCAGGCAGACATAGTACAGGGGAGATAGCTGAGAATTTTACATCTGAATCCACAGGCAGCAGGAAGAGAACTGGGCCTTGCTTGAGCATTTGAAACCAGGCCACCCCCAGTGTTAGACTTCCTCCAAGGCCACACCCACTCCAACAAGGCCACACCTCCTAACAGTGCCACTCCCTACAGGCCCATCTGTTGGCTCATTTTCAGAAGTGCCTGATGCCCTTTTAACTTCACACACAGATAACCTTGGACCTCTGTTGGAGTCTGATGCTCTGGCTACCCCTGTTCTCCTCCTCCCACCCCAAATTATTCCTCCCAGCCAATTTAGAAGCTTAGAGTAAAAATCAACAGCAAAAGTTGCCTGCAAAGTCATGCTTCCCATAAACATTAGAATAAACATGTTAGAAAATGTTGATTTGGATCCACACACAGTTTTTATTGAAGGGAAAAAAGAAAGGTAAACAATGGAGGGAAAGATAAGACCTCAATGACCTCAATGACCTGTAAGAATGTGGCCTCCTGACGAGCCAATGTTTTATGAAATACACACGTGCATTCAGTTATGAGATTGTTCTCTATCAGCAGCCTCACTTGACATTCTGGGCTGATGCCTGCCTTTGAAGAGCAAACAACAACAACAACAACAACAACAACAACAACAACAACAACAACAAAAACCAAGGGGTGGGGAGGAGAAGAAACAAACCACAAAGAACAACAAAAAAAAAAAAAACCCCATCCCATCTCTAATTTCATACTTTAAGTCTCCAGTACTTTTATTATGAAGGGAGGATCACTATTTCCACTACAGATATCGTCAAACACACACAAGAAGCACCACTTCCATCTTATCAGGAGTCCTACATTGTCTTTATGTTTTGGTGTGTTTCTTGCTTTCCTTTAGGCACTGTTGATACAGTAACACCCTGTAGTTAGAGCCTTGCATGATTTTCCTTTAAACTAGTCCATCATTTGACTCCTCTTAAAATTTATATTTTCCGATTTGCCATATTCTTGGTATATAGTTCTATACATTCAAAGAAATTTTTAAAATAGGCCCAAGACTAATACAACTAACAAGGCCCTCTGATTCCCTGTCCTAAGTAGTTAAAAATGCCTGTCAGCAGGTTTGTTAGGCCAGGGCCCAGTTAACCAGTCACAGAGAATGTGGAGTTACAGGACAAAGGCCTGTTGAATCATCCAAGGAATTGGCTGGCCATGAAAGATAAAAAGTATGCAAGGACATCCTTGAAAGAACAGAGATATGTCCAAATGAATAATGGGCCATCTGGTGTTCTTCCACCTTCCGCCTTTTTGGGCCCGCTCGGCCTTCCAAAAAAATCATAGTTTAGTAACCAGATGTCCTGCTAGCCTAGATAAGCATCCACCCACAGAAGCTGTACCTGCTCAGCTTACACAGCCTGCTGATGTTCAAAAATGTAAAACATGTAACTGCGTGAAAATCTCCCACTCCCCCCCAACCCTTGCCTCTAAAACCTCAAGCTTTTGAGCGTCAATGTAGGCTCCTCTGTCTCCTGTGTGAGATACGTGCCAACCCAGAGCTCTGCCCATTAAACTGCCTCGTGTGCTTGCATCAAGAGACGGTCTCTCATGAGTCCTTGTGTCCCGAGACTTGAGTGGGGGTCTCCCTTTGGAGGGGGTCTTTCATTTTGGTGCATTGGCTGGGAAACTTGTCCGGGATTTTGTGACCACCCAGGACCCCCGAAGACCCCTTGGAGGTAGGTCTGTGTGAGTGGGGTGTGTGTTGTGTGGTTGGGTACAGCAGCCAAATTCATGTCTTGGTTTCAGTTTCTGGAAGCTGCCGCTGCGGCTGTGGAGGCAGACTTGCTAGGACCCGCAGGCTGCAATCCTGGGGGATGCCTCACTAGTGGAAGGGAGTCAAGATAGCCTGACTGCCCTTTTTCTGAATGAAGGAGACAGAGTGCTCTTTCTACAGGGGTAGGTATAAAGACCTGCCCCTTCAGAACTTGCGTTTGGCTGGCTGTATAAGTCCAAATGCGGGTGAGTATGTTTGGAAGTGATAGTGTCTTGTATTCTTATTCTGTTTTTGTGTTTCCTGTTTGTTGAAATGGGACAGGCTGTGATGACCCCTTTATCTTTTACTTTGGATCACTGGACGGATGCTAGTGCCAGAGGACGTAATCTGTCAGTAGTTGTTAAAAAGGAACCTCGGTGGACCTTTTACACTTCAGAGTGGTCGACTTTCAATGTGGGTTGGCCACCTAAGGGGACTTTTGACTTACCCACCATTAGAGCCGTCAGGGCAGTTGTTTTTCAGGAAGGACCAGGGTCGCATCCAGACCAGCAGCCCTACATCACTGTGTGGGAGGATCTGGCCCATTACTCACCTCCATGGGTTGAGCCTTTCCTCCCCCCTTGCCAACCAAGCTCCCGGGTTTTGGCTGTATGGGAAGGTGCCACAGAAGAAAAACCAAAACTGCAGCAGAACAAAGAGGGTCGAGCCAGCACTGTCACCACTTCCGCTCTGGGTTGGCACGTATCTCACACAGGAGACAGAGGAGCCTACATTGACGCTCAAAAGCTTGAGGTTTTAGAGGCAAGGGTTGGGGGGGAGTGGGAGATTTTCACGCGGTTACATGTTTTACATTTTTGAACATCAGCAGGCTGTGTAAGCTGAGCAGTAAGTGTGTAAGGATGAGAGCCCAGAACACTGCCGACACCAGCCCCCTGAGTGTGTGGGCTCCCCAATCCACACACTCCCGCTCCGTTCCTCCCGCTCCCCGTGGCCATTCCAAAGATATACCCTGACATAGAACAACCCCCTGAATGGCCCATATCTCTGCCCCCCCCACCTTATCCCCGAGCTCCTCAACCCACGCCCCAGTCCTCAGCCCCAGCACTGGCCCCAGCCTTCAGGTCTGTGGGAGGCAGGCCCTCAGTGGGCACTAGGAACCACCGTGGTGCTACTCCTGAGGGACCTGCTGACTTCACCGTGGCTCTGCCCCTTAGGGCCATTGGGCCACCCCCAACTGGCCAGGACAAGTTACAACTTACGCAGCACTGGCCTTTCTCTTCCTCTGACCTCTATAATTGGAAAATTAACCATCCTCCTTTTTCAGAAAATCCTGCGGGACTCACTGGCTTGATAGAGTCCCTGATATTCTCCCACCAACCCACATGGGATGACTGTTAGCAGCTCCTACAGACTCTGTTCACCACCGAGGAGAGAGAGCGGATTCTCCTTGAGGCCCAGAAAAATATCTGAGACAACCATGGGCACCCCGCCACCCAGGCTAAAATAGACGAAGGGTTCCTCCTAACTCATCCTCAGTGGAATTACCACACGACTGCAGGTAGGTAATGGCTGTCCATTTACCGCTGGGCTCTGGTGGCTGGTCTCAGAGGGGCAGTGAGGAAGCCCACCAATTTGGCTAAGGTAAGAGAGGTCATGCAGGGAGCGACTGAGCCCCCTTCAGTGTTCCTGGAAAGGCTCACGGAGGCTTACTGGAGGTACACTCCTTTTGACCCTATGTCAGAGGGACAGCGAGCCTCCGTAATCATGGCTTTCATTGGACAGTTCATCCTCGACATTAGAAAGAGGTTACAGCATATTGAGGGATTGCAAGATTATACAATCAGGGACGTGGTAAAATAGGCTGAGAAAGTGTATCACAAGAGAGAGACAGAGTAAGAGAAACAGGAAAGAGAAAAGAAAGGGCTGAGGATGAAGAGAGAAAGGAAAAGATACAGGAAAAGAATCTAACAAGAATACTGGCTGCAGTGGTAGGAGAAGGAAGACGTCAGGGGACAGGTAGGCCTAGACAGATAGGAAACCTGGGTGACAACAGAAGGCAGGGGCCAAGGAGACCCAAAGGAGACCGACCACCACTAGAAAGAGAGCAGTGTGCATACTGCAAGGAGAAGGGCCATTGGGCCTGAGAGTGCCCTAAGAAGAAAGAGACCATAGTGCTGTCCACCACTAGAAGATAATGAAGATTAGGGAAGTCAAGGTTCTGTTCTCCTCTCTGAACCTAGGGTAACCCTAAAAGTAGAGGGAACCCTTATAGACTTTTTAGTCGACACAGGAGCAGAATACTCCATACTTAATAGACCTCTGGGAAAGATACAAAATAAAAAGACATTAGTGATTGGGGCAACTGGACAAAAGCCATATTCTTGGACTACTACCCAAACTGTGGATCTTGAGAGAAACCAAGTATTCCACTCATTTTTAATAATACCAGAGTGCCCTACGCCCTTACTGGGCAGAGACTTGTTAACCAAACTAAAGGCCCAGATAAATTTTGCCCCCTCTGGACCAGAACTGTCTTGGGGGATTGAGACACCCCAAATGTTAATATTATCCCTACAGCTAGAAGAAGAATACCGGCTCCACCAAAAGAAAGAAAAGCCCTCTGAGGAGCTCCAAGACTGGCTATTCCAATTTCCTCAGGCATGGGCTGAGACAGGGGGAATGGGAATGGCTAGACAGGCTCCCCCTGTGGTAATCGAGCTCAAGTCTGGAGCCACCCCCATTGGGGTCCGACAGTACCCCATGAGCAAGGAAGCAAGAGAGGGCATCCGCCCTCCACATTGAGAGACTGTTAAAACAGGGGATCCTAGTTCCTTGACTCCTTGGAACACCCCCTTATTTCTAGTAAAAAAGCCAGGGACGAATGACTATTGTTCAGTCCAAGATCTCAGAGTGCTTAACAAGAGAGTACAAGACATACACCCTATGGTGCCTAACCCCTACAACTTGCTCAGCATGTTGCCACCCACTCAAACTTGGTATACTGTCTTAGATTTAAAAGATGCTTTCTTCTGTCTGAGATTACATCCTAACAGCCAGCCCCTGTTTGTCTTTGAGTGGCAAGGCCCAGAGAGCAGGAGAACTGGACAACTCACATGGACGAGGTTGCCCCAAGGATTCAAGAACCCCCCCACCCCCCATTTGATGAAGCTTTACATCTGGACCTCGCCCTTTTCCGAGCTAATAATCCCCAGGTGATGCTTCTTCAATATGTTGATGACCTTTTATTGGCTACAGAGACCCATAAAGATTGCGAACTGGGGACTCAGAAGATCCTGGCTGAGTTAGGTGAGTTGGGGTACCGGGTTTCCACTAAGAAGGCACAGGATGTTGAACTGAGGTGACATACTTGGGATATATCCTAAGAGATGGACAGCGGTGGCTCACAGAAGCTAGAAAACAGACAGTCACACAAATTCTGACTCTAACCACCCCTCGCCAGGTAAGAGAATTCCTGGGGACCGTGGGATTTTGCAGACTTTGGATTTCAGGATTCGCCACCTTGGCAGCCCCATTGTATCTCCTGACAAAAGAAAAAGGGGAGTTCATTTGGATTAAAGAACACCAACTGGCTTTTAAAACTCTTAAAAAGGCACTGCTACAAGCCCCTGCCCTAGCACTGTCTGATCTGAACAAGCCTTTTACCCTGTATATTGATGAAAGGAAAGGGGTTGCCAAAGGGGTCCTCACCCAAGCTCTAGGACCTTGGAAGCGCCCAGTGGCTTACCTGTCAAAAAACAAAACAAAACAAAACAAAACAAAACAAAACAAAACAAAACAAAACACTAGATCTTGTGGCTAGCGGATGGCCCTCTTGTCTACGAGCAACAGCAGCAACAGCCATCTAGTAAAAGATGCTGATAAGCTAACTTTGGACCAGAAAGTGATGGTAGTGGCCCCCCACGCTCTTGAAAACATCATCAGGCAACCACCATACTTTTGGATGACCAACGCACAGATGACCCACTATCAGAGTTTGTTACTAACAGAGCAGGTGACTTTCGCTTTACCTGCCATTCTTAATCCCACTACTTTGCTACCTGAAGCCGATGAGACCCCAATACATCAGTGTGAAGAGATACTGGCTGAAGAAATGAGCACCCGGTCAGATTTAACTGACTGGCTGTGGCCTGGGATAGAGACTTGGTTCACCAACGGAAGTAGCTTCGTGGTAGAAGGTAAGCTAACGGCTGGGGCAGCGGTAGTGGATGGGAAGACTGTCATTTGGGCCAGCAGCCTTCCAGAGGGATCTTCGGCACAAAAAGCAGAACTTATTGCTCTGACTCAAGCCCTAAAACTGACAGAAGGAAAATCTATCAACGTTTATACTGACAGCTGATATGCTTTTGCAACAGCCCATGTCCATGGGGCGATTTACAGACAGCGTGGGCTGCTGATGTCTGCAGGTAAAGACATTAAAAATAAAGAAGAGATTCTTAGTTTATTAAAAGCTGTCCACTTGCCACACAAGGTGGCGATCATCCACTGTCCAGGACACCAGAAAGGGACTGGCCCTAAGGGAAATCAGATGGTAGACCAGATGGCTAAAGAAGCGGCACAAGGACCAATTACTCTAATAGCTAAAGTGGTGCCCTGACAGGCTGAGAGGGCCCTCAAGAAGAGAGTCCTCACAGAAGAAGAGGGGCTAGAATACCTGACTAGTATGCACCGCTTTACCCATCTAGGGCTCAAAAAGATGATAGAGCTAACCAACAAGTCACCTTATCACATTCCTAGGCTACAAAAGACAGCAGAAGATCTGGTAAAGAACTGCAGAGCATGTGCCCTCACTAATGCCAGATCCAGCAGGCATGGTGAGGGAAAGTGCCTACGGGGAGCTCGACCTGGAACTTATTGGGAGGTTGATTTCACAGAGGTCAAACCAGCCCAATATGGCAATAAGTACCTTCTAGTTTTCATAGACACCTTTTCAGGGTGGGTTGAGGCCAGAGAGTTGGGAAAAATTGGAAATTACATTGTGCTTACAAACCCCAGAGCTCAGAACAGGTAGAGAGAATGAATAGAACTATAAAAGAGACCTTGACAAAATTGACCTTAGAGATCGGTGGGGGTGATTGGACAGCCCTTCTCTCCCTAGCCCTGTCCAGATGTGGAACACGCCAGGACCTTTGGGACTAACACCTTTTGAGATATTGTTTGGTGCACTACCGCCTCTGTTTGAAACCCTAGAGAGTGTGGCACGTCCTGATGACAATAATTTTATACCTTCCAACCCATCTTTTAGTCCATTTAAAGGCTCTTGAGATGATCAGGAGAGAGATTTGGGAACAGCTAAAAGACAACTACACCGTTGGAGACCCTGCAGTTCCCCACCAGTTTGAAGTTGGAGACGCTATCCTGGTACAGAGACACCAAACAGGAAATCTTGAACTGCGGTGGAAAGGACCCTACCTGGTACTGTTGATAACCCCAACCGCCACTAAGGTGGAAGGGATCCTTACTTGGGTTCATGCTTCACATGTCAAAGAGCCCCTCCTGAGACTAGTTCAGACGGGTGGGCCTTGGAAAAGACTGATAATCCTATTAAGCTGCATTTACGTTGTAGACGCAATTCCGAGTCAGGACAATAATCCTCATGCTCCCATGCGACAAACCTGGAAGGTAATTGATGAACAGGGAAACACTGTTTGGTCAATTACTGCCGTGCACCCTCCATGGACTTGGTGGCCAGACCTCATGCCTGACATCTGTAAGTTGGTAACTGGATAGCTCACCTGGGATCTCTCAGACCACACAGATCTATCTAAACCACCAGGTGAAACACAGTGTCGTTCAAACGGGATAGGGAGCGCCTTCGGATGCTCAGGACAGTTCTAATGGGCTAATCTCTGGTCTGCAGAATTTTATGTTTGCCCCGGTCAGGGTCACAGTTGGAAGCTTTGACATAAGTGTGGGCGGACCTCTGATTTTTATTGTGCTGCATGGGGATGTGAAACCACAGGCAAGGCTTACTGGAATCCTACTTTCACCTGGAACCTGATTACGGTAAAGAGAAACAGCACTTATGACAATTCCAAACAAGGAGAAAGAGATGGTTCTAAATATTTTAAAAGTGGGTGTGCACTCAGACAATAGTCCAAATGGACCCTGTAAAAACAACTACTGCAACCCCATAGTTATAAAATTCACTGACGCAGGAAAACGAGACCATCAGAGTTGGCTCAAGGAAAACAACTGGGGATTGCATATAGATGCAGCTGGAAAAGACCCTGGGTTAATCCTCAGAATTAAGTTGACCGTACAACACCCCTCTCCCATACCAATAGGGCCTAACAAAGTCCTTTCCAAACAAGACCCTCCTACCAGATGCCAAACTCAGACACCAGTCCTAACTGTGCCGGTGACTGCTGGCTCCGATGACCTCACATCCTCACAAGACCTCTGGATTCCGACCACTCCACCTGATCCTTCAACAGGACAAAGGTTATTTAATTTGGTTGCTGGAGCCTTCCACGCCCTAAATAATACAAGTCCAGACTCTACTAAATCCTGCTGGTTGTGTCTAGTGACAACCCCTCCATACTATGAGGGGATCACCATAAATAGTGCCTTTAATAACACTACATCCCATCACTCCTGCACCTGGGGAACTGAGAGGAAACTAACTCTGACTGAGGTATCGGGGACAGGTTCAGGACTTTGTCTAGGTGCCCCACCTGCCTCCCACAAACATCTATGTAATTGAATGGTTGCTCGTCCTAAAACATCTACCACCTATTATTTGGTACCAGGACCCAATTGATGGTGGGCCTGCGGTATAGGACTCACCCCTTGTGTGTCTACAAGTGTATTTGAACCAACTACAGACTTTTGTGTGCTTGTACAGCTGGTACCCCAAATCTACTATCATGCTGCAGGTAATTTCGAAGATAAATTTGATATTAGACCTAAGAGATACAAGAGAGAGTCAGTATCCCTCACTTTAGCCATTTTACTAGGTGCAGGTATCACCACTGGTATAGGAACAGGAGCTGCCGCATTGGCCACCAGTCAACAAGGCCTTAATGCTCTTAGTACTGCTACTGATGAAGATCTAAAAATATTAGAAAAATCTATTTCCAATTTAAAAATATCTTTGACACCCCTGTCGGAAGTAGTGCTCCAAAATAGCAGAGACTACATTTGTTATTTTTAAAGGACGGTGGACTGTGTGCTGCCCTCAAAGAAGAGTGTTGCTTTTATGCTGATCATACTGGGATGGTCAGAGACTCGATGCAGAGACTTCGAGAAAGACTAGATAAGAAACAGAAAGATAGAGATGCTCAGCAAGGCTGGTTCAAGTCCTGGTTCTCGAGATCTCGTGGATGACTACCTTATTTTCTGCCCTAGCTGGACCAGTGTTAATAATTTGTCTGATTTTGATTTTTGGCCTGTGTGTGATAAATGAACTAATGGCTCTTGTCAAAAACAGAGTTGATGCTCTTCAGTTAATGGTGTTGAGACTACAATACCAACCCATTGAAAATCCTGATAAGGTAGAAGATGACTCTAGAAGTTAAAACAGACAATTTTAGATTTTAAGATTAAAATTATTCAGAAGAAGAAGAGGGGAATAAAAGAAAAATTTAAAATATGCCCAAGACTAATAGAACTAACAAGGCCCTCTGATTCCCTGACCTAAATAGTAAAAAATGCCTGTCAGCAGATTTGTTGTGCCAGGGCCCAGTTAACCAGTCACAGAGGATGTGGAGTTACAGGACAAAGGCCTGTTGAATCATCCAAGGAATTGGCTGGCCATGAAAGATAAAAAGTACGCACAGACATCCTTGAAAGAACAGAGATATGTCCAAATGAATAATGGGCCATCTGGTGTTCTTCCACCCTTCCCCCTTTTTGGGCCCACTTGGCCTTCCAAAAAAGCCATAGTTTAGTAACCAGATGTCCTGCTAGCCTAGATAAGCATCCACCCACAGAAGCTGTACCTGCTCAGCTTACACAGCCTGCTGATGTTCAAAAATGTAAAACATGTAACTGCGTGAAAATCTCTCACTCCCCCCCAACCCTTGCCTATAAAACCCCAAGCTTTTGAGCATCAGTGTAGGCTCCTCTGTCTCCTGTGTGAGATATGTGCCAACCCAGAGCTCTGCCCATTAAACTGCCTCGTGTGCTTGCATAAAGAGAGGGTCTCTCGTGAGTCCTTGTGTGCGTGCCATCCCAAGACTCGAGTAGGGAGTCTTTCTTTGGGGGGTCTTTCAACATAACTATCAGTACATATAGGTATAGATATTATTTTATAGTCTAAGAGCTCTCTCTTAAGATGTAAATGATGTAAACAGCTGTACTACAAAGCTTGATGGCCCTTGGCATTCTCACATCAGCACAGATATTAAAGTACTATGTGTAGACATCTTGACAACAGAGACAAGCCACTGTCACTCCTTCAAAGTTTCATTAGTGGTCTCCATCAGACTAGGCCTTATGTTTTAATGATAAAGTAAAATTGTAGTCTCTGGCACTTCATGATAAAGAGGCTGCTGCTATTTTTTGGTGTTAAACTAAGAGAAAGAAAGATACTGTGTGTGGGGGGGGGCTGGGGGGGGCTTATCTAGAAGACGGGTTATATTTTTAAGGCCCTGAAAATAGACAAAACAAAGCAAAACAAAACAAAGTCTATTAGCAATGCATTCATTTCCCTCAATAGCTTTTTTGTTCGGTTTATCTAGTTAATAAAAGTCTCCCGTGGAGTTGGGTCTACTGGGAACACTGTAATATATACCCAGCTCTGGATGAATCCTGGGTTCCATTTTCTGCAGAGGCAGCTGAATGAGGGGGAGGGGAGGGCTCTGGGCCTCGAGAATCTGGATATTTGTCTTCCACCAAAGCATAAATAAAGCTTTGGAAAACATTCACCTGCAAAACAATCCCCCCCCCTTTTTTTTGAAAAATTTTTATTGGATATTTTCTTTATTTACATTTCAAATGTTATCCCCTTTCCTGGTTTCTCCTCTGAAAACCCTCTATCCCACTGCCCCTCCCCTGCTTCTATGAGGGTGCCCCCCAATTCCCGTCTCACCACCCTAGAATTCCCCTACACTGGGGCATTGAGCCTTAACAGGACCAAAAGCCTCTCTTTCCATTGATGTCTGACAAGGCCATCCTCTGCTACATTTGCAGCTGGAGCCATGGGTACCTCCATGTGTATTCTTTGGTTGGTGGTTTAGTCTCTGGGAGCTCTGGGAGGTCTGGTTGGTTGATACTGTTTTTCTTCCTATGGGGTTGCAAACCCCTTCAGCTCCTTCTGTCTTTTCTCTAACTCCTCCATTAGGGACTCCACGCTCAGTCAAATGGTTGGTTGTGAGCATCTACCTCTGTATTTGTCTGGCTCTAGCAGAGCCTCTCAGGAGACAGCCATATCAGGCTCCTGTCAACAAGTACTTCTTGACATCCACAATAGTGTCTGGGTTTGATAACTGTATATGGGATGGATACCCAGGTGGGGCAGTCTCTGGATGGCCTTCCCTTTAGTCTCTGTTCCATACTTTGTCTCTGTATCTCCTCCTGTGGGTATTTCCTTCCCCCTTCTAAGGACAGAAGTATACACACTTTGGTCTTCCTTTTTCTTGAGCTTCATGTGGTCTGTGAATTGTATCTTGGGTATTCTGAACTTTTGGGTGACTGCAAAACAATTCTTAAAGAGATACCTTCTTGAATTTACAACTGTTGATCACTAAGCCAGTGGTGGTATCCTTAAGTACTTAAAGGCATTCCAGTTAAAAAAAAATTGAATCCAGGCCACTAGTTTCTACTGAGAAGCTTTATTTTTCTTTATAAAACTCATAGATAAATAAAGTCTTAGAATAAAACCATTGGAGTTAGAATCAAAGATGGAAATTTGATTTCCATTTGATACCAAGAATTCGGAAATAGTCAAAATATTGGATGGATGGAAAACATTTTGCTTATTAAGAAGTCTTAGGAAATTTGAAATATTAAGTAGGTTTGTCAGATTTAATGTCATATTTAATTTTAAGTTTATTTCGGGTTTTTGTTGTCAGGCTGATCTCTGGACTTCCTTTCACTCAGTCTCTTCTCCATTTGTTAGGGAGTCTTATAATCTGAAATTTTCTATTTCCCTCTACTTAAATCTGTATGTAGTGTGTGCCTTTAATCTTAGCCCTCAAGAGGTAGAGGCAGAGGCAGGAGGTTCAGTGTGAGTTAGAGGCTAGCCCTGTCTACATAGTGAGTTTCAGGCCAGGGTTGTACAGTAAGACCCTCTCCAAAGAGAGAGAAAGAGGGGGGGGGGAGAAAAAAGAATGAAAAGAAAAAGAAAGGACTAAAGAAACAAGTTCTGGGGTAAATGGCATGCATCTCCACACCTGAATTGATTTTATCTTCTTATTGTTGACTTTAGAAATGTAACATTGCTGTACTGATTCACTGAATTAACAATTAACCAGTCACCACTAGGAATTCTATTCATAGAGCATCTGTAAAGAATCTTCTTTCTGACTTTATTTAATTAGATTGACATTCTAGTCAACAATGTTGGAGGAGCCCATGTGTCCTTTGCTGTGGATGCCAACCTGGATGTCTTCAAGGTGCTGATAGAGGTGAACTCCTTAGGAACAGTGTCATTGATCAAGTGTGTTCTACCTCATGTGATGGAGAGAAAGCAAGGAAAGATTCTGATCATGAGAATTGTACCCTGCCTTCTCTGGTACATTGCCAGCAAATACGCTCTTTGGGTAAGGCTGCTTCAACTCAATTCTGTCAGCATTGACTGCAATGTGCGTGAGGGATTTGTTCATCAGTGGGTGAGGTTGATGGAACCAAGTGATAATGTGGGGCTACAGAAAGAGAAGAACTGTGAGAGCACAGCACCAGTCAATGACCAAAAATATTAGAGCTGCACATGCTTATTACTTATTCAACAGATTTTTTTTAATTGTACACCTTCATGAGATGAATCCTGGGGAGAAAGATTATTTTTGATCTAGCAAGCATATGTTGTCTTTTGCCTTAGTCCATTGCTACATTTTCAAGACAGATTGCAAGTCTACCTTTTCTTCTCTGCTCTTATTCTCTATTTGAGAGTACCTGATAATTGGTTCTGGGCTCCATATCCTTCCTAAGAAAACATGGACTCTGTTCATTCTGGTTTCATGGAAAAAAAATTAAGGCAAAGGCTAGGAGAAAAGTCCGGTCAGCTTTATCTTATGAGTAATGAGCATCAGAACAAAATGAATTCTTAGGTCTGCTTAAGAGTGAAACTAACACTGGGAGGTGATGGTGCGTGTTTTTAATCCCAGCACTTGGGAGGCAGATCTCTAAGTTCAAGGCCAGCTTGATCTACAGAGTAGGTTCTAGGATAGCTAGGGCTACACAGAGAAAAATCTGTCTTAAAACACCAAAGAACAGAGTGAAAAGAAAGCAATGATAAGGCTGGTGATTAAAAAACACATAAAAATCAATACATACCAATAAAGGTGACTCCCCGTGTTAGCCTCAAATACTCTGTATATCTGAGGCTAGCCTTGAACTTCTGGTTCTCCTGCCTTCAACCTCCCAAGTGCTGAGATTATAGGTGTAGATAATATTTCTTTCAAGCACACATAGCTTGAAATAAATTTTAATGGAATATTTTACCATTGGAATTGTACAATGTAGTAGTTCTGGTCACCATAGCTCCATAGAAACTGAAGGTGTGGTCCAGCAGGACCCTTCTCTACCTCACAGAGCAGACAAGTACATAGTGAGGAAGGGCTGTAGCTTGGATGCTTTCCTCAGATTTAGAGCCCATCAACCAACCTCCTGTAGAGACAGTCCCATTTCAGACAGGCAAATGCAGTTGAGTACAGACCCCCATATGTTGGCATTTGACTTATAAGACATGTAGAATGTGCTTTGTGAAAACTAGAAGCTCGGTCTCACCTGTCTTCCAAGGCTCTGTTTTATGACTGGATTTAATGGGTTGGCAAAATGTGCCCAGTTGATGGGCCTGTGAGATGCTGTAACTGATGTGATGAGGTCTGAGAGCTATACCAATCTATGGAAATGTGTGTATGTGTGTATGTGTAGGATAGCCCTAGCTATCCTAGAACCTACTCTGTAGATCAAGCTGGCCTTGAACTTAGAGATCTGCCTCCCAAGTGCTGGGATTAAAAACACGCACCATCACCTTCCAGTGTTAGTTTCACTCTTAAGCAGACCTAAGAATTCATTTTGTTCATAATATATATATATTATGTGTGTGTTTTACCTGATTGTCTACATACTAGGTGTGTGCCTGGTACTTACAGAGGCCAAAAGAGGATGTCAGATCCCTTAGGACTGGAATTATGGCCAGAAGAGTGTCAGGATGCTTGGGAGTTAAGCAGTCTTCTCTAGTTTTTAAACACCTAATAACTTCTATCCTTCTATGTTGTAGTGAAAAGGAATTAGATAAGGGAAAGCCAAGAGAAAACTTTAAGAAAATGCTTAAAGACATTAAGATTATAAAACATTTCATGGTATCCTAAAATGTAGAGGTTGAAATACCATGAGCAGGGCCTTTTGCTGTCTACCAGGTTGAAATGCAGACCAGCTTTCTTTGTGTCCAATCACTTCTAAGCATTCTAGTTCTGGATCTTGGTCATGTGAGATGGTTGAGCCAGACTTCATAGAAAGCTACCTGAGTTTTGAATCAGGAAGATGACTTTGGAAGCTCAGCAGACAGAGAAGTCCTGAGAAGGAACGATTTTGTACAAGAGAGAGATCAGTACACTAGGTCAGAGTTGGGATATCTGGGTTCAAATCCCAGGTCCAAGGCCTACTTGCCCATGGTCTTAAGCAGGTCACCCCTTGGACTCAAGTGGTTCAGTTACATAATGG
This sequence comes from Rhabdomys pumilio, assembly GCA_030674055.1. NCBI lineage: Eukaryota > Metazoa > Chordata > Mammalia > Rodentia > Muridae > Rhabdomys > Rhabdomys pumilio. Next base: position 2,272,427 of record JANHMN010000022.1, on the reverse strand, counting down.
GGAGTCGATGGTAGTAACAAGTCACAGAGCTATTGTGGGCATTAAGTAAGAATACAGGGGCAGAGGCACTTCCTAAACACAGCCTGGAGTATGGTCAGGGCTGCTGTCTTTTTATTCTCCATTTCAAGGTGAGTTTGGGAGTTGCAAGGATAGATGCTTGGGTTGTTTCCCTGTTGTGACTCATGCATATTGCTTCTTTATCCTGGTTTCAGTTCCTCTCAGTGTGTGCCCTGATATGACTTACGCTAGAGATTTCATCCTCCAAAGCTTTGTCTCCATGCTCAACCTCCAATAAGAAGTAGGGTCTGGTACAAGGCCATGGAGGTACCACCCTCAGGAGGGATTAATGGACTTCTCACAGGACTCTGAGAGTTCTAGAGGAGTAAGTTGTCATGAAGCACAGTCACTCAATGTGATTGGTTTACTTTTCTATTTCTCTACAGGATGACCCAGGTGACAATCATCACACGAGGCTGAGCAAATGAGGTTACCTAATCCTGCACTTTTGGCCATCAAATGGGTGAGATGAAAAACCAGTTTTCCTACAACCACAATTCTAGTTGCTAAACATCGTGTCACATCATTCCCAGAGATAAAGGTCTGGAGGAGTTAACACGCTGTTCTTATGATCTCAGTACCAGTTAACATTTTCAGTGTTTCATAATAACACAGAGAAGACAATAAGAAGACATGGCAGAGATGGTCCCTCAGAGGGAGAGAGGGACCATCTACTTCCAAGTGCACAGTCTTTCACAAAGGTTCATGTTGAGGCTATTCTATATTTACAGAGCATCTTTCTATAAAATATTATCATCACACAATCCTTGCATTGAATTTCATTTAGTGATTTCAAAGAATCTGGTTTTTTCTTCCCAAGATCAAATCTTATTTCTGTATAAATTAAAAGCATTTATCTTATATATAATGTGTATATCAAATAATATTATTTGAATGTCATGATTTGATTTTGATTATAGAATAATTTGATATAAGTGTTTCTTTCTTCTTTCCATTCTTTTTTTGTTTCTTTAGTCCTTTCTTTTTCTTTTCATTCTTTTTTCTTTACCCCCCTTTCTCTCTCTTTGGAGAGGGTCTTACTGTACAACCTTGGCCTGAAACTCACTATGTAGACAGGGCTAGCCTCTAACTCACACTGAACCTCCTGCCTCTGCCTCTACCTCTTGAGGGCTAAGATTAAAGGCACACACTACATACAGATTTAAGTAGAGGAAAATAGAAAATTTCAGATTATAAGACTCCCTACCAAGCTAAGGGGAAAGGAGCACCGAGAGGAAAAGATGGAGTAAGGAGAGGAGAAGATGAAGTAGATGAGAAGCTCGGTAATGAGAGAAAAAGAGAGAGAAAGAGAGAGGGGGCATGGAGGCAGAAATTCACGTGTCTCCACTAGTCAAAGATAGTTTATATAGCTAGATTGGGTATTAGGTTACACTTCTGATTGAGCATTACCATACTTACAAAGCCCTTGATTAACATTTAAAAAATTGTATAAAAGCCAAATGAAAAAGGGGGGGGGGGCACGGGAAAGGGGTTTTCTGGGGAAGGGAAATGGGGAAAGGAATTGGCATCTGAAATGTAAATAAAATATCCAATTAAAAAAAAAAAGAAAAAAAAAGACTCCCTACCAAATGGAGAAGAGACTGAGTGAAAGGAAGTCCAGAGATCAGCCTAACTTGGAATCCATCTCAAGGGGAGGCTCCAAGGCCTGTCACTATTACTGATGCTATGGTGTTCTTACAGATAGGAGCCTAGCACGGTTGTCCTCTGAGAGGCCCAACAAGCAGCTGGCTGAGACAGTTGCAGATACTTACACTCAACTAGTGAACTGAAGTTGGGGACTGCTATGGTTTCAAAAAAAGTAGGCCTCTAAGTCATAATCCACCTGCCACAGTCTCCTGAGTGTTGGGATTTTAGGTATCTGATCCTCTGTTGCCCTTCATTTTAATCTTTGATTTAAATTTTCAACATGAAATAAATAAAAAGTAAAATATTACCATGAATATTGAAAAAATGGATAATTATAATATATAATTGAATAAAATAGCATTTGTTGAGAGCTGCTCTGTCAATGTTTGAACCTGCACTGCCAAAAGCCTTGGGTGCTAAATTGTTCCGGCTTGTACTGCCCCAAGCTGTTCCAGTCCATGGGTCGGGATTCAGCAAGAGAGAGAGAGTGAGGATGGACTTGAAGAATGGAGACCAGACAGAGTGTGATTCAGTCCCATTTATTCTTCAGTCTCTCTTCCTAGTCCAAGTCCCAAGTCTTGAGTTCCTAGTCCCTAGTTTCTAGTCCCTAGTGCCTCCAAGTTCCAAGTTTCTTCTCCAAGTGCTAAGTGCCTAATACCTAATTCTCTGTTGTACTTTTTCCCAGTTAAAAGTTCTTCCTCCAAGTTTCTAATTCTCTGATCCAAGTTGTACTGCTGTCAAGTGATCTGTTGTCTGGTTCTCTTAACTTTCTTCTGTCTGCCTCTTGCCTTTTATATGTCTCACTTCTAAGCCACGCCTCTAAGTCACGCCCTTAAGTCATGCCCTTAGGCCTTGTCTCTAAATCTAATCTCTAAGTCATGCCCTTAAGTCTCAACTCTAAATCACACCTTTAAGTCTCACACACCCAAGGGAAAATCCTGGGTATCTAAAACAAGATGTTATCAGAGTGTGCTCAGCTGTTGTAGGCTGTTGTAATCAAGTCTCTTGTCAGGGTATATGGCTCAAGATGACTGCAAGGGTGATAGCCACCTTCTGTCGACTCCTCACAAGCATTTATTTTTTATTTTGTATCTGCTTGTGTTTGTAGACCTGTGATCAATCTCAGTTATTATGCCTCAGATACCACTCACCTTGATTTTTTTTGTTTGTGTTGCTTGACCTCTACTCTTCCCAGTGTTCCTACCACCTCCCATCTCCCCCAGATCCATTCCTCCTCTATTTTCTTCTTTAAAAAAGAGCAGGCCTCCTAGTGATATCAACTGAACATGGCATAACAATTTGGTTTTTCGAGACAGGGTTTCTCTGTGTAGCCCTGGCTGTCCTGGAACTCACTCTGTAGACCAGGCTGGCCTGGAACTCAGAAATCCACCTGCCTCTGCCTCCCAAGTGCTGGGATTAAAGGCATGCGCCACCACCACCCGGCTATGGCATAACAATTTACAGTAAGACTAGGCACAGACCCTCATATCAAAGCTAGATGAATTGACCCAGTAGGAAGAAAGGGGTCCCAAGAGCAGACAAAAGAGTCAGAGATGCCTCCACTCCCAATGTTAGGAGTCCCACAAAAACACCCATCTACACAATTGTAACATATATGGAGAGGATCTAGTCAGACCCATATAGGCTCTGTGATTATTGCTTCAGTTTCTGTGAGCCCCTATGAGCCCTGCTTAGTTGATTCCATGGGTTTTCCTATGTTCTCAATACCTATGGCTCCTATTGTCCTTCCTCCTCTGCTTCTGTAGGGGTTCCCTGGCTCTGCCTAGTGTTTGGTTGTAGGTCTTTGCATTTTTGCTAATCAGTTGCTGAATGACACCTGTCTGATGACAATTGTATATGTTGCCCAAGTATATGTAGAATGTCATTAGGAATTATTTAATTGACTTTCTTTTTTTTTTCAGTTATATTTGCTTCTATTCTGGGTCTTGGGACTGTTCCTCTGGTTTCTGGTCCATTGTGGGTGGTGCCATCCCTGAGCTGGTAGTCTTGGGTTCTATAAGAAAACAAGCTGAGCAAGCCAGGAAAAGCAATCCAGTAAGCAGCACCCCTCCATGGTCTCTGCAACAGCTCATGCCTCCAAGTTCCTGCCCTGTGTGAGTTCCTGTCCTGACTTCCTTTGGTGATGAACAGCAGTGTGGAAGCTAAGCTGAGTAAACCCTTTCCTCCCCAACTTGCTTCTTGGTCATGATGTTTGTGCAGGGATACAAACCCTGACTCAGACAGCTAGCCACTCCCATAACTTCTGTGCCTCTATTACCCCAGCATATCTTGCAGACAGGACAGATTGTAGGTCAAAGGTTTTGTGGTTGGGTTGTTGCCTAGTTAAACAATATGGCTGGTTCAGGGTCCAAAGATGCCCAGTACTAGACATCTTTGCTAAGTTCACTCTGGACTGTGGCCTCATAAAATGAATTTGGCATTATTACTTCTGTTTTTATTTTGTGAAATAATTTGAGGAGAATTCAAAATCTCTGTGCTGAAATCATCTGACCTTGGGATTTTTTTGGGGGGAGGGAGCAGGAGACTTGTAATGACTGCGTCTATTTGCTTAGGGGTTACAGGTCTATTTAAATTGTTTATCTGATATTGATTTGATTTTGTAGAGTACAGGTCTTTAAAATATGACCTAATAATTGGTTCTTTTGACTTCTTTCTTTGTGTGTGTGTGTGTGTGTGTCTGTTTTTATGTCCCTCTTTTTGTTTCTAATTTCGTTAAATTGGGTATTCTCTCTCTCTCTCTCTCTCTCTCTCTCTCTCTCTCTCCTTCTCCTTCCCTCCCTCACTTCCCCCCTCTCTCTCTGTCTGTCTTTTAGTTTGGACAAGGGTTTGTCTATCTTGTTAATTTTCTCAAAGAACCAACTCTTCCTTTTATTGATTCTTTGTATTCTTTGTTTCATTGATTCTTTGTATCGTTTTCTTTGTTTCTATTTTACTGATATCATCCCTCAGTTTGATTATTTCCTGCCATATACTCACCTTGGATGAGCTGCTTTTTTTTTTCCTACAGCTTACAGGTATGCCGCTAAATTACTAGTATGAGTTCTTTCCAATTTCTTTATGTAGGCACCCGTGAACTTTGTTTTAGCACTATTTTCATTGTGTCCCATAAATTTGACTGTGCTATGCATTCATTTGCACTGAATTCTAGAAAGTCTTTCATTTCTTTATTTCTGCCTTGACCCAGTGGTCACTCAGTAGAGAGTTGTTCTTTATATGACTTTATAAGCTTTCTGTTGTTTATGTTGTTGAAGTCCAGCTTTAGTCCGTGATGGTCTGAAATGATACAATGGGTTATTTCAATTTTATTGTATCTGTTGAGACTTGCTTTGTGACCAAGTATGTGATCAGTTTTGGAGAATGTTCTGTGAGGTCCTGAGAAGGTATACTTTTTTATATTTGGGTAAAATGTTCTGTAGATAATCTGTTTGGTCCATTTGGTTAGTAATATCTGTTAGCTCCAGTATTTCTATGTTTATTTTCTGTCTGGATGGCCTGTCCATTAGTGAGAATGAGATAATGAACTCTCCTACTACAATGAGTGTTTCCTTTATAAACATGGGTGCCTTTGAGTTTGGAGCATAGAGGCTATGAATTGAAAGATTATCTTGGTGGGGTTTTTTCTTTGATGAGTATAAAGTGTTCTTACCCATCTTTTTTTATTGACTGTGGTTTAAAGTCTATTTCCTTAGACATTAGAATGGCTACCACAGCTTGTTTCTTAGGCCATTTGCTTGAAAACCTTTTTCCTAATCCTTTACTCTGAGTTAATGTCTACCTTTGATGTTGAGAATGTTTCTCATGTACAGCAGAAGGATGGATCCTGTTTTTACATCCATTCTGTTAGTCTGTGTCTTTTGGGAGGAATTGAATCCATTGACATTGAGAGATATCAATGACCAATGATAGTTAATTTCTGTTATTTTTGTTGTTGTTATTGTTGTTGTTGTGTGTGTGTCCCTTCTTTTGGTTTTGCTGGTGTGAGATTATTTGTTTCCTGTCTTTTCATGGGCGTAGTTAACCTCCTAGGGTTAGAGTTTTCCTTTTAGTGCCTTCTGTAGGGCTGGATTTGTGGGTAGATATTGTTTAAATTTGACTTTTGTCATGGAGGATCTTATTTTCTCCATTTATAGTGATTGAAAGTTTTCTTAGGTATAGTAGTCTGGGCTGACATCTCTTAGCTCTTAAAGTCTATAAGACATCTCTCTAGGACCTTCTGGCTTTTAGAATCTCCTTTGAGAACTTGGATGTAATTTGTTACTTGGTCTTTTCCCCTTGTAGATTTTAATATTCTTTTTTTCTTCTCTGTTTTTTTTGTGTTTTGATTATTATGTAGCACGGGGACTTTCTTTTCTGGTTTAATTAATTTAGTGTTCTATAAGCTTGTACCTTTATAGTCATGCTTTTCTTTAAGAAACTTTTCTTTTATAATTTTGTTGAAAATATTTTCTGGGCCATTGAGCTGGGATCCTACTCCTTCTATTCTTGTTATTCTTAGGTTTGGTCTTTTCATAGTGTTTCAGATTTCCTGGATGTTTTGTGTCAGGAATTTTTTAGATTTAGCATTTTCTTTGACCAATGTATCTGTTTCTTCTATTGCATCTTTAACACCTGAGATTCTCTCTTTCTTCTCTTGTATTCTAATGGTGATGCTTGCATTATTAATTCCTGTTTGTTTACTTATATTTCCAATTTCCAGAATTTTCTCAGTTTGTATTTTTTTCATTCTTTCTACTTTTTGTTGTTGTTGTTGTTTTTTCGAGACAGGGTTTCTTTGTGTAGTCCTGCCTGTCCTGGAACTCATTTTGTAGACCAGGCTGGCCTTGAACTCAGAAATCCACCTGCCTTTGCCTCCCAAGTGCTGGGATTAAAGGCATGCACCACCACTGTCTGGCATTCAGGTCAGGTCTTGAACAGTTTTATTTATTTCCTTCAACACACACACACACACACACACACACACACACACACACACACACACATATATATATATATATGGGCTTTATTCATTTTCTCCAATTTTTTGTTTGTCTTTTCTTTGATTTCTTTAAGGATTTAATCATGTCCTCTTCTCTTCTCTGCTCTGGACTCAGCCTCTGGCTGTTCTCTCTTTCAGGTCTACAAAAACCTTACCCCCCCTTTACCCATACCACGGAGCAGTCATATTGTCAGTTTATATAAAAACATGTTTAAGAGCTATAAAACATTAGTTATTTTAAAATTTGAATTCAAGTTCTAATTTAATGTTAAAATCTGTTCCTTCTTAGGCCTTTACTGTATAAGGATTGAACTTTTTAGCATCCCTTCTGTATGAGCTCCTGGATGGGGACCCCTGGGCTTGGTTGCATGGGTGATTGAGTCCCACATTGGTCATGCCAGCTGTAGGTAGTGTAGCTGGAAACGCAGAGAGGGTTCTTCACACCATGCTGTGGGTAGTTGGTTGGGAATGCTCTGGGTTTCTCTACAGGGAAGTTAGGCACAGCTCCTGTGGCTCCACGGTTCCTCACGGTGTGGCTCCAATGACACAAGAAAGTCCATGGATTTCTACAGACTTTAATGTCATGACAGATGGTAGATAGATCTGGATGCACCCCCACCCCCAAAACCCAGGGCAGACCTGAGTTAAATAGGGAAAGAGAGAGGGGGGAGGGGCTGGAGAAGAATGCTTAATTGCCTCCACCCTCTGGCCTTCAGGTACCTCACTCTAGTATGTAAATCTCTCTAGGGCCTGAGGCCTGTTCCTCATGACTGTTGGCCATAGACCTCTCTGTGGGAGTGGTTGTTGGAAGGCTGAAGCTAAATGAAAAGAACCAGGGCCTGGGAGCAGAGCTGTACTCCTGCCATCCAATAAGGTTCTGGGATTCCAAGTTGGTGTTCAACCAAGCACCCAGCTGCTTCTCACAGCCCACCACCCCACATGTATGTATATGTATATCTATGTATATAAAGTTAAAAACTAGACTGCATACTCATGTGAAACTTAAAAACACAAAAGTGTATGTAGTGTTTTTAAAGTGCCTTCCTCCTCCCAGTTTGCCTCTCTGGAGTCTCTGGAGGCCTCTACTGCCCTATCCCCCTCTGTGCCTTCTAGAGAAATTCCCCACAGTTCCAAGCATCTATGTTATACAGGAAAATTGAGGGATGCCTGATTTTCCCTATTGTTCTTGGGTTCATCAAAGCCTACGGTACAAGTCCTGAGAATGTAAAGAAAAAAGAATAGCCACTTCAGTGGTAGCCAGATGAGCATAGTGGACAGAAAGGACAAGGATGTTCACAATGAGCCCAAGGATACAACTATCTCGGCATAGATCGGGCCCTCTTAGATGTATCACCTGAGTGACAAGGGAACTGGTTGAGGCCTCTTACCCTGCAGTGCACTGTCCATAGCCCCCTGGTACCCTACGCTTAGGTAGAGGGGTGTGAGAGCAATGAGCGACCCTATGCAATGCTCTGTGAGGACAGGTAGCAAAGACTAATTATGTTTGGCCTTACAGAAGCCAGAGATGACAGAGATGACTTAGGGAGGATATGTCACCTGTCTTCAAGTCCATGAGGCACTGCCACATGGATAACAGGTTGGCTTATTCTCGATAATGCCAGCAAGCAGAGGTACTGTCTACCACTTCCAAAACTAAAGGGATATCACATAAACAGAAGACAGAACCCTAGAAAATCTAGAGAGCACTACTTTCCACGTCTGCAGAAGAAGGTGGTAGAGGGTAGCCAAGGAATCTCCAAGGGCACTGAGGTCTCCTTTCAACTCTAAGAATCTGCTTTGAGAGGCTTTTTTTGAGGAAGCCATTGCTTACTAGCCCCACTGGGACTGGTGAATAAAAGCCAGTGCTGGAGAAAAGGCTGTTATCTGCTTCAGGTAGGAAGACAGGAGCCACCTCTGTAGCTATCCCAAGGCAACCAGGGCATGGAGACTCGCCACTCACTTCTCTTATTAGTTGCTTATTGATATAAACACGAGGAAATCTTTATTAGCTGGAGACTTGTTAGGGAATAATTCCAAACATTAGTCACCTTAGTTTCCAGGACTTGTAAAACTTTGGGATAATGAGCCATGAATAAATTAATAGACAGGTTTCTGAATTTCCTTCCGTAGTTGCTGTAAAGGCCTCTCTTCATCATGTTTTGACACAGAAGTATACTATGGGAAAGGCATATTTGTACCAATGCCCTTCAGAGATTGGATTTGGGATATTTCCACCCTTAGTTCAGTTATCTACATGTTTTCCACTCCCAAAGACAAGCTCTGTTTCTTCAAATCTAAAGTACAGTACAGTTTTCAAATACTGGACCCTCCTTAGGGTCAAGACTGTAGCTCAGTGATTGAGTATTTGCTCGGTATACATGGAGGCCTGAGTTTGACCGGCATCAAGGAAAACTGACCTTATTTGAATGTGTACACTGTAGAGCTCTAGACAGTACCTAGCCTGTAGATATCTCCCAGCCCTGCCAGAGTGCCTGGGTGTGCATAGAGCCCTTTCTATGTACCAGTCTCTTTTCTAGTGACATAGGCCACAGCATGCCCAAGACAGAAAGATTCCATCCTGATGGAATTTACAGTGTACGGCAGTAAATTAATCTCTGTAAAACTTTCCTTTTTCTGTAGATTTAAAATATGAATACCTATTCCATGAGAGCTCTATGAGGATTTTAGCACGATAAACGATAAGTCCGTAGGAAGTGATGAAGAAAACGTCAGGCAGTGAATATTAGGAAGTTCACTGTTTCTGCCTAGAGGAATTAGAGGTCACAACCACTGACTATCCTATGTTTTGTTTTGAATGACAGATTAAACATTCTCAGTGATAACTACAATTAGCATTTCCTGAGAAGAGAATAGGCATCAGACACAGCTCTGAGAGTTTTCCATATGTTGAGATAGAGCATGTTGTTGGCATGGCTTCCACAGCTGGTATGTTTTTCTATGGGGGTCCTTGCAAGCTCTATGGCTAGCAGCAAAATGATTTGAGGAGAGGCAAGAGCGAGAGTCAGTTCCGTAAGACTTTAGTTAGGAGTCACTGGTTCAAACTTCTGGAATCTGTCGTTGGGTGGCTTATTTTAGCCATATCTAAGCACAGCATAATTTTGGAAAAAAGTTTCCTGATGACAATGAACTCAGTCCCGAGTAAACAACAAAGTTTAAGGTATGTTTATGTTGAAATTCTTTACAAATTATATGTGGTTTCTTCTGTAAAGATGGGTTCTGTTGACTTAGAAATGCCGCTGAATATAAAGGAGGATGGCTGAGGTCGGCACAATGTGTGGGGTGAGGACGGGCCTGGCGCTACGATACCACACAGGTCACTTAGGCTGTTGTAAAGTACAAGTGACATCTCTCACAGGTTTTAGTAACTGAGAAGTAATGCTCAAGACTTAGGGAATAAAAAAAGTCAGGAATAAATAAACATAATAATCCAGGGAATTCAGGTGAATCATGGCCTATAAATAGAAAAAAAAAATCACCAAGTTGTAAATTATATCCTTTCTTTGAAAAGACAAGTCTGTGTGTCTAACTTTCCTGTCTCCTCCAGTGCTTGTCTGTGTGCACAAAGTCCTCTGACCTTCTGCATTTCCCCCTAGAGAATAGCAATTTACAAGGAAAAGATATACCTGACAGAAGTTCCTATGATTTGGTTAACAAAGTCATTTTTCGGGAGTTTGGTAGCATAAGTAACATTTTATATCAATAGATCATTGCATTACTTAGTCTGCTCGAACAAACCCAGAGAGTCTCATCTGTTCTGTCTCTCTCTCAAAGGAGTTTATCAGTGCATACAGTACAGTCAGCTCTATGACTTGAGTCTTTACTGTTAAGTAATTCGTATGTTTCATACCATTATAAGTATCTAATTCTTCGATGTAGAGCAAAAACTTCTAAATTTGTTGCTACTTTGACATTTGTACTTCTCAAAAAAAGTTACTAAAAATAAAACTTTCATAGATAAATTCCTATTTTCTGTCTGTCTTTCCTTTTCTCCCTGGATGTGAGTTTGAAGGTCAGAGGTCAATGTCCACTGCCTTCCTCTATTGCTCTCTATTATTTTCGGCAGGGTCTCTCATTGACGCTGGAGCTTGGTTTTGTTCTGGACCAGCTAGCTAGCAAGATCATGAGTTTTTCTACTCCATCCCAATTCTGAGGTTTTAAATACATCTTGCTGCACCCAACTTTTAAGTTGGTGTTGGAGATCTGAACTTAAGTCTTCATTGCTTGTATATAAACTACTTTACCCACTGAATTATCTCCCCAACTCCATTATGTATTTTTATTATTGAGTTGTATAAATTAATATTAGTCTATGAAGTTAACAATATGATTAGCCTTCACTAAGGATTCTATTGATCATTTCATGAAACATCTCCACAGGACCCATTTCTGATTTTACTTAACTGGATTGGTCAACAATGGTGAAGGATTCCAGTTTTTCTTGCCTTTAGATAACAACCTGGATGTCTTTAAGGATCTGATAGTGCTAAACTATTTAGAGGCCGTGTCTTTGACCAACAGTGTTCTACATCACATGATGGAGAAGTAACAAAGCAAGTTTGTTACTGTGGGATTGGGTCTGTGTCCCTTGCCAGTGGATACTGTGTCAGCAAACATGCTGTTCAGGTAAGACAGCCCAAACTCAATTCTGATGCAACCAAGTTGAGTGTATACAGGGCGGTTGACCATGGGAGAGGTATCCTGTTTGGGTTTTGTCTTTTACTGTGTATTGTAATACTAAGTCTGGGCCCCCAAGACCTGGAGTCTGCAGGCCAACCTAAGTGATCCTGCACCCAAATGATTTCTGATTGGTAAATAAATATGCCAATGACTAATAGCTGGGCAGAAGACACATAGGTGGGGTTTAGGTTTCCTTGCTTGGGGTTGGAGGAAAACCACAAGGAGAAGAAGAAGGTGCAGAAGGAGGAAGGAGAAGCCCCCATGAGTTAGCTGAGCCATAAAAAAATGTGACACCGAGGGTTGGCCAATTGGAGTTAAGACCAGCCCAGATGAAACATAGTAAGTAATAAGTAATAATCTGGAGTTGTTGATAGGAAAGTAGAGACTGATAACACAGAGGATGTCTGCTCAGCTCTTGTGCTGTGTAGAGACTGATAACACAGAGGGTGTCTGCTCAGCTCTTGTGCTGCTTAAAGTTTATTGTAAATATAAAGGTCGTATGTGTCTTTTAACTTAAATGGTCAAAGACAGGGTAGAAATCCTGGATTGAGATTAATAATTTTTACAACAGTATCCCTGCCATACCTTTACAGAGAATCTATGGCCCATCCCTAATGTCTTCTAAATACACTTCAGGATGAAAACTTTGCCTCGTTTCTGTCTTATTTTTCCCTGACCATAAACAGGTATTTCTTACCTGATGTTTAGTCCTACCTGATATTTAGTAACTCCTGTTACTCTACTGGGAAATACAGTGGCTCTATTTTGCAGGGAATGATAGCTCACGCGTGGGTGTGGGCATGGATCTTGGGCGGTTGTGGTTCCCGCATCTTCTGCCCCAGGCAGCTCAGGGAGGTACAGCCCATGGGGAGAAGCAGAAGCATGGGATTTCTGACTGAGTTCATTCTACGTGGCACCTGGCGGATGCTGTGGGGCTCTGCCCAAGTGCAGGGAGTTCTCATTCAGTCTGAAGTTTCATGGGGAGGGGCAGGACTCTTGAATGGACCCAGAGGCCATTGGTCTCCATTTGTAGCTCCCAGATGCCACTGGGGCCACGGAAGAACAGAGATGTGAGAGAAATGAGGTGGGAGAGGCCCCGGCAGCGCCCCACAGGAAAGAGACTCTTGGTACTCTGTTGGCTGGAACAGCAGCTTGGCTAGCTTACTTGAATCTGCGGTCCCTATGGCTGGAACATAGAGAAGTCCTTGACAAGAGATTAGGCAGCTGTAGCAATGGCAGTGGCAAAACGGCTCATTAAAGGCTTTCTTCACTGTTCCCTACAGTGGGCCCCAAAGACACGAGGGAGTCCATGGTTCCTAAAGGGTTTATTGTCATGATGAGAAATAGATGAATGTGGCTGCACTCCCACTTAGGTCAGGGCGGACCTGACTTAAATAGGAAGGGAGGAGGGTCTGGGAAAGGAATACATAATTGGTTACACCCTCTGGTGTTACGGCCCATGCTGCCCCATGCTTTTGAGCGCCAAAAATGTCGCGGCCCGAGCTACCCGACATTTGGGGGCCAAAATGTTGAGAGCCGCTTTGTCAATGTTGGGACCCGCACCGCCAAAAGCCTTGGGTACTAACTTGTTAGCCTGTACTGCCCCAAGCTGCTCCAGTCCACAGGTTGGGGTTCAGCAAGAGAGCGAGTGAGGACGGACATGAAGAATGGAGACCAGACAGAGTGTGATTCAATCCCATTTATTCTTCAGTCTCTCTTCCTAGTCCAAGTCCCAAGTCTTGAGTTCCTAGTCCCTAGTTCCTAGTTCCTAGTGCCTCCAAGTTTCCAGTTCCAATTGTCTTCCAAATGCCTGCTACCTAATGCCTAATGTCTAATGATCATCTAAATGCCTATAAACTAACTCCAAGTAGCCCCTGCCAAACATTCTTGGTCACCTGCCTGTAGCAGAGGACCCCTAGAGACTTCACATGGTTGCTGTTTTCTTCTTTCTCCAAAGCATGGCAGAAAAGCCTCTCTCCTCTCATCTGCCTTTTTCCCTGGGACCCAGAAGTCCCACCTCTACCTTCTGCCCAACAATTGGCCCATGACTTTCTTTATTGACAAATCAAGAACCAATTGGAGAACAGAGAACCTTAGCATCAGACCTTCCCCTTACAGGTGTAGGTGGAAAAGAGCTCAACTTTCTTTAGTGGAGTGGACCACATGGAGTTTAACCATGCTCCAGTAAAAGTATATGGACAACACAAATTGAGCACTTTTGGGGAGGGGGTTACCAGGGGCGGGGGAAGACTTGGAAGTAAGTGTGATCAGGGCATACAAGGTGAAATTCCCAAAGAATCAATAAACATACTAATAAAAAAAGGTTCCCTCACTTGTTCCTAGTGCCACCCTGGGAGCATGCAGTTCACACAGGGGAGTTGGTGACATGCTTGAATCGTGACAGGTGCTCTATTTTAAGTGGATGGTCCAACATTGAGGTGGTTTGGATGAAAATGGGTTCCATAGGCTCCTTAGCTGATGAACTGTGTGACCTTGTTGGAGGAACTGTGCCAATTGGAGGTAAGCTTCTCAGCTTCAAAAGCCTAGCCAGGCTCAGTCTCTCTTTGCCTGCTGCCTGTGGATTAAGATGTAAAGCTCTTAACTCCTGCTCCAGCACCACGCTTGCTTGAGTGCTGCCACCACTGTGGTGGTTTGAGCATGCCTATCCCAGGGAATGGCACTATTTGGATGTGTGGTCTTGTTGGAGTAGGTATGTCACTGTGAGTATGGGCTTTAAAACCCTCATCCTAGCTGCCAGAAAGCCAGTCTTTTCCTAGTGGCCTTCAGATGAAGATGTAGAACTCTCAACTCTTCCTGTACCATGCCCGCCTGAATGCTGCCATGCTCCCACTTTGATGAGAATGGACTGAACCTCTGACTCTGTAAGGCAGCCCCAATTAAATGTTGTCCTTATAAGAGTTACCTTGGTCATGGTGTCTGTTCACAGCACTAAAACCTTAATTAAGACATGAGCTGGGCAGTGGTGGCGCATGCCTTTAGTCCCAGCACTTGGGAGGCAGAGGCAGGTGGATTTCTGAGTTCAAGGCCAGCCTGGTCTACAGAGTGAGTTCCAGGACAGCCAGGGCTATTCAGAGAAACCCTGTCTCGAACCCCCCCCCCCCAAAAAATACACACCAACATGATAATGGACCAATTTCTGAATCTGTAAGCAAGCCCCCAATTAGATGCTTTCTTTTATAAGAGTTGTCTTGATCATAGCGTCTCTTCATAGGAATAGAACATCAAGCAAGACAAACATTAAATATAAAAACATTGTAAAAACAACCTTAAAACTATGTCTAGAGAGGGTGTACATCCACTGAGTAGTGACTAGGGACAAAAGAAATCTAGGGCCCATTAAGACAGTTTACAGGAGTCAGAATTCAAATTGCATTGACTTGTCCACCTCCACGCCACAACCTATCTCCAGCACCATGTGTACTCAGTTATTAGGGCCGTCCTCTTTACTCCTTCTTCCTTGAAAAGCTCTGAGCTCCATTTTTTGTTCACAAAGCATTTCTTAGCTTCTCAGACTTTCAACTGCCATTTCCTGAGGTGTCACATGATTCTATCAGGAAAGAATTCAGGCCTCTAGGTTTCATTCTTTGGGTGAGCTTTTCTAGCTCTCCATAGATGACTATAGAGAATAATTGGCCTTATACTGCCAACTGTGGGAGCTGAGAAGTGAGCTTTAGACAGTCACGAGGGTCAGGTTTTAGAATCTGGTAGAGAAAGTGACTCACAGGTTCACTGTGAGGAGAGGACGTGATTCGGTTGGGTAAGGCATACACATGCATTTTAACATCAATTTGGTGGTGGTATTTTCAGTCTTTGGAATAGATTGGACTGTGTACTGTATATGTTCGTAAGGAGCTGCAGGGGACATTGCTGAGGGCTTATCATGTTGAGAGGTCAGACGGAAAAGGAAAGGCAGTGAAGGTTCTTGAGAATGAGTACCCAGGGAGGACAAAGAATGTGATGTAGAGAAAGCCTCGACAAAGTGCCACAGGTGCCACAGGAAAGAACACTCAAAACATACCTCCTTGCTTGCTGCTCAGGGCCATATAAGGTGAGGGCACGACAGAGGGCAGCCAGATGTTTGCCATGTAGGTCAGTAACGACAACCTTTGTTTTGGGGAGGAACAGAGATGGAATCTAAAGTGGAGTGTATTAACAAATAACTAGAGACAACTGCTGCCTGCTGCCACAGAGCTCAGGTTGAGCAGAGGACACCCAGAGGCACAGTTGCCACTAAGATGATCTTGTAAGTGGTGGATAGATGTGAGAAAGAACTAGAGTGGTGTGTACGCAATGAAGAGAGGAAGAACTGGAGACAAGATGGTAGTGAGGAACAGACTGATGTGAGTAGCCTCCCTGCCACCTGAGGCCATGGTGAGGTCCTGGCACTGTGCTGCTGCCAAGGACCACGTCTGAGTCTGTGGCCCTGCAGTGACAGGGGTCTGTGTCAGTATCTGTGGCCCATGTTACCACCAAAGGCCATGAGGACTTCCTTGGTCTGAGTTGCTGCCTGGGGCCATGTTGATGTTTGCGGACTGAGTAGAGCTGGCCCCTAAAGATGGTTGACCAACTCAGCTACTACCTGGGCCCAGATACAGGGCTTTGAGTTGGCTCACCCCAGCATCTAACCCATCTGTGAACTGCTGCAGCTCGTGGAGGGGTCAGTTCTACAGAACCTAGGTTGCAGAATCTCCACAACGCAGGGCAATAACAGTGTATCTGAGAAGAGACCTGACGAGCCTCCAGTGTTGATGATGTAGCAGAAGCCAGAGGCCTTGAACCAGACCAACGACTCACTGCAATAAACCTTTGCAGGCAAAGCTGTCTGGGCAAAAGGGTCTATTGCATCATACACTGCAGCTTCCATAGCAAGATGCTTTTTTATTTTTTAATTATTATTATTTTTCTTTTGAAGGGGAGGTTGCGAAGGTGGAAGATAAATATGGAGGATGGGAGATGAGTGGGATTGGGGTGCATGATGTGAAATTCACAAAGAATTAATCAAAAGTAAAAAAAATCCAATCACTAAAACAAACAAATGAAACAACAAAAAACCCAATATATCAAATCCACCCCCCCAAAAAAAGTGAACCCCCCAAAAATACAAGAATCAAAAAACCCCCAAAAATGAGATGGGTAAATATGTGGATATGTGATCATTTTAGAATGATGCAAATCCAGGGGAGGCGGGGCTTGGCATTCCATGTTAGTGACGAAACCTTCAAGCAATTTAAAATTACTACCATTTGGGGGAAAAGTCCAACAACGTTAATGCAACCCCTAAAACTAATCATTACAGAGACTGCTTAACCTCATGTGGACACTTTTCTGCATGAGAAAAGATACAATGTTGCCTAATAATAAATCCAATCACATAAACCACAGCTGGGTAGTTAAACCAGTTTAAGGTGTTAAGATAAATAAACTGGTCCAGTAACTGGGCTAATTACAAACTATAATAAGTTTAATAAGCTCGGCCAGTTCCAAAGGTAATGCGCGTTATCTTGCGATTCTGGGAGCTCCTGTCGGTTTAGTTACAAGTCAAATAATGTATAAAGCAAGTTCCCACCCCAGGCTCACACCCATCCTCCTTCCCTCCAGGTAACTGTAACTCACATCTAGGCAGTGAGAGGATAATAATGAAATTCTGATCATCACTTTATGGAAATTTCCCTTTATTCCTAAGTTTCAGCTCATATCCTATATAGCACTGGTGATCCCACTGGGTAATTAGAACTATGGGATGTCTTGTGGTTGTGACAACACTCGTGGTGAATGAAGAGCCCTGCTTCATTTACATATAACAGAAATATGTGGAAAGATGAGTGATATTTTGTTGCAGAGAGGCTGGGATGGTCTCTCAGTTGGTAAAGTGCTTGCCAACCTGGTATGATGACCTGAAGCTCTCCAGCCCTTATGTAAAAAGCCAGGCATGGAGGCCTGTACTTCTGATTCCATTGCTGCAGAGGTGGACACAGTATGGTCTCACTGGCTGGCCAGCTTAGCCAACTCAGCAAGCCCGAGTCTCTGAGAGAGATACTGCCTGAGGTTGACCTCTGGCCTCAAGCATGGGTAGGCACCTATACACATGGATCTCTCTCTCCAAACACAAAGAACCAAATTTAGCTGGTGAGATTTTATTTCAAGTGTTTATGGTTTCCAAGCAAAGTATATGAAAAATGAATACACTGAATGGAACTGTTCACACCATGTTAAATGCTCAAACAGTACATTCAAAAATACTAAAAATTAATTACACTTCAAATAAATATATGTACATGTTATGTTAACCATTAAAAGGATTCATTATTATTTAAAAACACTGATATGAATGTCTTTTAACTATGTAATTACGTACCTGTTGACTTTTTAAAAGACAAACCACCTTTCAGGCATTTAACAAAGCAGTAAAAAAACCATCTACTCTTGTACAAATGTCTCTAGCTACCAAAACCAATCAGAACTCATACAGCACAAATATTGGCCAACTACTTTTACCCATGTTAGACACAGAGGACCTGTTGTCTGAGTCATTCGAATGGCTGAGAAACAGCTTGCAGACCTTAGGTTTTCTTCAGGCATTCTTGGGGCAGAGAAAGTCTAGTGAAATACAACACTTACACTCCTACTTTCCCTTAGAGCCTCCTCTGATGTGCTTGCACTTGGATGTCAGAACGGACTAACACAAATGTATAGGGAGAGGTTTAGAAGAGAAGATTGGGTATCCCAAGGGAGGGTCGGCCGCCTGGACGGTGAGGTTCCTCAGCAGCAGTGGGTGCGCCTGGATGCTGTACCGCTCCTCATCATCGTTGGTGGCATAAAGCAGCTCCCACGAGAGGTTGGCCCACTGACCCCGAACAGCCTCAGCGTTCAGCTTCCCGATGTGCACCGACAGCTCCTGAAGCATCAGGACCCTCGAGGTGTAAACGCCCTGGGAGTGTAAAAGGAAACAATAGAGATTGGTGTTTTAAGATGTACATGTGTTGCTTAGCTTTAGAATTAAGAACTGCTCTCTAAATAAATATGAGGAGAAAAATGTCACTTAATCACTATCACAAAAAATTTCAGTTACTTAGTCTTCTCTGACTCCACCCCACCAGTCCAGTTGGCCTTGGCAATGCACAGCTGTAAATACTAGTTACTGGACAGATTGGTACTGTCTCATTGCTGTGACAAAATACCAGACAAACACCGTAACAAAGGAAGGTTTGCCCTGGCCCCTGCAAGAGATGTCTTGGCAGCAGGAATGTGAGGCAGCTGGACACACGGAGTCCACAGCAGGAGCAGAGGGAGGAGTGCTGTTCGGCACCTCTTCTTCCTTTCCATTAGTCTGGGACTTGGCTCACGCAATTAGTCTTGGCTCCTTGCCCCTTCCCACCTGGATCTAATCTAAAATTTTCTTACAGATACACCCAGAAGTTTGTTTCCGTGGTGATCCTAAATCCTTTCAAGCTGACAATCAAGAGTAATCACCGCCGGGCGGTGGTGGCGCACACCTTTAATCCCAGCACTTGGGAGGCAGAGGCAGGTGGATTTCTGAGTTCGACGCCAGCCTGGTCTACAGAGTGAGTTCCAGGACAGCCAGGGCTACACAGAGAAACCCTGTCTTGAAAAGCCAAAAGAGTAATCACCATGGTGAATAAGAGTTTGGCTAGGCTCCTTGTCAGAAAGTTTTAATGAGATGTAGTTCAATTTCTGCACAATTTGCTCATTTTAGTTGTCAGTTTACAACCCAATGGCTCTTGGACATCCACAGAATGTACAATAACTACCACAGTACATCTGAGTCCATTTTTCATGGCTTCACAAAGCAACACTTTCCTAGCTCCTCAATCTGTTCCCCTTGGTAACCACGACAACTCTCTACCTGAACAGACTCACCTGCTCAAAGTTCATGGCCTTGTACTGAACCGTCACCCTCCATTCCTTTCCGTGGCCATGAGCATACTATAATATATACCACAATAAATACACCATTCTCCATACCTACCATCTGTTAATGCACGGCTGGGCCACTTCTGCCTTTCAGCCATGATAAATACTACACTGTGAGCATCTGCATGCAAGCTTTTGTGTCAGCCTGCGCTTTTGTTCTTTTCCAGTGTGAATGAGTCATGTAACAGTTCCATGACCAACTGTTTGAGATCCTGCCAGCACCAGCATGTAGGAGTTCCAATCTCTTCACACCCTGGCTAAGACTTAGTGACTTTTAATTTTAGCCATTATACTGCAATAAAATGTAGCTTTTGTGTTTCTCTTGGGTAGTGCTGCAGATCAAGGCCAGAGACTTGCACATGCTAGGCAAGCAATTTTACCAGTAGGTTACATGCTTCCGCCCTGATTTTATTATGGTCATTAACGGTGCAGAGCAGTGTGCGTGTGTGTGTGTGTGTGTGTGTGTGTGTGTGTGTGTGTGTGTACACGCACGTACACGTGTGCTTATTGGTCACTGTGTATCTGTGCGGAAGTGAACTTTTGTCCATCTTCAGTTGGATCTTCTGTTTTTATTAGAGTCTAAATTATTTACATATTAACAAATAACAAAATCAACAAATAACATATTAACAAAGTAACAAATCTTTTATGAGATATGTGCAGTTATTTTTTCCTGTTCTGAGTTGTTTTCACTTTTTGACAGTAGCTTTAACACACCAAGTTTATTTTTTTCAGTACTGTTTTGTTTTGAGGCAGGATGTCACATAGCCCAGGATAGAGTTAAATGCTGTAGTCTGTGTAGCCCAGGATGACCGTGAAGTCTTGATCCTCCTGGGAAACAGAATGTGTCCTGGCCCTTCTTTCTTCTCCTCTTCACAAAAAGATATCTCTTCTACTATTTTATGTGTGTAAAAACTTTACCTGCGTGTGCCCCAAGAAGGTTAGAGGAGGGACTGGACCCCTGGAACTAGAGTTACAAAGGGCTGTGAGCTATCCTCTGGGGGTTGGGAGTTGAACCCCAATTTTCTGTAAAAGCAATAGTGCTCTGAACCGTTGAGCCATCCATCTCTCCAAACCACTTGTTTGAGGGCTGGGATGGCCACAGATGTAAACGCCCTAAAAGTCCTCTGCAACCAAGAATGACTCTTGCTCCTTCTGCTAAGATTACAGGTATGTGACATTTGGTTGGCTGTTTTTTGTTTTGGCTTATTTTACAGCCCAGGTTGACTTCAAATTTGTGGCAATCTTCTTCCCTCAGGGTCCTAGGTTCTGGGTTTAGTAAACCACTCGACTGGCAAATAATAGGGCCTATGCTTTTGTTTGTTTTCCCTTTTCTAATACTGGGGAGTCAACCTGGGGTCTTCTGCATATCAGGCAACACTATACCACTGTGCCACTTCCCAGTCCTGGCCAGCCTACTTATCTTCTTTCTTGTTCTCTCTCTCTCTCTTTCTCGCTTCCTCCCTCTCTCTTTCTTTTTTTCTTTCTTCCTTTCTTTCTGACACAGGTCACATGTAGTCAGGATCAATGAGAATTTGACACAGCCATGAATAACCTTGAAGTGCTAATCCTCCTGCCTATGTCTCCCGAGTGCTGGAATGAACAGTCCTGTTACCTTGCCTGGTTTATATGGAACTGGGAACAGAACCTACGGCTTCAAGCATCCTATGCAAGCACACTAGCAACTGAGCTATATCCTAGCATCAAGATTTCCCTTAAATTTTTCATTTTTTATGTGATTGGATGTTTTTCTTGCATGTATGTCTGTACGCAGTGTCTGAGAAGGCCAGAGAGGGTGTTGGATCTGGGATTAGAGTACCAGATGGTTGAGAGGCATCGTGTGGGTGTCAGGAATGGAATCTTGGTCCACTGGGAAAGAAGACAAGTCTCTTAACTCCGAGCTATTGCTCCAGCCCTTAAACCTTATGTTTTTAATGATGTAGCTTTGTTCCTCATACTTTTGTTATCATGTCTAAGAACTCATCCATAAGCTCAAGGTCATGAAGATTACTCCTGTGTTTTCTCCTAAAATTTACATGGTTTTAGCACTTAGTTCCTTGCAGCAGTGGAGGTCAGTTACTTCATATGGTGTCAGCTGAGACTTTAGTGGGTTCAGCATCTTCCAATAAGAGGAACGTCAGTCCTAAGGCCCATGAACACGGCCTGTACTGGAGTAGATGCAGATGGAACTAAGGACTCTGAGATGACATCATCCTGGATTTATGTGGATCTAAGCCAATGTCTGTATCCCTTTAGAAGAAAGGAACAGGAAAACTCCACAATACACAGTAGAAGGCCACGTGGAGATGGAGATCAATTTTACATCACTCCAGCCAAGGAATGCAAGGAGCCAGCAGAAGCAGGGGATTAAGGGGAGAATTCTTCTTCAGAGCCCTCACAGGGAGTGTGACCTCCTGACACCCTGACTTCTGACTCCCAGCTCCCAAACTGAGAGCAATAAATTTGTTCTTTAAAATCACCCAGTTTGTAGGCATGAGTGTTTATAGCAGCCACGGGGAAATGACATCCATAATCCAGTGTTTCTCTTAACTGTGGGACAATTGTCTTGGTACCATTCCTTGTTGAAAATCAGTTGAACAAGACTTCTTACTTCCACTGTACTCGGTATACACGAGTGCATACCTCACATTTATACATAACCTCACAGTATCAGATACGGGCACTTCATAAAATACATTTTGAAATTCACAAATATGAGGTCATCAATTAAAAAAAAAGACTTTTTCTGGCTATTCTGGGTTCCTTGACATTCCATGACTTTTAGAAAACAATAGGTGGATGGGCCTTGAATGGGATAGTGTTAGGTCTGTAGATTAATTTGAAGAGTATTACCATGTAAAACATACATATGTTATGTGTGTGGGTGCTTTGCCTGCATGGAGGTCTATGTACCACTTGCATGACTAATGCCCAGGGAGCTCAGAGGAGGGCACCAGATCCCTTGGAGCTAGAGTCGCAGGTGACTGTGAGCTATGTGGGTGGTGGTGGGAAATGAATCCAGGTTCTCTGAAAGAACAACCTGTGCTCTTAACTCCTGAGCCATCTTTCTAGTCCCAAGTACTAGCATTTTAATAATATAGTTTGATTCACAAACATGGGTATTTCATAAATATGAGTATTTATTTATTTATTTATTTATTTATTTATTTATTTTTGTTTTTCGAGACAGGGTTTCTCAGTGTAGCCCTGGCTGTCCTGGAACTCACTCTGTAGACCAGGTTGGCCTCAAACTCAGAAATCTGCCTGCCTCTGCCTCCTAAGTGCTGGGATTAAAGGCGTGCGCCACCACTGCCTGGCAAATATGAGTATTTTAATTCATTGATATTTATTTTGATCTTCAATTCCTTCCTTCAACAGTGTTTTGCAGTTTTCAGAGTACATGTTTCATACTTTAACATTTCTACCTAAGTACTTTATTTATTTTTGACACAGGCTCTCACTATGGGGTCCAGATGATCTGGATTTCACAATCCTCCTGCCTTCTTAGCCTTCTGCAGGTAGGGATTCAAGGCAGGACATATGCCTGGCTTGTATTTTACTTTTTTTAAATAAATTTTTTTTTAAAAATTTTCATTATGTGTGTACACAGATACATGTCACAGTGTACATATGGAGGTCAGAAGACGGCTTTTAGAAGATGATTCTCTTTGACCATGTGTGTCCTGTTGCTGGAACCCAGGTCATGAGACATGGTGGCAAGTGCCTTTATCTGCTAAGCCATTTCAATGGCCTTTTATTCTTTTTGATAAGTGGGATTCCTTATTTTATTTTGGTTTGATCATTTCTGGTATAAAAAAAATACAAAATATTTTATGTACTTTTTATATCACACAATTATCTCAAAGTTTTAAAAATGATTCCTTACATTTTAAACGTAAGATTCTGCCACCTGCAAACAGTGCTTCTTCTTCAGTTCTGAACTGAAGGACACCGTTTTCTTTTGTCTCACCGCTCTGTAGTCATGGCTCAGCTGTTACAGGCCAAGCATAGCGGCACAGGCCTCTAGAACTTGCAGCCTGAGTGACCAAGACAGGATGATCGTGGAACTTAGATATTTATGAACTGCACAACTAGCCTGGGCAGAATGGTGAGACCCTTGTTGAAAGGTGGAGAGAGAAGAGAGGAAAGAAGGGGAGGATGGAGAAGAAAGAGACTGGTCCAGGTTTGTTTTCTCCTGTTTTAGAAGCTGAGACTGCAATCAGGGCTCACCATGACAAGGCTGTGGTAAGGGTTCTTTCTGGCTTGTTGAAGGCTGCCTTCTTCTTGTCTTTGTGAGGTGGTAGCCAATGCATACAGGAAGTCTAATGTGTCCTTGTGTTGAAATGGCCACTAATCTCATCACATAGCTTAAACATTTATGGACTCATCAAATCCTCATTACTTCCCAATACACTGAGGCAGAAATTTCCAGCACAGTACTATCGTGGTAACTAAACATTTTTTATATCAAGTTCAGTTGCTACAAAAAAATTGTTTTTACCATGAAAGGGTGTTTAATTTTGTTAAATAAGTTTTTTCCTTTTTATCAACTGAGATAATTATGGGGCTTTTGTTTCTTATTCTGCTGTTACTCTGTATTACATTAATTAGCTTTCCATAAATTAAACCAATTTATATTCTATTTTGAAACAAAAGCAGTTTTTCTTTTTCTTTTCTTCTTTATTTCCTTCCTTCCTTCCTTTCTCTTTCTTTCTTTCTTTTGTTCGTTCTTTTACACAAGCTGTTTTTATAGGTTGCTGAATCAGTTATTAATATTGTGTTGAGAATTTTGGATCCATAATGATGGGGTTAGTCCTTTGCCCAGTGCAGCTTGCCCTTCTGATTTCTTCTGTGTAATTCCTAGAAAGCACATTCACTTCTATAATAACAAGCCCAAGGGTACACCAATTGCACACCTCAGTGTAGCCACAGCACAGCTAATGAATCATTTCTTTCAGGGAGCGCTTCAGAGCTCAACTTTTATTTGATTTTTATTTCCTATTTTTTTCTGCTTTGCTTCTCTCACAGGGAATATTTTGGAGGCAGTCTGGGTCTGGAGATGTAACCCTCACATGCTGCTCCCTGCCAGGCACTTCCACTACAGGCCTCTTCAGCTCATCTCGTTCAGTGTGCAGCCTCTATCAAACGAACAGGCAAGCAGGATCAAGGCCCAGACTGCTGGTAGTAGTGTGTCTAAGATAAACCTCCCATGAGAAGGGCTGGCCAGAGGGAAGCCCATTTCCTTACTGCCTGGAATTTGGCCTCAGTAGTTACAGTGGGGAAGAGAATAAAGACGTCCTCCGCCCCAGGGAAAATCCCCCTTTAGCTAGGAGCAGAGGAGGAGGGTGAGCCCTGCGTTCTTGGTGCCACCACTCTAATGGAGTTTCTGTCCTACTGAGAAAGGAGGCAACAAGATATGCTTCAAACAGAGATCTCTGGCTGTTTTTCAATAATGGATTTAGTACATTAAAAAAACCCTAATGTTTCTTTATTTGCTATATGCCTTAGCATGGTAATTTAAAAAACAATCTTTTCTGTTGGCAGATGCCGCTGAACTCCTTTCGTTCTGCTAATGTTACATAGACTTGAAACCCAGAATTGGCTCAAAACAGTCAATTTTTAAATCTGTGTTCAATTAAAGATATTTGAAATGAAATAAGAGTAAATAGCAGGTGTTTTTTAAAGGTCCTCAATTTGAAGTCTCTTTTACTTCTCAAAGGTTAGTTAGATTTGATTCAAATGAAGTATATATGTCAGCAAAAGAAGTAATTTACTCCTTACAAATTAATTTCTCTCCCTGAGGAGTTAACACTGAAATGGTAATTCTTACACTTGAACTGGGAATAAAAACCCGAAGACATTTTGTCAACTGTGCTGTGGCAGACTGCATGTCCTAGGTCAGCTGCTGGACAGTAAGCGCACAGCATGTTCAACCGTCCCCCTTCAGGTGGCAGAAGGAAATGAAGCAGCCATTCTAAGTTATACTACCTGATAACAGAACCATGGCTATGTCTTCCAACTATCATCAACACATTATCCACAGCTAGAAGGTCACATCATTTGTCAATTCAAATATTTACATGTTTAAGGTTTCTACATGGAAATTCCTTACCATACTAGACTCATACCCCAGGCAGAACAAGCACGGCTTTTCTTCTAGAATTGCTTCCTTCCACTGCTCTTCAGACACTAAGCCAATGTACCAGTCCCTCTCATACTCTCTGAGGCAGTTGGTCAGTTCTTTAAAGTCTTCTATTGGACCCAAACTTGCTTTATCAACCATTAATTTCAGCGTATACCTAAAAAATAGAAACCCAAACAATTTCAGAATATTTAAAAAAAAACCTTAGAGATAAAAGCTATTTGTTGGAAAATTTTAAGACACGGAAGTGGAAGTAAGCCACGTAAATACATTTGTGTGTATCTGTGGCACACAAATGTGATAGAGGCAAAGGCAAGGTGACCAGGTCATCTCTGGTTATCTAGAATGAGCTTAAGGCCGGTCTGGGATCATGTCTCAACAGCTCACCTCCCCTAAAATGAAATCATCCATTTCAGATTGAAAAAACAATTGAGGGAGATGTAGCTCAGTTGGTAGCGTACCTGCCCAGCATCACAACAAAGCCCTGGGTTTGATGCCCAGCACCTTGTAAGCTAGGTGGTGCCGGCTCATGCCTGTACCAGCAGCACTCTCAAGGTGGACACAGAGCATCCAGGTTCAACCCTCAATATTGACAGAAACAACAAACACCACAACAAAACCCTAGACAAACAAAACGAGGGAAGAATGAAACAGCTGAACTAGAAGAACTAAAAAAAAAATGAGTCCATTAAAAAATCCTCCACACAAACAAAATAAAAAATGTATAGAAGTTAACCTGTTTTCAATACAATACTTACTATAGACCAAGCTTAAAAAAAAACCACAAAAGAATCTTCTAGTGATTTAAAAAGAAAAAGAAACAACCAAAACCCAACAACGTGTACATAATCAAAACGAGCTACCTGAACGCTTTCCGAAGCAGGCGGAACAGCTCTGGTTTTTCTGAGAGCCAATCCAAGGTGCCAGACCAGGGTAAGCCACCATTGTAGACTCTTACCAGCTGACCAGGACTAGGCACTCCGTTGTCTATTCCAAATAAACCAATATAACAAGCCATTACTGTATGGACGTACAAGTCTTTTAAAGCTTTATCCTTCGCAATTTCTTCTAGGACATGTGACTTTTCTTCTGAGTGAAAACATTCCAATTGCCTTAAAACAAACTGGTACCAGTCTTCTGGGAACAAGGGACTCATCTCCATTATTTTGGAACGGGGTGTGCAGTTAGACCTCCATTCTTCAGGTAAACTCAGCAAGCGAGACTGGGAACAACTAAACTCCACAAGAGGAATATATGCCATATCTTCTCGCTGTCCCTTGTCAACAGCAGGGAGTCCCAACATAACCGCAGCGTAAAGATCATTTTTGGTACCTGTGCCTGCAGAATGGTCATCTGCATTCTGGGAATCTACTGACCCTGGAATAGTCACATTTGTACAAGGCAGATCTTTGAATTGAAGTTTTTCTTTTTTGTTTTTGATAGGTGGTTCATCATCAAAAATGCTACCATCAGACCAGTCATGGACAGTATCTGAATTTGAACTACTGGAGTCTTCCAGGGACTTGGGGCCCGGCGAGGTGCTGGAAACTGGTGGGACCCCTGGTGAGGCTTCTCCCTTATTTTCAGCTTTTTGACTATTCTCCTGCGTGCTGGGCCTTTTAGAGCAGTGCTGAATAAGCACCCATACAAGGACCTTAATGAGGTCATCTTTAAATTCCTTCAGGTTTTCAGGAGAATCAATTATGCCAGTTAGGACATTCCTGGCATCAGAATACAGTTTCACAGGCAAGACCGTACATGGCGTCAAGACGTTCTCCAGGTGCTCATTAAGGGAACACACTCGTGGGTGTTCTTGTTGAAAAGCACTTTCAAACACCTCGTCAACTCTCTGGGCTTCAGCAGTGTGGCAGGATGTTTCCTGCAGTTCTAACCCCTAAAGAGAAAGAGAAGCACTTGGGTTCACAACCATCTTACCCAGGGAACAGGAACCAGGCTCGTGAGCGCTGTGGAATCGCATCATACAGATACAGAAAAAGAAAATGCAAACTCTAAGTCAAGAGCAGCTACCAGTTAAGTTTTATGTCATCTACCACATTTGATGTTAGATAAGGAGACTAAAGGAAAGGCTATACAATTGTGAAAG
This sequence comes from Rhabdomys pumilio, assembly GCA_030674055.1. Lineage (NCBI taxonomy): Eukaryota > Metazoa > Chordata > Mammalia > Rodentia > Muridae > Rhabdomys > Rhabdomys pumilio. Next base: position 2,244,830 of record JANHMN010000022.1, on the reverse strand, counting down.
AAGTTATAGAAAGTCCTACAAGAAAGGCTATACAGTTGTGAAAGAAGTTATAGAAAGTCCCACTAGAAGCTGGTTAAGATGCACTGTGTCCCACTGTGTCCCACTGTGTCCCACTGTGTCCCACTGTGCCATTCTTTCCTAAGACCATCTCCTGTCAAGGAGGAATCACACACAAAAAACTCCTAAGTCAGACTTGTTTGGGGGAGGGGTAGGCAAAGTCAGAACTGTTAAGTGTGTTGCAATATTTCTGCATTCTTTTCATTCTACTTTATGTGAGACTGACAGGATTATTTTAGTGTATGGAAGCACGAAAACTTATCAGATCATACCCCTACATTTATATGATTACTGTCTCAGCTAGCTGCAGCATAGGTTTCATAAGGAGCTGGTCATGACTATAGTCCCAGGGTCTAAGCCAGATGAGATGTACAACAGGTGTTGAGTGAATGATTAAGACCCTGTCTCAGTTTAAGACACCTGCCGATACAGTTCCACAGGCAAATCGGACATGGCGGCCAGACATTCCCCAGGTGCTCGTTAAGGGAACTTGTCCCCAGCCTAGCTGAGCTGACAACTAATTCACTAAGAGTGAAGTAGCTCACTCTTCATTATCAGAGCTGGTAACTTACTTATATACAGCACAAAACCACGAGTAACCTTCCTGATCCACTCATAAGTGACTGTGCCACCACGTGCCACATACACCCTCCAGAGATCTCCTGTCTCCTCTGAGGTTCCTCTTATTTCACAGGAAAAATGACATCTAGAAGCTGAGTGAGGATGGGGTGCTAGACCCTCTGTGGGCATCTACACATACCCACTTCTTTCAAAGCTTGGAGGGGATCAGCTAGTGGCTAAGCAGGTCTGTGGAGGCTACTAAAATGATCTGGGGTGGGTAAGGGATGAAGACAAGCAGGGGTGAGAGGTGATGGAAACAGACATAGTTAGAGGACTAAGGGGTCATGTCAGACCGAACGTGGGGAAGCACACAAGTGTCTATAATTACTTTTGATCCAAGCAACCAGAATGACAGTTGTCTCAGATGACTGTTAGACTCTGGGACTCTGATGTGAAGAGATCACGGTAAAGACAACTCATGAAAACAGAGTCAACTGCTGCTGCTGCCTGGCTAAGTGGCACAGGTCTGAGAATAAACACTGAGTAATTAGTAAGGTGAAAGTCATTGAAGACCTCAAGAAGTGCAAGTGTGGGAAAGAGTCACACACTGAAATAAGGTGAAGCAGATGGGAAGAATTTAGAATAAACAACTCTAATAGGACATTTTGCCCTTAGAGAAAGAAGAATGGTGTAGTATGGAGGGTAGTGGTGTGGGAAGATGTTTTAGTGAATTGAAATGTTTATACATGGGAATTTAAGAAACTACTGGCTCACTGCTGAGACACTCAATTAGACATGGATGACAAGAACAAGACTATGTCTGGAGACATGCACAGCAGTTAAGAGCACTGGCTGCTCTTCCAGAGGATCCTGGCTTGATTCTCAGCATCCACATGGTGGTTTACAACTATCTGTAACCCCAGTTCCAGGGGGTCTGATGCCCTCTTCTGGCATCCATAAGTATCAGGCATGTAATCACATATATAGGCAAAATACCCATATGTGTAATAAAACAATAATACCAGTATTAATTAATTTTAAAAAGACCAGAAAAAAATGTAGGTAATTTTGTTACCTAGTCAGCTATCAATAGGTGCTTACCTTTAAAACTCATCACGGATTCTCATTGGCTAAGATCCACTTCTTTCAGACTAAGTTACTGACGTGTACATAACAGGTAAAATCTGACATATGCTCTTTAAAAACTACTGGAGGAGTTTCAAGTGGCACTGACCTTAACACTAATGCAGCAGTAAGTGTAGCCACGCTCTAGAACCATCATCCAGATTAAACGGTCCTCAAAACGGCCCAAGTAATGAGAGCCAGGTAGGAGAAGACCTAAAAGAAATTTAAAACAGGAGAGAAGAAAAAGAAAGAAGGAAAGAAAGAAAAAAAAAGAAAAAGAAAAGAAATAACTTTTGGGTTTGTTTTGTTCTGTGAATATTTAAAACTAACCATCTAGAGCCTAATTTCAACTGCTCTGCCCATCATCAGGTCTGATGAGCGCCCACTGCCCAGCATGAGGTCTGATGAGTGCCCACTGCCCATCATCAGGTCTGATGAGTGCCCACTGCCCAGCATGAGGTCTGATGAGTGCCCACTGCACAGCACGAGGTCTGATGAGTGCCCACTGCCCATCATCAGGTCTGATGAGTGCCCACTGCACAGCATGAGGTCTGATGAGTGCCCACTGCCCAGCATGAGGTCTGATGAGTGCCCACTGCCCATCATCAGGTCTGATGAGTGCCCACTGCCCAGCACAAGGTCTGATGAGTGCTCACTGCACAGCATGAGGTCTGATGAGTGCCCACTGCACAGCATGAGGTATTACGTCCAGTTCTTTAGAAGCACTTGGAAGGGTTAACATCCAGGTGAGAATACAGAAAAATTGGGGCTATGTTTGTCAGAAAAATCACCAAGTGCAGACTTGAATAAAATGCTAAATATGCATGAAGCCAACCACACACTGATCTAAACAATAAACACAGGACAGTGTTTTATGGTTTTGAGATTTTTATATAGTTTATATCAACTTGTGACGTAAAATTTTCAAAACTTAGGCCTCTCTTTCAACATAGAACCTGTGAGACTTGGTCGTGCTGACTGCAGCAGCTCAAGCTCTTTCAAAGCATTAGAATTCACTGCATGACTGCAGGTGACTTTGAGTACTCCTTGTCTGGCCGGGAAACAATTTAGGTATGTCCATTTTTTTTTTCCGCTATTAAAAGTAGCACTTTTCTTTGTGTGTGTGTGTAAGTCTCCTTATTTAACATGTGGCACCGATGAGTTAACTCAGCAGGGCTGGCCACCACCCTCTGAAATGTCTGCCTACAAGGGGTTCTCCAAGTGGGCGCCTATTGAGAGTCACTCAGTACAGCCCGCTTTCCTTTCAAGGCCTCTGTACTGGGATGTGCCAGAAAGGGTGACCCACACGAGCGGCCGCTCTCCCACTTTAGAACCTACTGAACTGACTTGACAGAAATTTGTTTTAAGTTCATGAAAAGTATGAGCAGAAAGGTTTTTGTTTCAATGGTGAGCCTGCCAACTGAATTTATACTTTTTTAAAAAAAGTTTTCCTTTTTAAACTGTCAATCACCCTATGGAAATTTTCTTTAAGTTTGTTTATTTTATAATTTTATCTCCAAATAAGCAGTAGAGATATAATTCTATTTCATATTTAGTCTCTGGCTACATATCAAAGTACTGGAATCTGTTTTATGGTTGAATCCAAGGACCTTCTGGTTTTTTTTTTTTTGTTTGTTTTTGTTTTTGTTTTTTTCCCTCAAATGTATCAGAAAGAGTTTTTTAAGCACGGCTCACCACTCACCTAAACTTCCAGCTGCCATTGCAGTCTGCAGTGCTGAAGTCAGCCTGGGGACCATCTGGTGGTAGAACACTGTGTCTGTGCACACACAAGCTGCAGTGCCCACTGCTCCTGGCCAGCTCTGAATGGGACGAGGAAAGCCCACCAAGAAAACGGGAAGTGTGAAGAGGGGCAGTAGAGGAGATGACAGTAGTGTTGAGAAACCTATGATAACCAGCACGAAGGGCGCGAGCACGGTGTTCAGTACACACAGAGTATTAGCTGTTTTTCTGTGCTGTTTTTTTTCTGTCCACAACGCCAAAAGTACAGTCACAGCAAACTGCAACTTAGCGATGAACTGAATCAAACGGTCTCGTATGATACCAATCTGTGGATACATAAAAACGATTATTTATCTTAACGAGTGTCTTATGAATTTCAGAAAATCACATAAGACAAAACCTCACATAACGATATTGCTGCCTCAGCAATCGTTATTTTGAGGGAACACCCTCAGCACATAATTCCTTGTTATAAATGAGAACTAGGTTTATTGGTTTGGTGTTTTGAGGAAGGGTCTTGGCTGGCCTCCAACTTGCTATGTAGTTGAAGATGACCCTGAACTCCTGACACTCTTGGCCTCCACCTCCTGAGGGCGTAGGAGCACAGAGCCCTGCTTGCAGCAGCAGGTTCGGCATGCTTGGGACCTGCCATGTCAACTCGACCAAGTGGGCTATGCTCTCAACCAAAGTTTGGTGTCTCTAAAAAGTAAATTGTGCTACACTACTTAAAGGTTATAGATAAACAATCACAAGCTATTAAATAGGTGACTAGGATAAACTCTAGGAAAACACATTTATTGAAGCTAACTGAAGAAAAAAAATTAGACTGATAACAAAAGATTGAATTAGACTACATAAAATTAACTAAGATTGAATTAGTATTTTTATATTTGAAGTATAGGTTTGTTAGAAAGACTTAATTTCTAAAATGTAGTACAATGATTAAAATTTATAATAGTATTATGTGTTCAGTTAGGTACTATTTTATGTTGCTATCTTTTCTTTTTTCAATTAATTTTTTCTTAGACAATTTCATACATACATACATACATACATACATACAATATATTCTGATTATATCCCACAATTCTCTCCGATCTTCTCCCCTCTCAATACACCTCCCCTTCCCTACAAATCCTTCCCTCACATTCATGACTTTTGGTTTTGAAACCTACTGAGTTTAATCAGAGGCATATGTGTGACACTGAGATGGAACTGTCCACTGGAGTGGGCTTACTGGCAGGTACAAAACTGAAAATCATGACTCTCTCAAACTACTCATACGGAATAGCTGAGATTTGGATGCCTTCAATATTATAAAATACTATAACACTTAGATATTAATATAAATATAAAATGTTAGTATTTTATATAAAACACTAAAATATAAATATTATATATAAAATATAAAGTATTAATATAAAATATAAATATTTACTAGATATTATAAAATATTAGGAATGATCAATACCAGTCCTTTACCAATCAATAACATCTCTTCCAGAGAATGTAAGTATATGGAATACTTTTTAATTCATTTTAGGTGGTCCAGACACTATCACGAGGAAAGCTAACTGTAAATATACATACACACATGGCTCACACACACATCTTGAGGATACAGATGACAGATTAGGTATTAGGCAACTCAATGTTATATCATATAAAAGATATTGGGCTGCATGACCAAGTAGGATTTAGGAATATAAAGCTGGTTTAACAATCAAAGCTCAACATATCACACTATGGTAAGAAACACAGAAAAAAAAATCATTTGACAAATTCTAGCATCCTTCATGTCAAAAATACTTACTCAGCAATGAAGGGCACTTTACAAGATCTATGCAGGATGTCTAACGATAAAAGACTGACATGTTGAAGGTTGAACACTTTCCTCATGAAATGCCTGCCTCTTCAACTGAACTGCCTGCCTCTCCACTCGAAACAAAACAAACAAACAAACAAAAAAAACCAGCGGCAGCAACACCACTGCAAGACGGCCGTTTGCACTCAGAGAATACCATGGCAGGGGTGGCCCGAGGGGGACTGGGGAGCTTCCCTGGCTGATAGGGCAGATGGCAGAGGTGGTAAGTTGAGGAAGGTCAGGGCACTCTCCCAGCTCTGACTGGCTGGCAACTGGATGCTTCCTTATTTATATGGGTTTCACAGAATAAAGACAGACTAGTGTTTAGCCAAGTGGTAGAGATTATGTGTTTGATTTTTCATTACATGTCCATGGTTACAAGTTCAGTTATAATTAGAAAATATAAACAGAACTGACTTTATTCTTATTATCCTACAATGTATGGTACAACTTATCCTACAACTCCAATGTAAAGAATCTAAAGAATATCTACTCCAAAACAAACACAGTTATTATATAATAGCCTGCTTTTAGGCTGGCAGCGTTTGTAGTTTTAAAATACTCCAGACAAATAGAAAATATCTGGACCAGTCTTTTTATGAGTCACAAATACCTAACCTCTGTTACTATGTTTCATCACCTATACTATGAAGTGGAAAAGTTTATTTTATTCAACCTATCTTGTTTACTGAGTTCTATCCAGGGGTGGGCCCTGTATGACCTCCTATCTTTACAGACATTTTCAGAGTACTAAGCCTACAATAAAAAGAGACCTTGAATCTGTGACCTATCCTCTTGGTCAGGCAGGGTTTGTCAATTGTCACTGCACCAATCACACTGAGTTAGCTCAGGGCAGAAACCCCAAGAAAATCCCTGGAGGAATGGCCTCACTTAGCTACATGACTCTCGCCGTTTCCGGTGGATATGGCTGTGCCATGTGGTCATAATAGAAATGTCAAGAAACAAGTAAGGATGACAATGTGGAACACCTGGGCAACACCTGGGGAACACCTGGGGAACACCTGGAGAACACCTGGAGAAAGCTCATCTATTGCTAACAGCATTTCCAAATTGTTAGTCAGAAGCCTAAAGCCGGAAATGTGGATTACTGTGTGACCAAATTTTTTTGTACACACCTATCATTCACCCCCCTCTCTGCCCCTCCACCATGGGAAATAAAAAAACATGTCCATACAAAAATATGTGCACAAATGTTCACAGTAATACTTCTGTCAACATTGAAAAGCATAAACCTAAGTATCATCTGATGAGTGTATGAACCAAGCTCATGGACACCCTGAAATATTATTTGACAACAAAAAAGAAGTGCTGATACATGCTATGTGAATAAACCTGGAGAACAAAAAATATTAAAAAGTTGAAGAAAAAAAGATACAAAGGACCACACATTCTATGATGCCACTCGGTAAGTCATCCATAAGATGCAAGTCCACACAGAGCAAAAGTAAGTAAGTGGCGGCTGGTCTGGAATAGATACGGACGATGGGGAGGATGGGGGGAGAGTGGCCATTAATGTATACATTTGGAATGTTGAAGATGTCCTAAGGACAGATCTCAGTGATTGCTCACTACTCTGAACATATACCACTGAATAGAAAGCCTTCAAGTGGATGTTTGATTGTGGGAAAAGCAACAACAACAACAAAAACAACAACAACAACAAACAAAACAAACAAACAAAAAATCCTCTCACCAGAGCTGCTAAAAATACACTTACCAAGAGCAGTCTGATTCCTGTATCAAGGCTCTTGTTCCACCAGCAGTCTGTGCTGGACACTATGTGCACTGCTGATACAACCGCAGTCTCTAGTAAAGCATTTTCTGTATTCTGCCACACCTATAGTATACAAATTATCCACTTTCAGGTAGAATTCAAGAATCTAAGCAAACTGTTAATAAAAACCACAGTTACACTCAGCCACAGGAAGTGCTTTGCAGTGCATGCTGGGATTACCATTCTGAAAGCCCTGGTAAATCCAATGGAGACAGACACAGAGTGGAGCCTGTGTAAGGAGCTGTCCAGAGCAAGGAAGGCCACCATTGCCAAAGGGGACACTGAAGGAAAACAGACAAATGCATGGTGAGTTTGACTACTGCAGAAACTGCTCCTACCACAGTTTATCCTGGTAAACAGCTTTCATGGGCACATTTAAGCAATTAGCTGAAAAACTAATAAACAAAAAGGAATCAAACATAAAGATTATGCATACTACATAAATGTAAGAAATCTTTCCTAACTACAGTTTGTAAGAGCTGATAAACGGCACCTTCCTACCTAGAGTTAGCAGAATCCATCTGACAGCACCAATCTTCAGGAGCTTGTTTTGCTTGTCAAAGAATACAGACTCAGCTTGTATGTCCTTCGGATAGAAAGGGTTTCGGAAAATCCCACAGATGTAGATGCTTTGAGTTTCTCTCAGTATCCACAGTGTTGAAAATAACGCCATGAGAACATAGCCCACGACTGACTGAGTGCTGCTTCTGGAGACCTGTGAGAAGCTGGCATAGCGATGCAGCAGCCCAGCCTCTAAGAGAGCCACACCCAGCACAGCAATGAACAAAAGGCATTCCTTCCACCGGAACCAATGTCCTGAGTTGCCCAGGAAAGCCTTGTGCCTGTTTCCTACCCTGTGCTTGGCCACACTGTGCCTGAAGACCTCACTCACGTCACTTGGGTTAAGACTCAGTAAGAACCCGAGTCCAGTCATGAAAAGAACTACTCCAACAGTGCTGGGAATGAAGTAAGACACGACTGGTGCTCCAGCAGAAACGAAGAACATGACCAATAACCTGGAGGGGAAAGAAGACACAGGACTGACTGGAGGAAATCCGTTCTCTAAGAGTTATGTCAGGGCCGCCATGGCTCAGTGGGTAAGGGGTCCGCTGTCAAGCCCGATGACCCAAGTCCCAACTGTAGAGCTCACAGTTTGGAGGGAGAAAGCTGACTCCTGATAGTGCATGGTAGTCCACGAGCACACACTTCCACTCCACAATAAATACATAAAATGTGAAGAAGTACAAACAAGTTATACCAAATACCAAAACTCAGGGCAAGGCAACAGCTTACCGGAGGTGAGTTGACATGGACGAACCCCCAAGACCAAACTCTAAAACCTGCTCCAGTGCCCAGAAGAGAAGGGCGTCAGGTGGGGGTAGGGTCCCAAGAGCCCACAGGAAGGGCAAGAACACAAACAAAATGTGCAGAATCTGATTCATCTGCTCTAGAGCCGGAATATTTACAATAAACCTACAAGAAAAAGAAAAAAACTGAAATCATACAGAGTAGTAAGTCCACAAATAGCAAACATCCCAAGAACAAAAGCTTACATGAAAGGTCCTGCTTCCAAATGATCTGCATGGATTGAGACCATTGCCCTAAGGCAGCAATTACCTCAGCTGTGCAAAGCTTTACAGACTATGCAGATTCAAATATGCAAAGAAACTATTACAGGCCATCTGTAACACTAAATGTAGAGATTTAAAAAGCTGAATACATGAGGCCAGAACATATTCTCTCCTAAGTCTACATCGGCTGAAATCCTCCCAATGACTCTTTAGACTTTATAAAGTTGAGAGTAACTGTGGGGAGCCAACACAGGAACAGCATGCATTGACAGTGGCCCCTCCTGTCCTCTGCCACTGTCCTTCTCCTGGGGCTCAGCCTCATGAACAGCTTAGGCTATGACTGGGAACTTCATTAGCATCAATATACCCTTTTATTTTAGATAAAAAATGTTATGAGTTTAAGAGATATTTGTACAATAGTATCTCCTCAGAGCAGGGTGGCCCCTTGTTAATTGGAGAAAACTGATACTTGGTAAAATACTTAGGGTTAAACTAACAAAAAATTATTTAAATCATTTAATAAAAATTTAAAACAGGGAAACATTGTCAACCTACTGCTAATTGTTTTTCATAACAAACACTATGAAACACTGTGTCAAGGGGCTAACAGGGCTGGAGTTCTAATGGAGTACTAGAGACTTTCAAGAGAAAAAGCCAAGACTCATACTTACAGTGGGATTGTGCTTGAATACCTGAGCTGTTTAGAGTTAAAGACAGCGTCAATGCTTCAGCTTTAAGAGTTTCTGCAGTCCACATGCAAGCACACATTAACTATGGCTATAGCAGCGATCTACACAAACTTCCTCACGGGCATGCTTGGTCTACACCAGTCAACACACTGCTGTCTGTCTTTCAAATTGTTTAAGCAGGCAACAGACAGTGAGCACAAGGTTAATATGTGGTTCTAAATTAGAGGACGTATTTTCCACCAGTGAAATTTGAAATAAAATACATTTCATTCTAAGAAAAAAAAGTCCAGATAACAGAAAGAATCAGGTAATACATAACAACCCGCAGGCAGTGAAGGGCAACAGGTTAGTCTACTCTTAAGACAATCTTCTCTTCCAAAATGCACTCAAGAACAGATTTGCATGGGAATAGCCATGCTCAGGAAATGGTTTACAAAATAAAGCTATACCTTGAAACCTTTTTCTTTTTAGTAAGCAACGTCATAGCAACAGTATTAATCAGATATTATAAATAAACATAAAGCTACCATATAAGTAAATATAAAAATATAATTAGCCAAATACCGATTATTTTGTTCTATATATAACTTGACCTTTAAAACATTATTGCAGTTAATTACTTTCTATGAAAAAATATTCAATATATCTGATAACATAACAGAAATTTCCTAGGATTAAAAAAAGCCCAGTATTAAGAAAAACTGGGCTTGAAATGAACAAATATAAAAAATATTTCAAATTCGACGCATCTGGAGATCCACAAGACATGAAGAAGAACCCCATACAGTGGCTAAGAGGCTGTAATGTAAATCATTTCCTCAGATAATTCCCAAGTCTCTGAGCTAAGCACTGTAGATTTAACCCTACTTTTCATAATATAAAATTCATAGGAAGCCATTTACTATTAACATAACACAACTGCACTATGGGCTCTCTCTCTCCAGCCTTCTTTGCCATCTTTAGAGATAAAACTAGGAAATGGTTTGGTATTTCTGTCCAGAGTGGGAGAGCACACACACTTTATACAGCAGTTAGCTGTGGCATTATACTACAGCATCAGACAATACAACAGACCGGGTGTAGCTGTATATGCCATCATCCCTACTACACAAGGACTCTGTGCACAGTCGTCTTTAAGGTGTTTTTCTAAAAATGAAAGGTTAACTGTTTTGCATTAAAACTGATAGTTTATTCTTTACAAACAGATGTAAGGCTTTCTTTGCCTTATGGTTTAGTCATAGTTTTTTTTTTTTTTTAAAAACCTTTTTTAATTATAAATTTAAACATTAAATCCAGCAAGACTTTAGTAAGAAATGCTCTTTTATTTATAGATGAGAAATGCTGTTTTAAAGAAAATACAGTGAAAGGACTTAGGACTATGTGAAGCAGAGACACAGTACAAGTTTCTGACTTTAGAAATCTAATAGTGAGAATAGTAACTTATGACTTTGTATTCTGACTCAGAGGTGTTAATCCCATATATGTGAAAGACCACCAACCCAAGTCATGGTCAAATTAACTAAAGCAAGCTTTATTCATGTACATGGGCTGTTGTTCCCTAAGGCAGGGTTCAAGAGATTAGCACTGGATATGGGGAAGATATGGAGACATATCTATCTATCTATCTATCTATCTATCTATCTATCTATCTATCTATCTATCTATCTATCTATCTGTATATATTTCTTCTCAGGAGTAAGTACGGGGTTTCCAAATGGGAGATTTGGCAAGAAAATAAACAGGGGACACAAAGGCAGAGCATAAATGTAAGAACCTTCTAAAAAGGTTGGTTATAAGAACCTTCTAAAAAATAAGGCACAGTTGCAAGGCGGTTATAAGAAAGTGGTCAAAACACCTTTCTGAAACAAAGGAATCACTGGAATTTCCTGGAACAGGCAGGACAGAACCAATTCTAGTTAAGGTGACAGGTGGGGCATAACCCAATCCTTGAGACACAGATTTAATCATAAATAGGAATGGAAACCTATTTATGTCTTTTAGTTTGTCTTTACAGTAAGATGGCTTTCAAGCCAAGATGGATGCAGACTGATTTATCAGAGACAGAGGCAGGAATATGCCTATGAGTTTGAGGCGAACCTGGTCTACATAGTAAGTTTCAGGATAGCCAGGGCTACTTGAGAGACTCTGTTTCAAACAAACAAACCAAACACCCCCAAAACAAAAAACTCAAATAAAAAATTGTATTCTGAAAATTCCGAGTCTTAGAAATTTGAATTTTTAACGATTGTATACATGCATTCAATTTTATAGCTAACTTTAAAACGACCAAGCAATTAACTATAATTTGCTGATAAACGATAGTGCTATTAGAAGCCAACTAAACCTCCCATTTATCTTCCTCTTAAATGCCTTATGAGGTAAAGAACTGCACAGGGCTCAGTCTGTCCTCTGACCCATACATGGAGTAAAATCAGAAGAGGTTAAGAGTTAAGGACATCTGTGGTCCACGTTGGAATACAAACTGTCTTTGTATTTTCAAATGTCAACTTCAGTCCCTCATCACACAATACAACTGGATGGCTTCAAGTAACAGAAATGTATATTCTCCAAGTTGAGAAAGGACGCTGGCCGTCCAAGACCAGAGAGAATGAGAAGAGCTCTCCCTCACGCTGCAAAGCAGGTCTGCTAGGTCTCTCCTGACGGCCTCATTGCATCATCATGCTAGGCTGACGTGCTGGACCAGATCACCATCAGAGGCCCTCCTCCTACTTACATTACATTTAGAGCTATGTAACACACAACGGGGCCCACATGTTTCATCCTTGCCCAGTTAAAGACAATGCAGGTCCTTCTTAAATGAAAAAATGAGGACATGACTACTCCAAGGTCAGGTTAAGGAGAAGGTTTATTGTAGACACAAGGAAGTTAACAGTGTTAATCCCACCAGCTGAGAATAAGAGCAGAGCCACAGTTTAAAGTCAAATTTGAAGTGAGCTTTAATTAAATACTGGCCAGGTTGATGGACTCTCTGGCAATGTCCATCTCTGACTTCCCAGAAAATGGTTAGGAGTCACACCTTGTAGAGGCTTTAAAAGGCAACCCCACAAGACCACCATATTCCCATCTGGTCCAAACAGGGGCAAGCTTGTATCTTGACCTATTTCCTGCCTGTTTAGTGGAGTGAAGACGTGGCTCCTTGACTCCCATAAACAATAGCCTCCAGCATTTCAGGAAGCATTTGTCCTTGGGCAAGAGGCTTACAGGTTAGAGGGATTTTTGTTTCATGAATCTCTTATGCATAGCAATTAAAACCTAAAACATAACTTTGGCTCTCACAATAGCCAGAGGGTCCAAGCTGAACTCAGTCATGAGAGGAAAGGTGGGGTGTGAGAGGAAAGAGGAAGAGAGACGAGAGGAGGCCAAGGGCCAAGAGGGTACCTATCCAAGATGGCTGAGTCAGAACAGCTGAGTTCTATAGGGAAGAGAAGCTGGGGAAGAGAGGGACGTGCAGGGTTAGGTTTAGGGTAGGGGCAGGGTAATCCCCTGTAACAGGTCCTTGGGATACTGAGTCTGGTGGCCAGTGTCTGCTTTGATATGTCAAATAGGCATCTCAGCCATTTGTCTAGGGTTTCTTTAAGACCCAACACTTCTCAAGTACAAAAACACATTTTTGTCCCAATGGTTCCCAAAGTCGCCTCATCTAGGTATCATCCAACGACCACCTAAACGTGCCGGCTGCATTAGCTATGAGTGAAGTTCAAGGTATAAAATCCCATTTCACCTGTGACCTGAAGAACTAAGCACAGGGCTTTCCAAAATGAATGGTGAGCCAGGCTACTGAGGTGACACGCTCTCGATAGCAGATGTGAAAGGGAAAAAAAAGGACTAGGTGGTTGGTCCCAAGGAAGTTCAAAACATAGCAAGACAAACTGCATTAATCTTTTGGTTTGGGAGTAACTTTTTGGTTCTGTATTGGCTTTCTCAGACCCTGGAGTGGCTGTAACCAGTATAGCTCCAGGCAGAGGCCATTCTCTTGGCTGAGAAGAATGGTCCCACCTTGATAGCCCTAGACAGAGGCCATGTGACCTGAAGCTGATTTCAGAATCCCTCTGGACAGCATTTTCCTCTTTATTCCAACACTGCACATCCACAGTTGAATAATTCTGTCAATCAGTCCTCTGAAATCCAAGGTTCGTAGCTTTCCCTCACTTGATTATCACCTTTCCACACATTTATTCCAACTGTCTGCTTCCAGGATGACATCCTGCACAAATTTACCAGGTAGCACACAGCCTCAGCCCCGTGTTGCAGAATTTGTTACAATACAGACTGGGAATTTTCCAAATTTCATGTTCTGGTTCTTTTTTCCTGAGTAACATTTTCTTCTCCTAGCCCCTTTTGAATTTTAATGTAAACAGTAAAGATATTTTTTCACACATTTGTTTCAAAATTTTCTTTCTTAGATATTCTATTTTATCACTTACAAGTTCTACTTTCCATGAGACATGAGCAGTTAGCCAAGTTTTTTGCCAATTTATAAAAAGGATTGCTTTTCTTCTGATTTCCAGCTAAGATCTCATCAGAATTACTGTTAATGCCTCAATTTATAGCCTGCACAGCCCAGATCTTTGAGTATCTACCAATTGCTCAATTATGTTACCTCCATTTTCTGTTTAGATATTTGTTTTAAAAACCCTCCACTACCTTTGTCAGCTTGTGCTGCCATATAAAATGTAGACTGGGCAAACTAAACAATAGAAACATGTTTTTTCATAGTTTCACAGTTGGTAGTCCAAAACCCAGGTTCCAGGAGGATGGTCTGGTGAGGGCTCCCTTCCTGGCTTAGAGATGGTTACTGCTGTCTCTCACATGATGGAGATCAAACCCTCCCAAGTCTCTTTTAAAGGCACCAGTCCTTTCAGACCAAAGCCTACCTTCATGACCTATCACCTTTCAAAGGCTCCATGGTGAAATGACACCACACAGTTTAGGGCTTTAATGAATGAACTCTGCCACACCCAAACATGTGCTCCATCACATGCCTGTACACTTCTACCTGGTAGAGCAAGTTATAGTCTACACAGAGTGAAACAGAAACCAGATTTAGAAAACATAAACAAAGGGGTATCAAGAAGTTGTGCAAAATGTTTTGTTTTAAAAGATTTTCTATTTTCCTTCTACAATTAATTTAAAAACCATCATTCTGTCTACATGTTTAGTATTATAAAAGTATAACTCTTCTATTCATTAAATTTTGTCTTTATAGAGTACTAAGTGTATACTTTATTAAATTATACTTGATTTAAATTATATTATATTGATATTAAATTATACTTGATTAAAAATTACCCTGCTACAAAGTTCTACTTCTTTCCCTAGGTTTTATCCATCCTATCTCATAGATTTCTTTTTTTAAAATAATCTTGATTTAACTTTCAGTCCACATCTATACCAGAAACAGTCATTAATCCGAGCACCTTGACACATCCCACAGCTCTGCCTGCCTCCCAGGAGGTAGCTCTAACCTGACACATATACAGGTGAGACATATCCCCCTTCCCCAGTCCTCCATCCCCACTCTGCACCTGCTGGGACCCTAGCAAGACTAGCAGCCCTGGAAAGCTCCATCTTCCTCCCACACCTACACCAGCAGCAGAGGCAGACTCATACACTGCACCCCACCTCACAGACCTGCCTGCCTCCCAGGAGGCTTGCTCAAACCAGAGACACATGGGCTCCAACTGCCTCCTGGGAGGCCTGCTCCAACCCAGACACCCAGGCCAACCAACACCACAGACAACCAGATGGCAAAAGGCAAGAGCAAGAATTGAATCAACAGAAGCCAATACAATATAGCACCATCAGAACCCAGCTTTCCTACTTCTACAAGCCCTGAGTAGCTTAAAACACCTGAAGAGCAAGACTGTGACCGTGAATCCCAGCTCATGAAGACGACAGAAGCCTTTAAAGAAGATATAAATAAATCCCTTAAAGAAATATAGGAAAACACAGGCAAACAGGTAGAAGCCCTCAAAGAGGAAACAAATCCCTTAAAGAAGCGCAGGAAAATACAAACGGGAAAAAGAAATGAGTCCAAGACTTAGAAATGGAAATAAGAGCAATAAAGAAAACACAAATGGAGGCAACCCTGGAGATGGAAAATCTAGAAAAAAGAACAGGAACTACAGATGCAGCATCACCAACAGAACACATGAGATAGAAGTGAGGATCTCAGGTGCAGAAGACACCGTAGGAGAAACAGATACATAGGTCAAAGAAAATGTAAAACGTAGAATCTTTCTAACTCAAAACATCCAGGAAATTTGGGACACCATGAAAAGATCAAACCTAAGAACAGCGAAGATAAAAGAGGGTGGAAAGGGTCAGAACCATCTTCAACAATGTCATAGACAAAAACTTCCCTAACCGAAAGAGATAGCTATAAACATACAAGAAGCCTACAGAACAGCAAATAGACTGGAACTAGAAAAGAAAATCCTCCTGCCACATAGTAATCAAAACACTAAATATAAAGAACAACAACAACAACAAAAAAAGAATATAAAAAGCTGTAAGGGGAAAAGGCCAAGTAACATATAAAGACAGATCTATCAGAATTACACCAGACTTCTAAACAGAGACTCTAAAAGCGAGAAGATCCTGGACAGATGTCTTGCAGACCCTAAGAGAACACAGTTGCTAGCCCAGACTACTATACCCAGAAAACTTTCAATTATAATAGATGGAGAAACCAAGATATTCCATGACAAAACCAAATTTAAACAACATCTTACTACTAATCCAGCCTTACAGAGGATACTAGAAGGAAAATTCCAACACAAGGAGGGTAACTATACTCAAGAAAACACAAGAAATTAATCATAGCAAAACCCAAAGAAGAGAATCACATATACACAGTAACACCTCCAACAACAAAATAACGGGAACTAACAATCACTGGTCATTAATATCTCTCAACATCAATGGACTTAATTCAGCAAAAGGAAGGAAGTCAAAGGCTAGCAGACTGGATGTGTAGACAGGAGCCATTATCCTGTTGCACACAGGACACACACCTCAGCAACAGAGATCGGTACTACCTCAGAGTGAAGGGCTGGAAAACATTTTTCCAAGCAAACAAACCCAAGAAAAAAGCTGGATTAGCCATTCTAATATCTAATAAAAGAGACTTTCAATCAAAAGTTATCTAAAGAGATGGAGAAGGACACTTCATACTCAAAAAGAAAAATCCACCAAGATGAAGTCTTAATTCTGAACATCTATGCCCCAAATGCAAGTGCACCCACATTTGTAAAAGAAACTTTACTAAAGCTCAAATCACACATTGAATCCCACACAGTAAGAGTGGGGGACTTCAACTCCCCATTCCCACAGTGGACAGGTCACTGAAACAGAAACTTAACAAAGAAACAATGAAAATAACAGATGTTTTTGAACCAAATGGATTTAACAGATATCAACAGAAACTTTCACCCCCAAACAAAAGAACATACCTTCTTCTCAGTACTTCATGGAACCTTCTCTAACACTGGCCATATAACTGGGTACAAAGCTAGCCTCAACAGATCAAGAAGACTGAAATAACTTCTTGAATTCTATCAGATTACCATGGATTAAGGCTGGACTTCAACAACAACAGAAATAAGAGAAAGTCTACATACTCATGGAAACTAAACAACTCTCTAGTCCATGATCACTTGATCAGGGAAGAAATAAAGAAATAAAAGATTTCCTAGAATTCAATGAAAATGAATGTACAACATACCTTAATTTATGGGACACAATAAAAGCAGTGCTAAGAGGAAAGTTCATAGCCTTCATAAAGAAACCGGAGAGATCTGATCCTAGCAATTTAACATCACACCTGAAAGCTCTAGAAGAAAAAGAAGCAAACACACCCAAGAGGAGTAAACAGCAGGAAATAATCAAACTCAGAGCTGAAATCAATTAATTAGAAACAAAGAGAACAATACAAAGAATAGACAAAACCAAAAACTAGTTCTTTGAGAAAAGCAACAAGATAGACAAACCCTTAGCTAAACTAACTAAAAGGCACAGAGACAATATACAAATTAACAAAATCAGAAGTGAAAAAGGAGACATAATAACAGAAACTGAGGAAATTTAAAAAAATCATTCGGTCTTACTTCAAAGGCCTGTACTCCACAAAACTGGAAAATCTAAATGAAAAGGATGAATTTCTACACATATACCACTTTTCAATGTAAAATCAAGATCAGGTAAATGATCTAAACAGTCTCATAAGCTGTAAGGAAATAGAAGCAGTCATTAAGTCTCCCACTGCCCCTCCCCCAAAAGCCCAGGGCCAGATGGTTTTAGTGCAAAAATTCTACCAGACTTTCAAAGAAGAGCTAATACCAATACTCCTCAAACTATCCCACAAAATAGAAACTAAGGGACACTACCTAATTCATTCTATAAGGCCACAGTTACCTTGATACCTAAGCCATACATTGACTCAACAAAGAAAGAGAACTTCAGAGCAATTTTACTTATGAACATCAACACAAAAATACTCAATAAAATTCTCATAAGGCAAGTCCAAGAACACATCGGAAACATCATTCACCATGATCAAGTGGACTTCATTTCAGGGATGCAGGGATGGCTAAATACATGAAAATCCATCAACACACTACACTATAAAAAGAAACTGAAGAAAAAAAAAACCACTTGATCATCTCATCAGATGCTGAAACAGTCTTTGACAAAATTCAACACCCTTTCATGGTAAAAGTCTTAGATCAGGGATTCAAGGCATATACCTAAACATAATAAGAGCAATATACAGCAAACTGATAGCCAACATAAAACTAAATTGAGAGAAACCTCGAAGCAATCCCACTAAAATCAGAGACAAGACAAGGCTGCCCACTGTCTCCCTATCCATTCAGTACTTGGAGTTCTAGCTAGAGCAATAAGATAACAAAAGAAAGTCAAGGGGATACAAGCTGGAAAGGAAGAAGTCAAGGATTCTGAGGATGATGAGAGCATTCATAAACAATCCCCAAAATTCTACCAGAAAACTCCTACGGCTGATAAACAACTTCAGCAAAGTGGCTGGATATAAAATTAACTCAAAGAAATCAGTAGCCTTCCTTTATACAAATGATAAACAGGCAGAGAAAGAAACAACACCCTTCACAACATCCACAAGTAATATAAAATATCTTAGTATAACTCTTTCCAAGCAAGTGAAAGATCTGTATGACAATAACTTCAAGTCCCTGAAGAAAGAAACTGAAGATATTAGAACATGGGAAGATCTCCCATGTTCACGGATTAGCAGGATTAAAACACCAAAAGCAATCTACAGACTCAATGCAATCCTCATCAAAATTCCAACACATTTTTTTTATAGACCTTGAAAGAACAAGTCTCAACTTCATATGGAAAAACAAAAAACCTAGGATAGCCAAAACAGGCCTGAACAATAAAAGAACTTCTGGAGGAATCCCCATCCCCGACCTCAAGCTGTTCTACAGAGCAACAGTGATACATACTGCATAATATTGGTACAGAAACGGACAGTTTGACTAGAATGGAATAGAATCAAAGACCCAGAAATAAACCCACACACCTATGGACACTTGGTTTTAGACAAAGAAGTCAAAACCATACAATGGAAAAAAGAAAGCATCTTCAAGAAATGGTGCCGGTCTAAATAGATGTCTGAATGTAGAAGAATGCAAACAGATCCATATATTGCCCCACCCAAAATCAAGTCCAAGTGGAACAACATAAAACTAGATACACTAAATCTAACAGCAAATAAGGTGGGAAATCGCTTTGAATGCACTGGTACAGGGGACAATTTCCTGAATAAAACGACAATGGCTCAGGCCCCAAGATCAACAATAGATAAGTGAGACCTCATGAAACTGAAAAGCTTCTGTAAGATACAGGACACTGTCAAGAGGACAAAATGTCAGCCTATAGATCGGGGAAAGATCTTCACTAACCCTACACCCAACAGAGGGCTAATACCCAAAATATATAATGAACTCAGGAAGTTAAACTCCAACAAACCAAATAACCCAATTAAAAAAATGTGGTACAGAGCTAGTAAGAGAATTCTCAATAGAAGAATCTCAAATGGCTGAGAAGCACCTTAAGAAATGCTCAACATCCTTAGTCATCAGGGAAATGCAAATCAAAATGACCCCGAAAACTCAAGGACAGCACATGCTGTTGAGGATGAGGAGAAAGCAGAACACTCCTCCATTGCTAGTGGGATTGCAAACTTGTACAACCACTATGGAAATCAATCTGGCAGTTTCTCAGAATACTGGAAATAGTTCTACCTGAAGTCCTAGCTATACCACTCCTGGGCATAGACTCAAACGATGCTCCACCATACCACAAGGACACACGTTCCACATGTTCACAGCAGCTTTATTTATAATAGCCAGAAACTGGAAATAACCTAGATGTCCCTCAACTCAAGAAGGAATACAGAAAATATGATTCATTTACACTGTGGAATACTATTTACCTATTAAAAACATAGAAATCATGAATTTTTCAGGTAAATGGATGGAACTAGAAAATATTATCCTGAGTAAGATAACCCAAACACAGAAGGACATGTATGGCATGTACTCACTGGTAAGTGAATATGAGTCATAAAGTATAGGATACCCAGATATATCCTATAGTCCCAAAGAAATTAAGTAAGAAGGAAGGCCCAAGCAAGGATGCTTGAATCACACTTAGAAGGGGAAATAAAATAATCACAGGAGCAGAGAGAGGGTGGGAACTGGGTGGGAGAGAGGAGGGAAAAGGGTAGGAGGCAGGATCAGGTGTGGGGATAGAGAGAGGCCCAGTAGGCCAGCAAAATGAATGGAAATCTGCAGCTGCAAGCAGGGTGTTGGGTGTGAGCTAGGGTGGAGTGTGTGTGTGTGTGTGTGTGTGTGTGTGTGTGTGTGTGTGTGTGCGTGTGTGTGTGTGTGTTGGGGTGGAGGGAAGAATCTTTAGGAAGACCTGGAATAGGTTAGGTTCCCAGAAGTCAATGCATGTGACCTTAGTGGAGATACAGAACAGCTGGGATGTGGAATCTGAAGAGGCCACCTCCTGCAGCCAGGCAGGACGTCCAATCAAAGGATAAGAACACTAACCCACACACAAAACTTTTGTCCAAAATGTGTCCTGTCTATAAGAAATGCAGGGATGGAGCAGAGACTAGAGAAAAGGCCAACCAATAACCATCCCAACTGGAAACCCATCCCATGGGTAAGCACTAATCCCTGACATTATTAATGATATTCTGCTATGCTTGCAGACCAAAGAACAAACAGGGGCTGAAAGGAGGCCCCTGCAGATGTGTAGCAGATGTGCAGCTCAGTTTCCACGTCTGCCTCGTTTTGCCTCAGTGGAAGAGATGCCCCTAATCTGACAGTGACTTGATGTGTCAGGGTGGGGGGATACCTGGGTGGGGGGACCCTCTCAGAGGACAAGGGGGGAATAGATTCTGTAAGGGAGGGACAAGGAGGGGGAGCAGCATTTGGTATGCAAATTAATTAACTAATTAATAATCTTGATTTAAAATGAAATACAGAACTCAAAAATTATGTGTCTTAAAGTGTTTTTGTTATGTGTTGATTCTTCAGTAAGATCTGCTATTTCATTATAACATGAACATTTTATAGAGATCTCTACTAAAAGATTAACCATCAATATAACCTAACTATCCCAATAGTTGTGTTGTAATTTTTAATTCACTGGTTCATCATTTGTTAACACTAAGAAAAGCTCTCTTGCCAGGTATACTTAAAAACAAAGCAAGTTATTAAATATTCTGTAAGTTTTTACCTGTGTGCAAGGTCCACAGAAACAAAGAAAAAAATATAAAGTGGTCTCATGAGAGGAGTGATTTCGTAAGTATCCTGGGTCTGGAATGTTGCTGTCTCTGTGGCGGTGTTTACAATGAGTGAGTACTCTCCTATGCAAAGTGTTATCCACCCAAAGACAAAGAGAACAACAGTCGCCCCGAGGCTGCCATATAGCAAGGTTACTCTGTTTGGGAGCAAATACCATGTTCCAAGACCACACACCAGCCCAGCAAGAACAGAATGAAAAACTGTATTGGCTACATATTTTTTGCCAGGAATCAGAAATCTGACGGTCTCAGCACCAGCACAACTTGTAAATTCGTGCTGGTCTTCCTCTGCTAAAATATCCCTGGTTTTCATCCTCTTGACCACCACTGACTTGCTCTTGGCGTAGACGCTTGTGAGCTGGATGACAGCCGCAGTGAACACCATCAGTCCTCCTGAAAGAGCTGCTGCAGTGTAGTCTCTCAGGACGTCCAGCTGGTACAGAAGCGTTCCTGTTCCACCCAAGGCCCATGGCACCAGGAAAAGGACAATCTGGTTAACATATATGTAAGTAGGGGCCCAGTAGCCTAATCTGAGTCGAGGGCCTCCAAGAACAGTCTGTGGAAAGCGCTTCAGCAGGAAGTCCTGTTTGTAATCGTTCAGCAGAGGAACATCTGGACTCATACTTCCCATTCAGGATTAGTCTGAGAGTCACATCTTTTTTATAACCAGAAATATCTATAAGAAAAGAGAAATAAATTACAGTTAGGAAATATAACATTGAAGACCTGGAGGAAACACAGCCCAGATTTGTTCTTACTTACTTAGTCATTCACAGGCAGGATTTCTAACCTCGGTTTCTTCTCAACACATTTTTAACATAATGGGTACTAAGTTTGTTCTTGCTCCAAAACAATAACACTAACTTATTTTTTAAAAAAAGAAATCTTATTCTTTATTATGTACTTAGCATATACTCCTTGACATTAGATTTTTAACTCATAGTTTAGATTCTGAGGCCAAGGGAGTACAGAAGACTAGTACTCTCCACTAGGTAGATCTGTGGGCAGTTCTACTATTTCCCACTGAGTTCTGCTGTTGCTCTGTTTCTTCTATTACAGGGTCATTAGTTACAGTCTATAAACGGACTCTAAATGTCTGGATAGTGAATATTTTCAGCTTGATGAGTTCTGTTATAACATTCCTATCTAACACCATAAAAGCAGCCACAGACAATATAATACATCAATTACTGAGGGGTTGTATTTTGTACAATGCACAGCATTTACCTACATAGGCTGTGTATACACTGTCAATCATAACTGTCTAAATAAGAACATTTCTCTATAATTCTATGGAAATAAAGTAGAAAATACAACTAAATGTTATGAATATCACTTAAAAAGTACAATAGACTTGGAATTTTTAAATAATTTAAAGAGCCAAATCTTATATAAAATTAGTAGCATTTCAGTAAAAACCCATATGGAAACTGGGAGCTCAAATACAGTAGGGAGCCAGTCTTTAATCCCAGCACTTGAGGGGCAGGGGCAGGGGCAGGGGCAGGGGCAGGGGCGGGGGCGGGGGCGGGGGCAGGGGCAGGGGCGGGGGTGGGGGCGGGGGCAGGGGCAGGCGGATCCCTGAATTCAAGACCAATTTGATCAGCCAGCGCTAATTAATAGCGGGAACTTGTCTCAATACTGTCATCCACCCATAAGATGTAGTAGAAGAAAAAACAAGCTGGAAATAAAAAGAATTCAGAGTGGATGCTTATTTTAATGGCGACATCATCACAGGCAAGCTACTTGGCAGTTTATTTTTAGTCTCTCTATTGCCAGTTTCTACAATACACCAGAAATAAGCTGTGCAACTTTTGTATTGTTTATGTAGGTTCTTCCTACTCAAAGGTCAAGTGTCAAGTGCAGTAGATTCGATTTACTTCTCCTCCACAGCTTATTCTGAAAAGAAAAACTAAACCATAAAACCAGTTACCTGATACAAGATCAGCTAGAAAATATTATCTCAGTGGATCATCGTCAGGCTAGAAAATGTAATACCTTAAACAGCCCTTTAGCTAACAGTTCTGTCAGGCAGCACCTCTTTGCTATACTGTTAGGATGTCCTTTAAACTGTAAACATCTGTGTTCTTCCACCTTTAGTCCACTGTCCTTAGTTCTATGTAGAACCATTGCAGCTTTTACTTAAGTAGCAGCTGTGTAACCTCACAAGGTAACAGAGCAGCAGTGTCCTAGGGAACTGTGGGGGTTTAATGAAAATGACTCCTGTAGGCCCACAGACAGTGGCACTATTAGGCAGTATGGGCTTGTTGGAGTAGTGTGGCCTTGTTAGAGGAAGTATGTCACCGGGGGTAGGCTTTCAGGCAGGCCCAGTGTCTTTCTTCCTTCTGCCTGCGGATCCAGATGTAGAACTCTCAGCTCCTCTCCAGCACCACATCTGCCTGTATACCACCATGCGTCCTGCCATGATAATGAACTAAAAGCTCTAAACTATAAGCTAACTTCAATGAACTGTTTTCCTTTATAGAGCTGCCATGGTCACAGTGTCTCTTCACAGCAACAGTATACTGACTAAAACTTTTTATAGACGTTACTTTGAGAAACAGTGGCCTATTTTGATCAGAACCTTAAAGAATTAGGACAGGAAGAAGAGGAATAAGCGTAACAACCATGTGAACATACGCCAAGAAAAACTCATGAAATCTGATAGCTACATGTCAGACATAAAAACCTATTTAATCACAAATATTTTTAAAATATTGTAAAGATATTTTAAAAATTGATGTCTGCTTCCTAACAATTCATTAGTGATCAATAGGGCAAAAATATATATAAGAAGTTGGTACAAGTTAACTACCGATTGTCATTCTAGACCATGGAGATTAAAAAATACATAAGAATTTAAAGTGTTTTTTGAGGTACTACCAATTACATTTATGTGAAGAAATATTCTAAATGCTAACCTGGATTATTTGTAGAATATAATCAGAAGAACTAAACTCATTTCCTGAGTAACACTTTGGCATATGCTTCTGAAGGACTGTTAGCGCCTGGAAGGACAGACCACATGTCCATGACAGCTTCCTCCAGCAAGCTCAACTGCATACTTAAGCCTGGGGCAACAAGAGCTGAGCTAACGATGACAGTACAGCACTGACTTGGGCCATATGCTGTCTACATATGCTACTGAGAGGGAGCCAGCAAAACAGACTCTGACATGATGCTGGATTTGGAATCTGAGTCATGAAATTCCCACAGGGTAAGAAACAGTTCAAACTGGCAATCTGCTGTGGCGAAATTCTTAGTTACCCACACTACAACTCGTCAATCATATGCTACTGACTAAAATCCAAAAATCCCTTGAAACAAAGAAAGACACAACAAATAGTAGTAGTTTGAAAACATGAACAGCACATGCATGCGGACACATTCCTCTAAGGCCAGGAAAAACAAATTCCTAAGTAGTACTTTTGGCAACTGTCTGAATTTTATTTAGGTTTATTCTTAAATGTGTCATATCATTGTTCTATGACTACAATATAGTCAGCTATGCTCCTATAATATATTTCATATAAATTGAAAGAAAATATACCAAAGTTTTCCTTTTCCCAGCATCACTCATTAACTGATTTTCTTTTTTTAATTGGACATTTTATTTATTTACAATACAGATGTCATCCCCTTTCCCCCCTTTCCCTTTTCTAGGACCCCCTATCCTATACCCCCTCTTCCTTTATGCTTTTATACCATTTTGATTACATGCATGTATTAAGGTCAGTTCTAGGTTGAGGGTCTAGCAATACAATAGATGCAAATAGTCAAGGAAAAAGCAAGACAATAAACACAGTCGAAGAAAAAAGCAAGGCAATAAACCCAATTATGTGAACTCTCCTATGATCACTGTTTCTAAAGGCTTATCAGGATGACCAAAGTATCTGAGCCTACTTCTCTGTCCCAGCCCAAGGTCATTTTCATGTCTGAAGCCTACTTCCTTATTCTAGTCTAAAATTTAGATTCCTGTCTGAAATTACTTCTTTGTTCTGCCTAATATTTAGATTCCTACTTGAAATGACTTCTTTGTTCTAGCTTAATATCAGATTCCTGCCTGAAGCCTACTTCCTTATCCTTGGCCAATGTCAGTTTCTTGCCAAGCAGCCCCAAAAGCTCTCCACCTCTACCCCTTTTTTATTTCATTAACAAGACTGAGCCTGTCTTAGGTTGTTCTGACAAGAATGCCTTCCTTACCTGTCATGGAGTATGTATTGTCAAAAGCAATGCACTTCTGTCTTAGGTTGGTAAGGCTCTGTGCAGAATCTTACCTATCCTTGGCTTGCCAGCCTGTTAAATCAATAACTCTGTCTGGGGGTCCATTATCAGTTTAAAGTCATGTACTTTGACTGCCAGCCTATTGATGTAGTTAAAGACAAGCCTTAACATGATAGGTAGGAATAAAAGTATTCCCAGGACAAGAAGGGCTAGCCTGATTATATATATATGCCATTCCTGAGGTTTGACCAAAATGGAAATACTGATCTCAGGCCATGGATAATTTTATCAGCATTATCTGCAGCATCAAAGCTCAACAGAGCAGCATTCTTGAAATTCATAATCCCACTATGCAAAGTTAACACACCCAGAGAGGTGTTAGGATTATGCCAAATATCCTACAGGTGTCTTTAAACTTTTTTCTAATTATAATGGCAATCATTGTAAATTTCAAAAGTAACACTACTCCAATGATGTTTGTCATGACACTTGGGATGACTCCTAACTCTTGAACCCTGAACCTCCTTCAGATAATTTGAATAGGTTATAGAGCATCATCCATTGTTCCAGATACCTATATAAATCCTTTTGCATACTCAATACAACTCATTTTCAAATAAATACTTATGACTAGTACAGAATTAAGACAGCCCATATAACTGTACTGAAAAAACACGAAATAACTCAACTCTCCACTTTTTAGATAAAAAAATAACATGTTACCACTAAAGCAATTCCAACAGTACACAGATGTGGAGATTTTGTTTGTTCAGGAGATAGGTACAAACTGTTGTGTGCACCGGCTGGAACTCAGAGAACAAAGAGAGCTGCCAGTTTAATTCTGTATGTACTCTAGGGAGCTAGAGATGCCATGTCATGAACAAACACTGAATTACTGAAGAGCTTTTTAAAAGACATTTGATGTGTAAGTTATAACACACACACATTGCATCCTGTGGCTCACAGAGCATGTGTGGCTTCCTCTTCCATCCACCATGGAAGGAAAATCAGTCCAAACACCTGCAAAGGGTCATCACATATCTTTTAACCTATAAAATGACATTTATTAAGTCCTTGAGAAGGTCTTTTGAAGAGGTTTTATTTATTTAATTTTCTCCCAGTAAATCTACAGGTGTAGTCTGTAAGAATAAACAAATAAGTAAACAAACAAATAATTAACTATAAGCCAAGTGGCATAGGCCTTTAATCTCAGCTACTCAGGAAGCTAATGCATGAGAATCTCAGGTTCAAGGACAGCCTGGGTAACTACTGAAACCTTGTTTCAAATTTTTGAAAAGTAAAAAAGAGGTCTTGGAACAGGGCTCTGTGACAGAGCACTTACCAAGCATGCATTAGAGTTGAGGTTTAACCCTTAGTACCCCAACTTCTCCCCTAAGGGAAAAAGACAAGCCTAAGCTAGGAATACTAGACAGGTGAAGTTGGCAGTGCCTCAAAAGTAGTACAATCAGTTGTCTGTTGTGTTTCACTGTTCCCAATGTACAACAGCACCAGAGTATGAATGAACAGCTGTCTTGTTTAGGGTTACTACTGCAATGGTGAAACACTGACCAAAGCTACATGGGAAAGAGCTTATATGACTTATACTTTATATCACTGTCACTGAAAGAAGTCAGGGCAGGAACTCAAACAAGGCAGGAACTCGGAGGAGGCAGGAGCCAATACAGAGGCCATGGAGGGGTGCTACTTACTGGCTTGCTCCCCATGGCTTGCTCAGCCTGCTTTCTTACGGAATCCAGGACCACCAGCCTAGACATAACTACACCCATCAATCCCATTAAACAAATGCTCAACAGCTTTGTCTACAGCCCAGTCTTACAGATGCATTTGGAGTCCCCTCCTCGCTGATGACTCTAGCCTGTGTCAAGCTGACATAAAATGAAGCCAGCACAGCATTCTACTACTCATGGAAGAAATGGCTGAGGATTCAAACCATCCTCCCATGCCTTTCCCACCTTAATTCAGTTGGCTTGACAACCTTTCCTCTCAAAATAAGGCATCAATAGAGTAGAATCTGACATTCATATAAATAACTAGAAATTGTGACAACTAATATTAACTACAAGTGGCAAACTGAGGTTTTGAATCATACGAAATTATTGTCAAGTAAAAGTAAACTTTGTCTTGAGGATTTTTTTTTTTTTGGTTGTTATTTTGAGACAGGGTTTCTCTATGTAGCCCTGGCTGTCCTGGAACTCACTCTATAGACCAGGCTAGCCTCAAATTCAGAGATCCACCTGCCTCTGCTTCCTGAGTGCTGGGATTAAAGGCGTGAGCCTCCACTACCAGGCATGTTTTGAGGATTCTTGAATAGAGGACTTGAAAGGAATATAAAAAGGTTTAAAAATGTAAAACTTGATGCCCAAGCTAGCCTGAGGACACTGGCACCTAATTCTCTTGAGCAACAGTAGTCAGGAGCCCTGGCCATCATGGAAGTGAAGCCGTCTGTAGAATGGTAAAAGGCTAGAGAATTAGAGAATTGCGTTTGGGCTATGTTAATTAATTAATTCTCCCAGTCGAATGATGAAAATACAACCAGGTTTTAAAAAGATAAACTAAGGATAAGAATCGCGCACCCCTTTAATCCCAGCACTTGGGAGGTAGAGGCAGGCGGATTTCTGAGTTCGAGGCCAGCCTGGTCTACAGAGTGAGTTCCAGGACAGCCAGGGCTACACTGAGAAACCCTGTCTTGAAAAACCAAAAAAGAAAAAAAAAAAAAAAAAAAAAAAAAAAGAATCGGCAATTTTCGGGTGATAAACCAGCTGGAAATGATGCTCGCCATGAGGAAATGCAAGCCAAACCTACCATGTAATATTTTGAATCCCCCTGATTGGCTAAAATAAAAATGAAAGCCTAAAACAGGTGTTGGTGAGGTTATTTTAAAACCTTCAAACACATCTGGTGGGGATGTACACTGGTGCAGTGCTTTGGAAAAAAAATCTGTCAGTTTCTCAAAGAGCCAAACAAGGGTATTAGCCTATGACCTATTACCAGGTATTATATCCATGAAAACATGCCTATACAAAATTTTATACAAAATCTCCACAGCATATTATTTCTGGCAAATTTTTTTTGCCAATGTCTAATGGCTAAACAATGCTGGGTATATCTGCATAATATACTAACAATAATGAATAATACAAGTTGCAACATGAAAGACACTAGATGCATGCACAAAGATCACGTTTTAAGATTCTGTTATTTAGAACATCTAAAATAATTTTGTTGAGACAAAAGATTAATGATTGCCTACAACTGATGTGGGCAGGAATATTGGGGAGGGTAGAGAAAAACAGCTAAAAATAAAAGATTTCTTTTGGAGGCAATCAAATTGTTCCACAACTGACTGGAGAGATGATTGTGCAAATCTGTTGATATGCTCAAAACCAGTGGGTTGTACACTTCCAGAGAATGAACTGTATGTACCTCAAGAAAGTTCTTACAGAGGAAGATGAAAAGGTCCCCTGCCAGCGATTTTCCATAGCAGTCAATAACCAATAGGCATTTCCTAAAGGTAGGAAAGGTATAACCTGTATAATCAGTAAAATGGTAATACCTGTACTGGATGCTATGATAAATTATGGGTGATTGGATGTGAATGGATGCAGATATAAAATAATATGGATGCTCTCTCTAAACTCAGGAATTTAATGAAAAAAAAAAAACAATAGTGAAAAAATGAGTAAGGGGAGCATGAGAGGCAGGAAGCATACAATTCAGAGGCCAAATAACGAGTGGGATTCATTTAAATAAATTCTGGTCTTTGACACGCAAAGGATTATCTAGATAGTCAGAGAAACCTGAGAAACACGCTGTATACATCCAGGAGGCCAAGAACGAACAAATTTTGGACAGGAGGGCTTGAGATAGAGATAAACCAAGAAAGAGTGAACTCTACCTAAGGGGCATAGACCGTGGACCTGATTAGAGTAACATGCTCATCCCTCATCAGGGTCAAAGGGCCATTCTCCATTTCACAGAGGCCTCTCAGAAAGAAAACAAAACAAAACAAAACAAAAAAAACCCCGCAATTTCACAGGCTGCAACAGTATTCTCAGTCACGTTAAAGCCCCACTGGATCACTACCTCAATCAATTCAATTTACTCTGTACATTAAAAAGAGCAATAATTGCATTTAAAAGCTTTTTAACGGAGAGCGGAAGGTGTTTCTTGAGGCATTAAAAGCTGAAGGAACCCAGCAGTACCCAGGGGTGGAAACTAAGGCAGCAAAGAAATCCCAGGTGTGTCGGGGACGGACATACCTGGAGTCACCGCAGGGGAGAGGCGACGCGAGGGCGTCTTGGGACCACATCTCCCCTGCTGAAGTCGGTTGGGAGCTCCCGCCCGAGGATGGATGCGGCCCCACCAGCAGCTGACCAGAGGCCTCCAGGACCGCTCCCGTTTCCATGGCTAATATCAACTGCGCTCGCGCCTCCCGGGGGCCAGTGCGCACGCGCTCGGAGGCGGGGCTGTGCGTCTCGCCCCGCCCCCGGCCGCCGTGGCTATGCTGGAGGCGGGTTCGCCTGCGCCTCGGAGTAGGGTGGGCTGGGTTTCCTCTGCGCCAGGCGGGGCGGGCTAGAATTGTGGGAGACGCCCGGACTCCCGAACTGCTGCTGTGGTTCTTGAGCGGCCTAAGCACCACCTCTGAACTCTCACCCGGGCCACGCCCAGACGCAGGAACGTGGTTGCCTTGGTGACGAGAAGGCCATCATCTGGGAACCTTGCAGCTACTTAGATGGCTTGACTGTCTTTTGGGGAGTCAAGATTGTCAGACCCATGACTCAGGAGTGCAATAGAAGTCCATCCCCCAGGGATGGACCTCCATTAATGACTACAGAACTCAGGCCATTCAAACAGCCTCAGGGGTGTGGATGCTTTTAAATGGTAACATGTACCCTGTTCTACTTATAGTTGAAACCAAATATTTTTCTTGCATTATTAGATATTGCTTTTTTTCTGTTTACAAAATGAAAGTTCACGTCTTTAGCTCAGACTCTAGCAAGTCTTTTTACCGTCTTTCAAACCACATGTGCCTACTTTTGTGTCATATCTTGGTGATTCCCAAAAACAATGTATACATTTGCCACAGTGATCTGAGCTCAAATGTTTTTGCTCTTAATATTATAATATTTTTGGCACATTATAAACGACATCATGTAAAATAGTGAACCAGTGAATAGTGGGCCAGTCAGGGCCCAGGGACACAGGTTGTGGATAGCCACCTTAGCAGCTGGAGGTTTTTTCAGAGTTCTCCAAGTGAAGTTGGGATTCTTGAATTTGCCTCAGGGAAAAAAATTTCAGGGTGAGCCTGTGTGAGGCCGTGTTGGGAGTCTACAAACAATTTTAATATAAAGTACAGGGTTGAGCAATGTGCTCAAGGACATGGTAAGACACACCAAAGTGTGGGGACTTCCTCTTCCCATATACAGTGTTGGTGATGTCTGAGGCTATGTAGGAAGCTACACTGAGGAAGCTGAGTGATATCAGAAGATTCCAGAGTTTCCTTGGATCTGATTACAGCTGATGAAGTAAAAAGGGTGTTTTGAAAAACTCGTTTAAGTCTTCTTTGGAGAGTCCCAGAACTTTTCAGGTTTACACATATT
Organism: Rhabdomys pumilio; assembly: GCA_030674055.1. NCBI lineage: Eukaryota > Metazoa > Chordata > Mammalia > Rodentia > Muridae > Rhabdomys > Rhabdomys pumilio. The sequence continues at coordinate 2,213,705 of JANHMN010000022.1, read as the reverse complement.
TGAGAGAGAAGAGAGGTCACACTTAGCCCTTAAGCATAGCTCATAGGTATTTTCCATTATTTGAAATGTTTCTACATAAAAGGAATATTGTCTATAGGTAACCTTCACAGAATATTTTAACTATGCTGGGTTTCTTTACTCGCTGGACTATCTCATCTCAAGTGTCAAAACAGAATTACAACTCTTTGAGCTTCTCAATACATATAAAAGTTTTTAACCTTAAAATATTGTGTGTCACTAAGTGTGTAATAGCATTGTATCTGAAAATAACATGCATATCTTAATTGCAAAACACTTCCTTGGGGGATCAGGGAGGTGGACCAGCAGAATTCTTGACTCTTAGCTAGTAGAACTTCAACCAGACTCTGGAGTGAAAGGTTTCTCTTTCTTGCCATGGCCCTTTATTTCCTCTTTCTACCTGTCTCAAACTTAAGCGAGAAATGTGTTTTGACAGTTCTATGGATTCATTAATTTCCTTTTTCTTCCACTTCTCCAGCCCATTTCTTAGACAAAACAGTGTTGGAGTTAGGCTAATTAATAATTCTAGAATGATCTCCAAGTGTCCCAGTGAAGGGAAGAGTTGTGTATCACCCACTTTAAATCAAAAGCTAGAATGACTAAGCTTCATGAGGCAGGCATGCCAAAAACCAAGACAGGCTGAAAGCTAGGCCTCCAAGACCAACCAACTAAAACTGTAAATGAAAAATTCTTAAAGGAAATAAAAATGATGCCAAGAGAACACACAATAAAAAGAAACAATCGATTAGAGAAACTACTGATGTGGAGAATGTCTCAGCAGACTGGATGGAAAATCAAACTAGTCACACACTCTTCAACTCTGTGAAGGCAGGAGGAGAAGCCATGGAAGCAAAGTTTGAAACTAGCATAGGCTGGTTCATGACGCTTAAAGAAAGAAGCTGTTTCCACACACTGCATATCAAGGGAAAGCTGCAGATACCAACAACACAGCTGCTACTCTCTCTGGCCCAAAGGTTTCTATTTATTTATTTACCATATGTATTGCACTGTAGCTATCTTCAGACACCCCATAAGAGAGCATCAGATCTCATTACAGATGGTCATGAGCCACCATGGGGTTGCTGGGATTTGAACTCATGACCTCTGGAAGAGCAGTCAGTGCTCTTAACCACTGAGCCATCCCACCAGCCCCGGGTAAAACTTTTATATGTATTGAGAAACCGAAATGGCTGTGTCTGTTTTGACATTTGCTTTACCAAGGCGGCCCAGAACTAAACAAGATGTGCAAGGTATGCTTTATATGTGGAATCATCTTTCTCTTTTTTCCCCCATGAGTAGGTTTGTGGCTACATTCTTAGATACAGAGAACAGAAATAGCAATCACTGAAACATGTTACTAAGACACCTGTTCTGCTAATAAAGGAAACATTCGTGTGTCCCAACTGTCTCCTGGATGCAGTGGGTAATTTTCTAGTGCTGCATCAATTTCAGGTTGAGGAATCTTAACTTATGATCCATTATTCTTGTTTAGAGCTTTCCTGTACTCTCAGCACCCACTACCCTGATTCTTCATCCGTGTTTCAGGTTCTGGACACATTCCAGACATTGACAGCTGGGAGTCCTCAAGGTAGCTGCTGGGGGGCCTAACATCAGTTCATCTCAGCAGACTCATGCTCCGGAACTCTGAAGCCAAGCTGTTGATGTAAGGGTCCTTGCATTTCCTGGTGTGAACGACATTCTGACACTTCTATACATTTGACAGCCTCAACTAGCCTGAGAACTTACTTATTTGGACCTTAACCCAAAATTATATTTTCCCCTCTAGCTTATATATAGTAAAGCAGAGCCTTTTGGCTTTCAGAACATAATGGAACAATAATTTTGTGTTAGCAAAATCATATAAATCAATTTATTTTTTAAAAATAAAACATTTCTAGATGTAAATTGTATGAAAGAGCACTCTGAGGTGGCAACGATGTGTTAACGAAAGACACACCTTACAGACAGACTCATATGTCAGTGTTTTCACAGTTTGAGGGATTATGAACAAATGAGCCCCTGGTCTACCCATAGGCTCCCCTTACCCCTCTTTGTTGGGGACACTGAACTTAGTTACCAGTAACCACACTGATTCTTGGAGCTAAAAGTGTCAAATAAAATAAAATCATTCTCAAGGGACTTATCAAAATATAACTTGGGAGATGGACAAGGATATCGATAGTTACAGAAATGCAGAAAATACAGAATATTTTGAGAAAATGAAGGATGGCCGGAGGACCCCAAAGGACTGCTATGTCCTGGCTGAGACTTTCTGTGTGCTGCTGTGTTGGGAGCCAACTCGTAGCAGAAAGCGGCTATCAGCTTTGCAGCCATCTTGAGAGCCATATATCCTGACAAGAGACTTGTTTTCCAACAGCCTACAACAACTCAGCATACTCTGATAATGTCTTGTTTTGCTGTTTAGTGCCCACAGCTGCAAGGCGCACATGGTATCCACACCTGCAAGGCATGCGGTGCACGTGCTATCCATGCTATACACGCCTGTCATATCCACACCTGCAAGGCATGTGGCAAAAGCCTATAAATACCCTGGACTTCCCTTCAGTGAGAGAGACAATAAAGGAGACTTGAGACTTGATCAGACCCTCTGTCTTGTCTCCATTCTTTGTGTCTCTTCCCCTTTATATCTACTCTCTGTCTTGCTAGACCCTGACCTGCAGACTGGAGCAGCAGCTCAGGCCGGGACACTGCTGTCTACTAAGTAACATTCTGCGGTTCCTCTAAGATCAAAACATCCCAACTAAGGCATGGTGTCCCAGGAAGGGAATTTACACTTGACAGCCCATTGCCCCCCAGTTGAGTTCCTGTTTGTGTTTTTTCCTTCCCTGGCTTGGTGTATATATTGAACCTGCCCAGCAAAAGCTTTGGCATTCTCTCATAACGGATGACCCAAGTCTGAGTCTTTCTTTAATCCTCAGTACAAGAGTCTTTCTTTAATTCCCCAGTACCAGAGCTCCGTACGTGGCAGCGCTGGAGCTGTCAAGTGGAGGTCCCACCGAGATGGGGAAAGAGAGGGTAAGCCGGCTGGCCTTGCAGTGAGTGGAACGTAGAACATGACGGGATCGTTCCTGGAAGAAGCTGGCTGGCTTCTTCTCCAATACGTGCAGTGAGTGGAACATATTGGAGAAGCGGCATGGTATCAAACTGAAAGAAGTGCTACGCAAGTGTGAGTTTTGATTGCGCCATGGGGATTGTGAGTTCCTTCCTACGAGTATTGGCACAGAATGATGCAGGTAAGAAATCCTTGTATGAGGCAGAGAATAGCTCCAGCTCTGAGGATGAGGAAGGAAATTTAGAAAAGGAAATAGCTTATTTAAAGGAAAGATTAAAGAAATGCAAGGTCCAAAAGGGAGCAGATTTAAAAGGGGAGCGACAACCTAGTAAACTCCTTCTGTGGATTCTACGGAAGCCACGGCTCCTCTGGTATATGATGAGTGCTCCCTGAGGGATTGGTGGGTAGCGGAGTTGATCCCTAAGAAGGGGGTGATTTTTCCTAAAGCAGGTTCCAAGCATGCTTATCTTGTAATGGAAGTCCCTCACCCCAATAACCCTGGGCAAATGCTTAGGCAGCATGTGCCGTTGTCTTTTAAGGAATTACAGAGCCTTAAAGAAGCAGTTTCCTCCTATGAGGCCTACGCCGAACTGCAAGATGATTTGAAGTTGTGTTGATTACTGCCCCCGAGAAGGTTCAAAAGAATTTTCCATATCAATATTTAGGACATGAATTATTACAAAAGGGGATTCATCCTTAGAAGTTACAGATTAGAATAGATACTCCGAAAACTTTAAATGGTTATCAAACATTGTTAGTAGACATAAATTGGTTGAGACTTTCCTTACAATTAAGCAAAGGACAGTTAAAACCTCTCTTTGATATTCTTAAGGAAGATGCATCACCCACTTTCCCCAGACAATTAAATGAAGAGGCCAGGGAATGCTTGGAAATGGTACAAGAAGCTCTTGAACAAGGTCATTTAAATTATGTAGACTATTGAAGGAAACTGTTATTTGTGGTTTTTGCATCAAAACATTCCCCAACGGGTGCCTTTTGGCAGGAGGGCCCTATTTTATGGGTTCATTTGCAAGCTTCACCTTCCAAGATTGTTTTGTCTTACCCACAGGCAGTAGTTTCCTTGTTGTTCAAAGCCCATAAAGTAAGCGTACAACCATTTTGTAAAGAACCAGACATGTTTATTACCCCTTATAATAAGGATCAGATCCAAATTTTATCTCAAAATTGTGTTGATTGGGCCTTGTTTGTTTGAACCATTAATAGCCAATTTGATAATCATTATCCAAATAATAAGTTGTGTCAGCTTTTTAAGTTCCACCTGGTAGTTTTTCTAAAGATTATTTCCAATCAGCCCTTGAATCAGGCTCGCCTAGTATCTACTGATGGATCCTCCAATGGTAGGGCTGCAGTTGTTTCCCAAGGTAGAGCTGAGACCTTACAGTTGACCAATGGCTCTGTACAATTAGCAGAGCTAAAGGCCATACAATTGGCACTATCTTTATTCCCAAATGAAGCTTGCAACATATATACTGATAGAGTATATGTTTCTCAGATTATGGAACCCTTGGAGACTGCATCTTATGTGGCACCTGTGTCTTCGACTTGCTCTTGCCTATTGCAGGTGCAAACTTTTTTTTATAGCAGTGAACTTTGCCTGTGTTTGTGGGTCATATTTGGTGACATTCATTGTTGCCAGGCCCCTTGGCCCAAAGTAATAGGCTTATTTTTCACACCAAACAAATTTTGTTTGCCTTAAATTTAGTCACTAATTATAAGGCTGTTGCTATGAATAATAAATTTCACTTAATGCAAATTCCTTGAAATTTCATTGTGACATTACCAGAGAACAGGCTGTTCAAATCGTTACTCACTGCCCTTACTGTACTCAATTTATCTCCTTCCCTAATTTGGGAGTATATCCTCGAGGTCTTGCGCCCAGTGATATTTGGCAAATGAATGTAACACATGTTCCCTCTTTTGGGAAATTACACTTCATTCATGTTAAAATTGATACCTTTTCTGATAGGATTTTTGCCTTGGCTCACAGTGGGGAAAAAAATAAAAGATGTTAAGAACCATTGCCTGTAGACATTTGCCTGTTTTGGGGTTCCCCACCAAATAAAGACGGATAATGGCCCAGACTATGGTAGTGTGTCCTTTAATAAATTTTGTGATGAATATAATATTACCCATAAGACCAGGGTTACTTGTAATCCACAAGGCCAGGCTATAGTGGAAAGAGCACATTTAACTTTGAAAATTTATCTTGAAAAAACAAAAAGTGGGGGGAGTTTACCTCACCTCATGCAAGATTATCCTTTATTTTATGTATTTTAAATTTTTTATTTGTGGATAAGGATGCATTGTCTGCAGCAGGCAGACATTGGAAATGATCCCAGAAGGCACTGGGCTTAGTGAAATGGAAAGAATTGTCATCAGGTATATGGCAAGGTTCTGACCCTGTGTTAGTCAGGGTGAGAGGTTCTGTTTGTGGTTTTCCAAAGATGCTGAAAGTCCTGTTTGGATTCCTGAGCGTTGTGTGCACCCTGTCACTACGCAGCCTTGTCCAAGTAGAGACCTTCTGTAGCCTTGTGAAGAACCCCCCAGTTCTGATGTCACTGGGATAAGCAGCTCAACCTAGCTGGTCAAAGTTCCCACCAACAAGACTACTGGAAAAGCTGCTGCTAATTTTGAGAAACCAACAATTTCTTAATGTTACTCTTCAGTTATCTATTTATATTCAGAATATTAATGATACTTGTGTGCAGCCTCGCTATAGAGAGAAGTTTCTAGCAGGACTCAAACTGGCCGGAAGGCTCCTTAAAGGATGGGCTAGAGGTCCTTGTCTCTGGGAGTCCTAGCCTTTGGGACAGCCAAAGCAGGATCGATACTTCTTTGCCGCTTTCACAGACAACAGATCCAGTTCCAGGTAGTTACTAAGCAGGTGCTTGTGTTGCTGGCACAAGAGAACCCTTCTGCCCAGGTTTGGCTCAGCCTTTACCGAGAATAGTTAGTCAATAATGGGCAACTCCATTGCAGTCCTTACCTACCTAAGACAGGGGCCCTGAACCTGGCAGGGATTCCAAATGACAGGTAATTGGTATTGATGGAAGGTGACCTAAGACAGACGCTATTCACCTATAAAATAAAAACGGGGGAACTGTAGGACCCCAAAGGGCTGCTATGCCCTGGCTGAGACTTTCCATGTGCTGCTGTCTACTAAGTAACATTCTGCGGTTCCTCTAAGATCAAAACATCCTAACTAAGGCATGGTGCCCCAGGAAGGGAATTTACACTTGACATCCTATTGCTCCCCCCAGCTGAGTTCCTGTTTTTTCCTGAGTTTGTGTTTTTCCTTTTCTGGCTTGGTGTATATATTGAATCTTCCCAGTAAAAGTTTTGGCATTGTCTCATAACGAATGACCAGAGTTTGAGTCTTTCTTTAATCCCCTAGGCCTATGCCCGAGCTCGGTACCGTGGCAGTGCTGGAGCTGTTAGACGGCTGCAGTCCAATTGTAAAAGGCAGAAGAATTAGCAAGATGGAGACATGAGAAAGGATGTACTCCAAGTAATATTTCATTCTCACAATACTTAGGCAATATAGTGGTAAGTGCTTTCATGTACTTCATTTAATGGTGAACCCCATGAGGCATCTGTTGCTAATCTAATCTTAATTAATAAAGTCTGCATTTCAGAAAAGTTAGACAAATGAAGTCTGGAATTGAGCACATGCCTGTACGTCTTTACATTTTATCTGTTTTTTACTATCTTGCTGATTCATATGAAATAAGCAGATGAAAAATACAGAACAGCTTCACCAGCCAAAGAAAATGTACGGACAGCTATAGGCTTAGATTTTTCAAAACCTCCTTTAATAAGAGTTCTTAAATGATCCACCCTCCTTTATAGTCCACCTACCGAGGTTGTGGAGAAAGATGGTTAATAGGACAAGGGGGTATGGACCTGTTTAGAAGTAGTTCTTTGGGTTGATTCCAAGTTTCATTGTCAGGATATCAGCAGTCCAGTCGAAAATATCAAACAGGAACCAGTAGAGGCACTCCAGTCCAATGGGCAAACACCACACAAATCAGTAGCAGCTGCTAGATCCAAAAGAAACGTTGAGACTACACCTAATCCACCTGGGTCTGCAGAAGTGGCAAAAAGCTTTGGCAGTTTTCACTATGAAGTCACAACAAGCAAGGTCAGAGAAGATCAGCGAAGACCAGTGAAGCCTTGCAAGGCAAACCAATGCACGGTCTGTTGGATCCTACTTACACTCTTTCAAGCATCATGCAACCCCTCAAGTGTCTGCCTCAGCAAAACATCCTCTCACATGCCTGCTTCAGCATAACATCCTATGGCACAACCAAGTCTCCAAAAAAACCCCAGCAATTTCCAATTCAGACAGCTACGATCATGATACAGGTTTTGTGTGATGGGAAAATGGCAATGCCTGTTTTTAGTTAGCCAGGTGGTGTAGGGTTTCAGTTCGTAGCTGCAGTGCCAGGAATAGTGGGATAAAGGCAAAAAAAAATAAGAGTACATGAAGGACATTAGAAAAACTGAGCTTCTCAGGCAGGGAGTTACAGCTAGTTAAAACGATAAATGACTGGATTTGGTGGCAAGAAGGGGACTGAAAAAAGAAAAGACAGATCAGATTTCAAGTTCAGTGTCCACATCAAGTCTGAAGTAACATAAAACACACAAGTAAGTAAATATACACAGAAATGAACAGGTGAGGGAAGAGAGGCCGCCCTGATAGAAGGGCTTGAATCAGAAACACAAGAAAATAGTTGAGATTGTGAGACCGGAAAAGACTGGTAAGGTTTAGTTGAAAAGATAACCAAGGAAGAAAATCTTCAAAAACAGGAGATGATGCGACCGTCTCTTCATTTGTTGAAATTTACCTGATTTCTTTATATCACAGATCGCTTATTATTTATTTTTTGAGACAAGTTTTTACATATTATACAGCCTGATTCCCAACTCCCTGTGTGGCTAATGATGCCTTTGAACTTGTCCTGTTCTGCCTCCTGTGTGCAGAGTGCGGACTGGCATGCCCTACCACGCTCAGTTAACGGGTGCTTGTGCTGGGGATGAAGCCCAGGGCTTGGTGTGCGCTAGGTAAACACTGAGTGACATATCTGACACACACACTTGTAAAAAAATCATGTGATAGGTGGAATTTTAGATTCTCTCATCATGTTGGCCAGCATGTGTGCTTTGTGGCTCACATACACGATGTTGATAAATGACAGGGACTTAACAGTTTTGTATTGAAATATCCCTAAAAGTAAAACACTTCATGTCCCACATACCCACATATGACTGTGAAATAAACAATGACTAACATAATCATAGCTTTGACCTAATTCCTTTAAGCTTTCTGGTAAGATAGAAAGTTGTAAAAAATTTACAGTGATTCTTGATGGAGGGTGTTAAAGGGTTAAAAAGATAGTTTTCTGATTTTGTTATCATGAATTAAACATTTTTCCCAGGCCTGGTGGTACATGGCATTAATCCCAGCACTCAGGAGGTTGAGGCAGCCATGTCTCTGTGAGTTTGAAACCAGTCAGTTCTATACATAGAATTTTAGACCAGCCAAGACTTTTTTTTTAAAAAAGCAGTCAAAAATTTCTTGGATAGCTTGTATATTCTAGTACTCGGGAGGCAGAGGCAGATGGGGCTCTGTGAGTTTGAGGCCAGCCAGGGCTACAGAGTGAGTCACAGCTTTTAAAGTTAGCACTGTACTAACTTCAGGTCACTATCTTTTCCTTGGTATCTGCTTTTTAATTTTTGATTATAAATGTGCTAGCTATTAGAATTCTGTAAACATTATCTTTTTTTTTTTTTTAAGATCTATCTTGACTTGCTTAGAAAACTCCACATTAGTTTAAATTACTTCTTATAATTTCTATGGTGATGCTGTCTTCAGGATAATCTAGACATTAAAAATTAGAGGTTGGTCCTAGTAGTTATTTAGATGGAGTAAAACCACGCTTAGCAAGTATTACACATAAAATATAAGCTGTAAGTCAGAGGATCTGCTTTTGAAATTTAGCTTGGCTGCAACAAAATTTAAAATGTTGGAGACTGAAGTTGTGGCAAGGTTCTCCGGTGCAAAAGTGGGTCCCATCGTCTTCAGTGACGTCCTTCTTTACACGAGGACTCCAAGACATTGTTGATAGTGTTGGTGAGGTCTCCAGCTTACCTATGGTGGCAGTGCAGTCACAGACCTTGTCACAGGGGTTCTTCAGGCACCTAGCCTCCCACTCCTCCAGGACACCCAGTCACCTGCAGCTGGAGGAAGTGCTGATGGCTCAGCCATGACACCCGCTCTTCTGCTGGCCTGCATGTCGGAAGGAGTGCACTCTGGCCAGCCGCTTTAAAACATTAATCTCAGTACATTTTCCCAAACTCAGGCTTTGATCTCCCTCATTTATGTGTAGTTTAGAAAATTAATTTACTAACTAAAAATAGATGTTTTTTTAAGCTCGAGAAAACCTTTATCAATCTTAAGCTAGATACTAGATTTATGCTTTGCTTAACACATGTAATAAAAACGCTCACTTCAGTACTGCAAATATCGAATGAAAACTCAAGTCTCCTAATTGAGTATAGAATTGCACTCTGAATTTCACAGCTTGCCCCAGCCAGCTTGTCACTGTCATTGGTGGCCCAGCCTACTCCAGAACTGTGGAGCTGTGAAACAGTTACGTTTCTTCTTAAGAAAACCGTTTAGTTAAGCTCCTTCTCAATGAACCAATTGTTTAACATTAAAAATACTTAAAATGTCAAGAGAATTCATCCAGAGGGAGTTTTTAATCACCCTTTCTACTGACGCAGAGAACGAAAAGCATTTTCCTCATGAGTTGGTGAAAAGTTTCTAAGAGACTGAGTCTGATTTTCTCCCTCTTGACTGGTCACCTGTTCTCTTCCCCCACCGCTGACTCCTCACAAACACAGGAAAGCATCCCTATTGACAGCACCTCGGAGCACTTCATCCTCCACAGAATCTTCATCTGAGGCCAGCATTTCTCTCATCTCTGACCAAGCAGGAACAAAGTAACTCATTTGGGGAAGGGGGAATCACTGTTAAATACATGAGCATGAGTAATTTATTCAATATTAAAAAAGAAGAAAAGTTTAGAAAAACATTGTTCTTAACTGTGGAAGAAGCATTTGATTTTCATCTAAGCTAAGGAAGATATATTTGTTCAGTGCTGATGTCTGAATTATAATTTACTGTTTGCGGCAGACATGGGGCAAGTCACTAAAACTCTTAAGATTCTCCAGAGTGACATTCAGTGAAGGGAAGAGATTGGGCAACAAACACAGCACTGAATTTCCAGGTAACTGTTTCTACTCTGACTTTTGTGTTAAATCGATCATATTTATAGATAGAAATAAAGGCAAATGTATACAACTTTTAATACAGGTTTATCTTTTTTAATTGCATAAACTTTCTGAACAACATAGTTGGATATAAGAGTGATCTTATTCATTGTTGTACAGACCAAAATCAAAACACGACTTGTTTATAACTCTGTCTCTGAGACCATGATTTTTGTCAGTATTAACACTGGGTAATATGCCACCTTAATCAACTAGAATTCATTAAGAACCAGCAGTTTACCCACTGAGAGCTTTTTTCTTTAAGGTCAATTAAATAAAAATGTTAGAGCTGGCATTGTGAAGATTTCTCTCTTGTAAAGGTGAAGTTATTTTATTTTTAGCCTTCTTTTGATTAAAACTACTGGTCAATGCTGACAATGCCCTGAGAAATGGTTCTGAAGATGAAGTGCTGGGCTACTCAGCCTGCAATCACAAACAATTAGGGAAAAATGTGGCAAGCACTTCATTCCCTTCTCTCGGCTGCATGGCAAATTGCACTTAACATTTCAGGCTTGTTGCATTTTAAAATAAGGTCTCAAACTCAGCAATTTTCAAGACAACTTCAATCAAGAGATATTGCTTAAATTTTTGTTATTACTATAGAAATGAAAAGCGTGATTGTCTGTGTGATTAGCCTCGAAGATTGCTTTGGGAAGAGTTTGACAGTTCTGGTAACATGTCTATTATCATTTACAATCCAAGTAGAATTGAATACTACATTGGCTCTCACGACAGTTTTATAAGGGTCTCTATTTGCTAATTTTACTCTACATTTTTAACATAAAAGAGGGAATTCTTGTAATGTGTTAATGTATAGATAATGTGCTTTCAAAAATATTTCCAGTCAATAAAAATTAAATATACAGTGGAATAAATTTGACCCAACTGATGCCCTACTATGTGCAAAAGTTTGTGCTAACAGTTTGACAGACAGATACATGTAACTTAAACAGGTGTGATATAATGACTCAAATTACAAAAAAGAAAAAGAAGCATACAAAGTGAGTGAAGAAAAACTTAGCACTTTTGTGTTTTTATGTGTGTGAGTGTGCATGTGCATGTGAGTGTGCTTGTATGTGTGTATATGTATATATAATATATGTGTGAGTGTGTGTACATGTGTGTACGTGTGTCTCTATGTGTATGTGTGCATGAGTGTGTGTGACTGTTTGTCTGTATAAGTGTGTTCATGTGTTTATGTGTGTATGTATGTGTGTATGTGTGTGTATATGTGTGTGTCTATGTTTTTGTGTGTATGTCTGTCTGTGTTTCATGTACTTCCCCCCTTTTTCTTAAATTGCAGATTTCAAAGATGTGCTTGTTTGAGAAAAGGAGAGAGGGAGAAAGAGAGAGAGCGAGAGAGAGAGAGAGAGAGAGAGAGAGAGAGAGAGAGAGAGAGAGAAAGAGAGAGTGTGAGTTAGAGTTGGAGAGTTAGATGGGTGGGGATGTGGGGAACATCTGGGAGAGTTGGGAAAGGGCAAACTGTGATTAGAACATATTGTATAAAAATAATTTTCAACAACAACAACAAAAGAAAACCTTAGCAATGACTGCACTTTAGCTGTGTGGACATTGCCCGCCCTGCAGTGACTGCACTTGAGCCGTGTGGACGATGCCCGCACTGCCTCACTTGCTTAGCAGCGTTGTATATAAACAGACTAAACTGACCTGATGTGCACAGCCTGGGAAGTTCACCACATGCCCACTTATTCTACATTTATTACGTGATTAAAAATCTGTTAGAGTTGTAATGGTTCACAGAAGAGTTACAGGTCCTCTTTCCATTGGCTCCTCTGTTTAGAAAGGAGGGATTATACAAAATCTATGAAACAACTTTGGAAACAAGTCCAATATTAGCAACTGTCAAAGATACATCTCTTAACTGATTAATATTTTCCTATGGGAATTATTAAAAAGAAATACTTATCCATAAATGTGTTTATTATATATTTATAAGGCCAGCAACATTTTAGCAACTTAAATGTGTGCTTTTATGGTTGAGAAAATTACAGTATTTTTCTTGGCTGAACATAACACACACATTAAAACTATAATTATGGCCAGGTAAGGTAGTGCACTCCTTTAATCCCAGCATTTGAGAAACAGAAGCAGGTTGATGTTTGAGAGTTTGAGGCTAGCCTGGTCTACATAGCTAGTTCCAGAGCATCCAGAGATGCACTAAGACCCAGTCACACACACACACACAAAAGATGATTATATTGTCTTCGTATTATCATGGAAAGACACACACAGCATAAAGAGTTGTATGAAGTATTCTAATTCTGAGAAAAGCAACCGAATGAGAAAACTTGGAAAAATTTTGACTGACAATTTTGTTAATGTCCTGATGATATCTCGATGCTACTTTGAACCATCCTTTTATGTCTGTTTTCTAAGCACCACATTTTATTTTGATAAAGCAAACTATTCTAATGTATAACAGTCTTTTGTGTGTTGCTGTGGGAATTATGGTGGCTCTGTAAAAAATCAGTTAGAACTACCACATAATCTAGTACCCGGCGGAACTGGAAGGAGGGCTTCGCAGAAAGGTCACATAAATTAGGTAAATAAATACTTATTCTATATATTTCATTTCAATAGTTTTAGAAAGGCCCAGAGGGGAAGGAGCTAAGCCAAGTGTGCTATATACACACAGTGGGTTCTTAGTCATCTTTAAGAGGGAAGACAGCTGTGACACATACTGCCACATGGATAAGCCTAAAGGCATGTCGTGAAATGCTCCACTCACCATTTATCATACTGGTATAACTACACAAATAGGAGTTATTAGTAGTCAGAGCCATATAGACAAAAGTAAGATGGCGGATACCCTGGATAGAGGACAGGGAAGCTATTTAAGGGGAACAAGGTTTTGAAGTCTTCAGGATAAAATGACTTTAAAGACGGATGATGATGATGTTTATAAATGAACCGCACATTAATATAGTTTAAAATTGTAAACTCCATGCCCTTTTCACCATAATCTATACAAACAAAGGGGCTATGATGGGATGAGAGATGTAGCTCAGTTGACTGAGTGCTTACTTTGCACTCAGGAGGACCTGGGTTCTATAAACCAGACACAAGAGTATACGCTGGCTTGTAATCCCAGTACTCGGGAAACAGAGGTGGCTGGAGCAGACGTTCAAGGCCATCCTCTTCCTAAGGAGATGGAGGCCAGCCTAGGCTACTTGAGGCCCTATCTCAAAATACATACACATACACTATATGACACATAAATTATATATAATCCTTATAAAAATAAAATAATTTTAATACTATTAGCAAAATACTAATAAAATAACTGCTGGAGAGATGGCTCAGCAGTTAAGAGCACGCTGATTGCTCTTCCAGAGGTCCTGAGTTCAATTCCCAGCACCGACATGGTGGCTCGCAACCTGTAGATCTGTAGTGGGATCTGATGCCCTCTTCTGGTGGGTCTGAAAACAGCTGCACTGTACTCACATACATAGAATAAATAAACAAACTTAATTAGGTAAATAAATACTTGTTCTATATATTCCATTTCAATAGTTTTAGAAAGGAATCGGGGAGCAGAGTGTCTTTTTTTCTGTGTTAGAAATAAAAAAGGGGTCTAGTTTACAAAATAAGAGTACAGCACAATTAAAAATTGAACCCACAGAGCAGCTTGATAAAGAATCCTAAATGTCACCAAATTATATTCTATATTTAACTGAAACTTGTGATTTAAAAATCTGTACTGCCTGAGTATATATTCTGTGCCTCACGTTTCCTCGGTCCCTAGGCAGGAGCAGAGCATGTGAATGACAGCAGATAGTGATAAGAAATGCAGCTGTAAGATTAGGTGAACTCTGGGTGTTCTGTCACAGCTCTTTAAACATAAAGATGCTTTCATGAAAAGTGAGAAACTGGAGGTCCAGTAATGATTGTATAAATTCATAACCGGCCTGTCTATCCCAGGCCCTTGATTTACATTACAATGTCATTTAGATTCTATTCATTCTTATTCTTTTGTTTTCCTTACCATGAAGTTATTTTATTAAACATAAAATTCTTGTATTTTTTTTTTTTTTTTTTGTCTATGGCTCTGTTTGGGGAATGTTATTTTAATATTCTCGTAAGTTTTCTTTCTCATCTTTTTGGCCCTAAGAGATGTTATATTTTCTTTACTCTTAAGAATACCATATTTTATAAATTTGTCTCACACTCTTAATAATCAATATTCTCTAACTCACTGTAATTTACTCAGAATAAATTTATAAATTATTCAGAATAAAAGCAATATTGTCCTTCTTACCCCAGACTGAGGTGAGGAATCACACTAAGCACATTTTTGGTTGCAAACGACAGCAATTTTATTGCCCCAAAGAAATATGCTGGCTGTCTAATTGGGAAGCCAAAGGACCACATCTTAAGACGTCACTTGGAGACTCAAGTATTACTGTCAATAATATCACCTTGTTTTCATCACCTTATCCACTGGCAGGCTTGCCTGCCAGAGGCCAGTGTCACACCTTCCCACTTACCAACTGTCACCGAGGACAAAAACTAAAGAAATCACTCCCTAACTCTATATCCCAACTGCAGGGTGTGTGCCCACTTCTGTGACTGGTTATCCCAAAGATAACTCATAGAACAGGGATAGAATTTCAAAAGAAAAGTCTGAAGAATAAGTCTGGGGAAATGAGACACAACAAGAGAAGAGTTCTGCTGTCCACTGAACCAGGGTGTTCTTACAATGAAATGGTGTCTTTATTCAGTCTGATAGAACACTGCTGGTCCTGCCCAAGCCACCACAGTATTTATGCCATTTAGTGGACTGCACAGTTGTCCTCCTGACATTTAAATTCCTTTCTTTTATGAAGCTGCTACCAGCAAAGCCTTAGGGAAGGCAGGCTCCCGGCCCTGTTAGGGAATTTGAAAGGTGCACACGCGCTTCTTATCCATTGCTAAGGTTCTGGTAGGTGGCCGAAGGTTGGCCGTTTTCCTGGGGCTTTCAATGCAGACAGGCTAGGAAGCAGAAACAGTTCCAGTTCCTTCTGATGGAGGCCCAGCCCATACTGTCGGGGGCAGGAGCTCGCATGCAGTACACACCATGTCTGGGGCAGCACGAAAGGCACTGGCAACCTAATTAACGAAATTAACTTAATCTTGGGCTTGTCATTCAGTTCCTTGAGCTCTGTCTCTAAGCTAGTTTTTCACTCTTTCTGCTAAGCAAGCTAATTAAAGTAGTTTTTTTCCTTTCAGCCCAACCACTAATTGGCATATAGCTAATTCTTAGTAATTTTTTGAAGAATAATTATTTCTCCAAGTTGCTAGTGATGGATAAATTAAGATATGATTCATCTTTTTCATGTATTTAAAAGCTTCAAATTCCAGAATTTATTAATCCTTCATGCCCCTTTATAATGATATTAAATTTATTAAAGCCATAAAGCGTATTAATACATTTAAGAGACATTTTAAAAAATATACAACTTTTTTCAAGTAATGAAAACCATTTGATATTAATGCTTCCATGTTCTATATGTAATGTGTGACATCTAGTTTCAAGATTCTATAGCTGTACATTTGCACCTTTGCCGTTAATATAGATTAGCATCTTTTTTGAGTGGAAAAGGTTCACCATAATTATGATGATCATTATAAGGTTGTGAGAATTTACTATAATTTTATGAAATATATTATGCTCTCATATATCCACATAAACGCATATGAATATGTTCATAAAATATCAAGTGTAGGCTATGTTCTTTCAAAATTCTAATGGTGGCGGTTTAAATACATTTTGTTGTTAATAATGGCTCAATACTTAAAGTGTCCTTCCAAGGTAAATTAACTAGGGAAACGCGCCCATTCTGACTTCACTCATGAATGACTGTATTCATTCCTTTTAGATTTAGCTTCCCATTTGCTGTTCCTCAGCACTGTCTATAGAATTCCAGCTTGCTCTGCTTTTCACCTATCTTTTAACAGTTTCTCATAGATGGTTGGATCAAGTCCATTGCTCCAATTGTATGCAGCTTAAAAAGCTCCACATGCTTCAGTCTCCCATTGTGTCTGACTTGCCTGAGTGCTCCGTGCACGGCCGTTCACTGGGCTTTCTGTTTGCTAAACCCATTTGTGCCCATTCTTTCTGAAAACACTCGTTCATCTGGGATCTCAAATTGACTTCTCCCTATTCTGTGTCCTTAACTAGAAATGCACCATTAATGTTGATTGAGCTATTGCAAAGCGTGAAAGGCTACGTGAGACTGGGCCGCAGTGTTTGCAATACCTGCTTGAGGCAAATTGAGAGGAAGAAATGAGAAACAATTGGAAACTTAAAAAATTCTCTCTCTCTCTCTCTCTCTCTCTCTCTCTCTCTCTCTCTATATATATATATATATATATATATATATATATAAATGTATATTAATAATATATATATCAGATTAATCTTTTTTGGTTGTTCATAGAGACAGTTGTAAAATGTTTTGAAGTGAGGAGAGGAAACACCAAGCTACAAATGCAGACTGAACAAAGAATAAAACCAAATCAGTAAAATTATCACAAAGTTTCTGAAAACAAACAAACAAACAAACCAAGCCTCATAGTACGGCAAAGAAGATGCGAAGCACACAGGCCGTGAAAATGAGCTACGGTGTTTAAATGCCACCAGCCTCATTTTTTAAAGTAAAGTACAGCTGTTATATTTATGATTTACACAATAGTAAGATCACTTTAAAAAAAACTACTGGTAGGAACTATTTTTATACATTTATAAATTAATTAGAATCATAAAACTAAAAACTAGAAAATATATAGAATCACAGGTTTACATTTATACAACTGTAAAATTATACATTTTAATATTTGTGAAAAACACTTCACAATTGTTTAGAGTCTTCTTTTGTAAAAATGTAATTCATTTAAAAATGTACCAAAATGTATTATCCTGATGTATTTCTCACTCAGGACCCATGGAAACAGACCCACTTACAGTCTGACCAGAAAAGAAAGTGTGTTCTAATATTCATCTGCCCCTCTTCCGTGTAGCTCCCGGCCACACTGCTGGCCTGCAGCCCTCGGAACCATGTGTGGAACTGGACAATGTTAATAAATGGGTTTATATAGAATCAAAAGAGCATAGACTTAAGGTGAAGCCCAATAAAATCTATAAGGTAAATAATTTAATTTAAGTTTCTCAAAGATATTTCTACATTTCATTGACTAGCTATTTTTTTTAGGTTACAAATTCTTAGTGTCTTTATTAAATCATTAGTTATAAGCAAATGTCATTACAAAAGCAAAATTTTAAGATGAAGTGCAAAAGATGAATATAAAAGGTGCCTTTTGAATAAATAAGTTAAATTAAAATTAAAAGATTAGTGTTATAATGGTATAATTAATATTTTTTAAAAAATTAAAATGTGTAGAAACAGACTGTTTTTTTAGTAAAATAATGCATTCCTGCCTGATCTGGTTCTAAGAAGCAGCTGTGAACTGAAATAGCAATTTAGGATTGGTTGGCTTTACAAATATTTTGATAATGAAGCAAAGATTAGAAAGAAGAACAAGAAAACAGTTAAGAGCTCCAAGACTGTCTGGAATGTTTAGGTTTTTTTGCAGAGACAACTTACTCTGATGAAGAAAATTAGCTTCTAATGCATAAACAAACCAACTTGATTAGATTCCCTTAAAAAACAAGACAATTCAACTATGTGTGCCTCTACTCACAGAGAACTAAGAATAATTTATTTCCTATTATGCCAGTAATTTTTGAATGCTTCTTATAACATGTGATAGCTCATGAGCAAATAACAACATATATGTTACATACATAGGATTACTTTAAAGCTACTCATTAATGCCTATAAACATACATGCAGTGTACATGTGTACATACAGGGCAGCATGTACATTTGGGACAAAAATACTCACAATCATAGTTAATTCAGTAGAAGAATCTAAGGCTGTAAGAACAGAATAAGTGATAAGATCCTTACTGAGCAAGTACAATTCCAGTAAATTGTCATATTAACTGTAGATATTAGAAGAAGGCTTCTGTCACATACTTTCAGTTCAGCATAGCAGGCTCCTACTCTGTAATCAATGTGTTAATTTCTCACATTCCAGGTTGTTTGTGCAATTGAAAATCAAGTCATAGTCATTTGATTGGGTGCATGCAAAAAACATCTATTACTGAGAACAAAGAAATACTACTTGTATAGTAGAAATTACACTCTTTAATCTAATCTAAATATATTGGAAGAAAATGAGTTTATAGTCTATGTACATTAGCTATAGTGTAACCTAACACAAACTGCTGGCTAAATAGCACATAATTATTAATTGCTAATTCACGTGTATTTGAAAAAGCAATGAATTTGGAGTGGGAAATACCTAGGATTAGATATCATAGAGCGTCCTTTTCATAAGCCACACTTTCTTTAAAGAGACAGTGAATGCCATGCCTACTTTAAGAGGAGGATTAGAATAAGTCATTCAACATGTGTGCCAGGTATAGAGGGCATCTAAAATCACTCCTAGAAAACTATCTCTTGCATTCCATGATACTTTGCTTGTTTTGTTAAATAGGAATGGGATGGAGACAAATGTATTGACCATGAATAACACGGAGCTTCATCTATTCGATAGTCCCAGGGGAGTTGTTCCTCACATCAGTGACATCTGCTGTCATAGCAGAAAAAAATTGTGATCTGCCAAATCACGTTCAGAATCATGCCCTTATTGTTTACATATAAGAGTACCATGAAAAGGCTATTACTGGCTAGTTCTGTGTTTACCGTATTCTGTACAGCACCTAGTAATATCTAAACTAATATTTATTCTTCTTCTTCTTCTTTGTGTCACTATCAAATTATGTACTAAAATTATTTTATATTCAAGAAATTCAGATGTAATAAAAATATTTATAAAATATCTCCAAATTTTAAAAAATGAACATAAAAGACAGCATTTATGAAAAATCTATAGAAGAAATCTAAAAATCCCAGAATGTTCAATTGGTGTGGTATAATGTTATTTTTTTTCTGCTTTATATTTTTCTGTCCTTGAACACTTTTCTCCAGGAGAAACATCACACTTATTTGTTCTAGTATTTTAAAAAGACATTTTATTATAAAAGTTTAATATTCATTTCTATTCATAAAAGGAAAAAAAGAGCACACAGTCCTAATTTCATAGTAGACGCACGCTGTTGGACATTGCAGCGTGGAAACTGCAGTACAACCCAGACACCTGGCCATCTTGAGAACTGCACAGTTGTTCTCTGAACAAAGCCCTGACTGTAACAGCTATTTAAAACTCATGCATTAAGAAATGCAAATCAATCTGTAATTAGGTTTAAAATGTAGAATATTACATGATTTAAACTACAAAAGCCAGCATTTAAATAAAGCATTAAAAAGCATGAAGTTCTTGCATGCACAATGAAATGATAGTTTTCAAAATACCTTTGGGACTATTTTCAGGTAGATTATAAGGTTTGAACAGTCAAAGTCCCCTTATGCATATACAAGGGACATTGAAATAGTATGGAAATCATATGCCATGTGGAGCCAATGCTTTGAATAAGGGTATTTTCTAAACTGTGTAGCCCATTTATACCAAAATATGGCTAACAACTTAGCTCTCACTTTTTCTGAGATAGGTCTCTTGTAGCTCAGGTGGCATCAAACTCACTGTTCCCATCTCTCTCCGATAACTGTGAGCCACCATGCCGGATTCATTCAGGGATAGTGACTGGACCCAGGGTTTTCCTCATGCTAGACTAAGCAGGCACTCTTGCCTCACAGCCCCAGTTCATTTAGACTCAGTTGAAAGAATAGGAATCAGCAGGGTCCATAGTTGGGTACACTTAGGAACTTGCATTGATGCTCCCTTTTTCATTGGTCACTGAGCAAGTCTGACAGTTGTCCTGGCTTCTTTTCTCCCACTGCAAAGAATAGCCCTAAGAAGTGACCTGTGGCAAAACTCAACTAGCAAGACAGGCTTTGCTTTAGCAATGGTTGCGTTGGTTTGCTGGTTCCTGTTCTCAGAGTCAGACCAGTCTTACTTCCTATACAAACAGCTGTGCCTGGAGTGATAAGATTTTGCAAACAGTTTCAGGCTAACAGAGACATGTTCAAGCTGAGTTTTGACCTTTAATAATGATCTCTAGTCATTCTAATGAGTAGCTAGTTAACAAACCAACATCCTCCCAGGGCAAACTGCTATGAGTTCTCACAACTAACTGCTTTTGATACCAAAATTTGGATTTCGAGAATTTGTTTCATATCTTTATCACTTTTTCCTTCTCAGATTCTTTTTTTTTTCTCGAGACAGGGTTTCTCTGTGTAGTCCTGGCTGTCCTGGAACTCACTCTGTAGACAAGGCTGGCCTTGAACTCAGAAATCTGCCTGCCTCTGCCTCTCAAGTGCTGGGATTAAAGGCGTGCGTCACCACCGCCCAGCATCCTACTCAGATTCTTATATACATAACTGGTAGTTCACAACTGTTATGATATAGAAATTGGGCAAGTGACTAAAGTAACCATAAAATTTCAGATCACTGATTAAGTCAGATTCATCAAGGGAGACATCTTCGCACGGAGCTGAAGTGTCTCAGCTGTGTTAATGATGTCACTGCCTCCAGTATGCTGGCTTCTGCATGACTGTTAGAATCAATGGCCGGTGCCTCATGCTCAATTACTTTTAGGTAGTTACACCTGATTTGGTGTTAGGACGCTTCTCCCTGGAATTCTGTAAGAAACAAGGGAGGTTTGAATCACATGACGGCCACTCAGTGATTCGGACAACTGGGAGCAACACTGTGGGAAGTGGCTTCTGTGCTGTATATGCATTCAGTTTCCAAAACACCGTGTGAAGGGTAGAATTTTATGACTATTTAGGAATTATGTCCACCCACAGATTCACCAAAACAACTGATTACAGTGAGGGAGTCAGTGCAGCCACTGAGGCTGCATTTAAAGAACTTCGGAAGCATATTCTTTTCCTAAAGACAATGGAGCACATTGAAGAGAAATTGTAGCAACATTGGGAATAAGTTAAGATAGTAGGAAAACCAGTCAAAATGGTATATGGTTTGGGTTCTCGTGGTCATTTCAGACCCATAGGCAATTACTGAATAGCCTACTATTGAATACTCAGAGTATTCAAAATACTCTGAGGCATTTTGAATTTCGTGCGCTACTGAATCTCATTTGAAAAATTATGTGTATGCTTATTCATTTATATATATTTCACATGGAAATACATGCCATATATAACACACTTAGAGAATTCTAGCCAGAAATGGTGGTTTTGGTGTGAAAAATCTATTGTGTAATTTTATTCTCTCTTTGTGTGTCTAGAAAGCCATTTAAAGAAACATATTATAAATTATATTTAAAAAAATATGTTGCTGTAAGTTTTTAGGTTTGTGTACACATTCAATCTTTATTAGGGCACATATCAGCAATAAGTTTATATTTCATGTATTTTACCTAGAGATTTTTACTTTGCCAAAGGATTATAGAGTTCCTTAGCTGAATTTGAATTTATTACAATAAATATCTACATATTCAGCTATGACAGGAATTACTCTCTAATGAGTGATAAATTCAGGCAAGTCATATGTCCCATTGGAGTAGTTGGCTAAATCACATTTGGAGGACAACTAATTGTCTAAAATTTATCCAAATTCAATAAAAATTTTATTTGCCACTAATTGCTGTTGCAGATTTTGGAAAGTTAATATGCTTAAGTATCTTTGTCATAGCACCATTTCCCAGGAGTAGTGTGTGAATCACAGAAGCATTTCTACCTAGTGTAAATGCTTCAGCTATTTTGGTATTTAACATTAGGCCATCATGACTAAAATGGTGTTATCTTCCATTTTTAACACTGTGACATTTTTCACTGTTAATAGAATATTTTTTTTTTGTCATGGTTAATTTAGAAACAAGAAAGAAGTCCCAAGTGTGGACATTTCCTGAAAATTCAGGCATTGAGACGGTGCACAGTGGAGTCAGCTCTAAATGAGCGCTAAGGGAGCACTAAGGGGTAGGTTCTTGGGGTTGAGTTGGACTTGGGGATGGATCAATGTTGGAGGCAAGGTAAGAAGAAATTTTAAAGGAAGCTTGAAATATTTACAAAATTCTCTGCCTTCACAATTTCAGTGTTGAATGTATTTGCTGTTGAATACAAATGAGCTGCATGACGGGCAGTGAAGCCGCAGGACGGGCTGGGGCTGCATGAGTGTAGAGGGTGGTTGGGAGGAAGCACACAGGGCTGCTCCATTGTTATTCCCCTCTTTTCTCACCACCGAGTCCTTCCTACTTGTGGAACACAGTTCCACTTTTATTGTCATTTTAAACCTTTTGAATTACTATACAAATCTATGAGGTTCAGCAAAGATTCCATGTGTGTGGGAAAGAAAGTCGTATGGTAAGAGCTTTTCCTGGAAAGCAAAGATGTGGCAGCTTATGGCAGTTTTTATACATGGTTAGCAGATTTGGAGAGTTTTTAAGTGGAGAATGCTAACAGCACGCAGACTGCTGTACTTTTCTTCATCTTGATGGATGTGGTACATGTGTACAGTGGGAGACGTAATGGTCTAACGTGGTAAGAGAGGAGGAGAGAGATTATTCCTTCAAGCTGCCGAAAAGTTATTTCTGAATGGATCCTCCAGGGATTGTTGCTCGGAATCCCTCTATTCTTGTTTATTTTTTGTCTGAAATTAGGAATTCAGATAGGTATAAATTATAAAATAATAAGGAGCATTAAGCAGTAAACTTAAGTTGCCCTTAAGCTCAATACATGCTATATGGGGTACAATATGAATTCCAAATTTCAAATTAAAAATATAAAATTAGGTTGGGAATGGATATACAGCAAGGCAGCAGGGTGGGAGCCAGAGCAAGAGGCTGCTTCAAAAACACATAAAGCTAGGTGCAGTGGTGCATGCTTTTGATCCCAGCGCTTGGACAAGGCCAGCCTGACCTACAGTGATTTCCAAGATAGTCAGAGGTATGTAACTAGACTCTGCCTCAAAAACCAAACATGTTCCCCCACAAAGAAAGACAACAGCAATGACAACTCATAACATTGCTATATATTGCTAATACTTAGTATTGCTTACATTTTCACAAACTAATCAATTTAATTCTGTGTAGGTGTTCAAAAAAATGTAGGTATCCAGACCTATGTGCTAGATAGGAGTACACACAGGAAGTGACCATACTTTTCAAACTAAAAATTCAAGCAGTGTAATCAGAGAATAGCAAAGTAAGGATTTTTTTTTCTTCAGAAAAGCTAAGGAGCTGCTGACAAATCTTGAAGAAAGAAACATATGAGAAGACAGTTGCAGAGATGAGAGAAGGGCTGGACTCACGAGAAAGCAGCAGGGAGAGAAGGAGGAAGACCAAGTCAATACCCCAAAGACAACATTTTACTTTCCAGACCAATTTGACAGATCCAATTTTGTGTACAGTTGAATCTTTTGAATAAAAACATAATAATCTTCACTATGATTATAAATGTGAGAACTAAGACAAATACCACATTGATAAATTATGCTGAATCTATTTATTACGTGTGTGTGTGTGTGTGTGTGTGTGTGTGTGTGTGTGTGTGTGTGTAGGGGGTAGGGGTATAGGCAGTGTATTCCACAATGAGGGTGTAGTGGTCAGAGAACAATGTTCAGGAGTGGTTTCTCCCTCTATCATGTGGGTCCTGGTGATGGAACTCAGGTCTTCAGGCTTGACAGCAAGTATCTTAACCTGTCGAGCCATCCCAACAACCCCTGGTTTCTTTGAACAGGCTTTTCTTTATGTATTCTTTATGTATCTCCATGGATGATAGCCTCCTACTCTTAGTAGGCTTCTAGACAATTGTATAACTATTGTGATTTAGAACAAAGGGGATGTTAAAAGGAAAGGACAAGGTTCTCTCTTAAGCAGGAACACCATTCCCAGCTGTTCGGAGACAGAGCAAGCAAGGGTCTGAAGTTAGGGAGTAGACATCTTCTAAACACTAATTAAAACGAACATACTAAGTGTAATACTTTCCATGTCCTAGTCTTTCAGGATTCCCATCCCTTGAAGCCCTGGCTCTCAAGCTCCTCCCTCAGGCTAGCTTATAAATTCACTGATAATCCCAAGGGGACCGCACTGTCTCTTTGGAAGATACTCTACGTGACTACAAGAGTCTGTTATGTTTTACGTTTTCTGATTTCTACTTTTCGCAGAATTCATCACTGAACTTGTCTTGGGAGTTGTTCATTATGACATACAGAAAATGTAAAAATCTTTAAAAGAAGTCAGGAAATTCTTGTTTACACTGAGAGCAGATCAGTCACAACCAATAAGTGATTCAATAAAGTTAAAAAAAAAATACAGTTTTGAAATTGGCATGGCTCCAGACAACCTGACAAAATGTATCCTGCTAAGACACAAACTAAACCGTGCAGTTTGAAGTAAATTAGGCGGCAAATGAGATCGCTGTTTTAAATGAGGGTTTTTTCTTTCTTTTTTTTATTGTTGCTGCTGCTGTTGTTTGTTTGTTTTTTCATTCTCTCTGAAACTCTTTGTAAAAATACCTTCAACTTCAGGAGTTAGGGTGAAGTCAGGTCCCAAGAAATGGCTAAATCCAGCAGGCAGAATAACATTTGTTATTTTAATGGGAGTGGCTTTAACGTGGCAGAATGACCCACCATCCGTAGGAGAGCTGGTAACAGGAACGAACTACACAATAAAATAAAACAGTTAAGAACATCTTACCTCTGAAACGGAAATCAATAGGTTTAGTCCTTATCACAAGCCCCAAGGCACAATAAACTTTACAAAGTACTTTTCCATGCTCGCCTAAGCTGGGGATTGGCACTTCTGTGATGTGGACAGAGCAGAGTCCTGCAGGCGCAGGGGTGACTTCCCTCAGTCTTGTAGTCTGCCTTTTCAGACCGTGTTGTACTGGTCACTAGAAGCCAGAGCTTAATGGTCCATTTACTTCCAAAAGCTCTTAGTAGGGAAGGGTAAAACCACGAACATGAGATGTTTCCTTTGTAATGGTTCTTTCCCTTTCTTCAAATACTTATTTTTTACTTTATATGCATAAATGTCTTGCTTGTCTGCATGTATGTGTGTGTATCACATGCATGCCTGGTACCAGCAAAGGTCAGAGATCAGAAAAGAGCGTGGGACCCTTTGGAATGAATTATAGTCAATGTAAGCTGCCATGCCTGTGCTGGAAACTGGCTCACCTTCTGCATAAATGTTCTATTTTCATTAGGACCGTGAGCTTGTTAACTATATGCATTCTGAGCACATTGTACCACTTTGCTATCTGTCTAAAGTAACCAACTTGACTTCAGCAAGCATCACCAAGAATGTAGCTGTCAGTGGGCCCCAAGGTTCTTTAACTAATGCTGTGTAGTCTCAGGGGGTCCAACAGTTCATTTATGGGAGTTTATTTCTGTCACTAATATACTATGTGGTTGACTTTTCTTTTAAAGCTGAACCCTGAACACATTCAGGTGAAATGCTGAGTTGAATTTGCCCTTCTGCTGTTGAAAAGAAACAACTGCAGTGACCAAAATAAAGAAATCTCAATCAAGAAACTTGAAATCTTTCTTAATCTTGTTTCTTCTGTATAGCTAAAAGAAATAATGGCTTGGTTATATTCCAGCCATGAAAGTAAAAGCTATTATTAAACCTTAAAATACATTTTCGTAAAGCAAAGATTTCAAACATTTTGCTCACTTTCCTGGGTATAGATGGATCAAAATGATTTTAAATAAGATGTTTGCTTATGTAACAAGGTAGGTAATTAAACTCTTATATAGGGCTATTTAAAAGGCAAGAATAGTTACACTGAATAAGTCATTATACTGTTACAGCAGAATAATGTAAAAATAGGAATTCTTGAGAAAAACACACAAGTAAACAGTAATGAAATGAAATGTTGAAGGTTAGTCTACATATTTTTTGATAAATTAAACCGGTTTAAACTTTACATATGAAAAATGGTATTTTAAAGTATTGTAAGTAATTATTTGCTTTATATTTTAGCGATATTATTTAAAAATAGAACTCATAGATTTTCACTAAACAATAGTTCTTCTGAGTGCCTCTACGACTCCTCACATGCAGCGTGGCAGGAGCAGCTTCCCCCAAAGGTGTCTAGTAGCCTGGAGTCTACACCTATAAGGACCTTACCTTACATGACAAAGGAGTCTGCAGGTGTGACGGAAGTAAGGACTTGGAAGTGGGGAGATTATTCTGGATTATCTAGAGAGAGAGAGACAGCAGGGTCAGAGTGGGAGAAGGAGTTATGGCAGAAGAGGGAAGAGGAGCAGAGAGATGTTACTGCCGGCTGAGAGCCAGGAGCCAAGACAGCCTGGGAAGCTAGAAAGCACCAGGCCTAGCGCTTTTCAGAGCTTCAGGAATTCAGCTCAGTCCATGCTTCCATGGAAGACCCAATGTCAGATCCCTGCTTCCAAAACCGTAAGACAGTCACCACATGTTCTGTTAAGTTGATGATTTGGGGATAATTTGATGCAAGAACAACAGAAAACTATTTCATGGGGCATAATTTTTTCTTTCTTTTCCATTAAGTTGGCTAAAGATCAAGAAAGGGAAAGAAGGCTTGACCACAGAACTAAATTTCACCTGACTTGTTCTATTTTGAAAGAGTGAAGCCTATGACAAGTACTTTAGTATATGGTATCAGACACTACTCTTTGCTATATCGGGGTTAGCACTCAAAGCTACAACGTAATTTTTTAAACCTATAGGTCTTTTTTGTTTAAACTAACTTTTATTAACGTTGAACAACTATGAGCCTTAAGGTCTCTGTAGATACTTTAACTTATTCTAGATGTGCATTTAATCAAAACATGTCAGGATTAATTTTTAAACCGAAAGTTAGTTAGAAAGTCAAGGAATCATTAAAAATTTTAAGTAGAGATGAAATTGTACCTCAGTGTAGGACACTTGCCTAGTGTGATCTGTTTGCCCCCTCGCACCACTAAAAAGGATAAAAAATACAAATACATATTTATCTTTTGTCCACATTTTTCAAATTGCATATATTTGATGAAGAAGAGCTCCCCTGCTCTTCTGAGGCGAGCTCTCAGGTAGCCCTTGGCGAGTATGACTTTGAACATCTGATCATCCTGTCTCCCAAGTGTGGTGGTTACACGTGTGCACACCATCATGTCTGGTCAAGGCCATTTTTTTAAGCAAGGGTCTTTGGTTGATATTTTATCTGATTAACCTTTAAGATTTTACATGTCATTTCTTCTTCTGGTTTCATTAAAACAACATAAACTTTTAAGGATATGAAGAAAATTTAGAGGCAATAAGTTGTGTAGGTTTAAATGTTAGTTTTCTCTGAATCTGTGTCTTTTCTCCTGCATTTACAGTTCTTTTTTGGAAATCCCACATCTAGTTTGACATTGTATGTATGTGATTATTCTTTCTCCAGACTTCCCAAAGTATTGAATTATATTTTATATTAACATAGAACTCCTAATTTAAAATTTGAACTTACATTTCATCTGTTAGTATAAAACCAAACAGTAGGTTTTTTCCTACGAGTATGTGACACAAAACCATTTCTCTATGAGTATGTGACTCTTGCTAAGGGGAGAAGTAAGCTGGATGAGTTGATAGGATCAGAAGCACAGTTTTTAATGAAGGGCTGAGAGGAGCCGTCCATCAGAGTGTATTAATCCTGGGATGGAGTGAAAGCCTAGTAGGAAGGCATCTTTTTGGAGCCACCTCACTTGTTTCTTCCTTTAGAGTCTTTGTGACTCTGGCTGTCCTGCAACTTGCGCTGTAGACTAAGCTGGCCTCAAGCTCAGCAATCTGCCTGCCTCTGCCTTCTGAGTGAAGATTCTGTTCTTACTGTAACCTTGGATTCTTGATTCTAATGTCCTTGGATCTTTGCTTTTAGTTGTGTTAAAGGCTCAGTTACAGACCCCCTCTGAACCTGATGAAGGTTGTCGTACCGTCTCTTGGATTACTCTAAAAGTTTCAGCTGGCTTCCCCTCTATTCCTGTCTCTTCTTCAAACTTTGCAAAAGCTTAACTCTAATAATTCTACATTTCTGTTAAGGAAAGAAAATAAAAAAACATCGCCTTTTCATCTTAAATACAGTATTTAGAGGATGATCAGAACAGATAAAAGCAACTAGTGATACAATCCCTAAAAGCCTGTTTCTCATTTCTTCACTCTAGAATTTCGCTTCTATCATGGTCAGGTACATTTAGGGCTCATGGGTAAAGAGCCCAGTAACCCTGCAAATCTATAATAGCAGCCCACATCTCTGTTAGATGAACTGTGCCGTCCAGAGAGTTGAGATGAAAAGTCCTCTCCTTCCTCTGTGCTTAAATTGCAGCAATTTTATGGTTAGTTTCTAGAAACATGGCATGTCCCAGTTTCTTACCTTCTAACATCATTTGAAGTACTGAACAATCAAATGTTAAATAATTTGCCTTATAACAATGTCTTATTAGGAAGACATTGATAGTAGCCATAAGTAAATACTACAATTTACAGAATCACACGTGCTTACACGAATTAAGTCAAATTATACATGATATAAAGCTCATTTACAGTAATCTGCGGTAAAAAGTGTAAACAGGATACTTACTGAGCTTTTCTTTGCTTGTAGTTCAGAGAAATGGAACTCAGCTTTTGCCCTATCATCAGAATTGATAGGAATTCCATCCAACATCTGTAAATTAGGCAGGCGGAATATGAGCACATGCCGATGAACCATTTTTCTACAAATCTAAGGAAAGGTAAAAACAATAGTTTATCCTCCAAATCACTTATATGAGAAAGAAAAAAAAACTTCAAAAGAAGGCAACTTGGGAAAGGACACAAAGATGGTGGACAGTACTAACTGCTACAGGAAGGAGCATCTTCCTGAAAGATTTCTCAATCTTCTGTAATACCAAATAAAAATAGAAAATAGTTTTAAACTAAAGCTAGCATTCAGAGGTCTAGTCTTTCTTCTTTCTTGTCTCCTTCCTGTCTCCTCCTCTCCCTTCCCTCCTCCCCATGTATCCCAATGTGGTTTGAAAAATAATCCTCTTGCCTCAGTGCTGGAACACAGATGCATGCCCCCACCACACTCAGACTCTCATCCCTCTGATGTCCTTAGCACTGACCACTGGCTAGCACAAGCTCAACTCACGGACAGAATTATATGGAACTTCATTTCTACGTAATTGGTTTATGTGAGGTTTTTCCAAAAAGGCTCCATTTCACTTAATTCAACATCTTCTGGTCTGTATGGTCCATCTCTTCATAGTGTTAACCTGCTCTAAAAAATTGCATATGTCCTTAAAAAGGTATGTAGAAAGACTTAAGTAGAGTGGTCTCAGAGAGTTCACTTTTAGCAGGTTCTGCTTGCAAGGATGGCTCTTGACTGGTGTTTGGTACTTGGACTTGGGAATGTTCTGATATTCCTTGGTTGACAAGGGTCATCGACTATGTCTTGATAATTCCTAAAAACAGCAGGATTTATACTCAACCTCTTTTCCATCTGGAAAGTTTCAATTTTTGATTGGAAAGGGTGTCTATATGATTAACTTCAATTGTTAAATGCTAAGTCTCTAAGGAGCTCCCTTGAACAAAAACAACACGTAAGACATGCCACTTCTGTGGCTAAGTGAAGAGTGTGTTCTGTGTCCCCGCCATGGGAGAGGAAGCATAAGGAATTATACATACAGATTCCTCAGACTCTACCTTTCTCTTCCTCATATCCTGTGGGTTTGTGTCCTTACTATGGCATTGCAATTGATCTTAGTTGTGTATCCTCACTATCTTAGCCACAAGGAAATCTCTGAGGTAGTGGCAATCCTGAGGCTCCTACTATAGAACGTACACTGCACTGTCTGGAACAGCAACAACAATAAACCCTTGGAGACAAATGGGCAAGCAGGGTCTGGTGGCTCATGCCTGTAACCCTGGCACTCTAGAGGTTAAAGCAAGAAGCTGTCCATGAATTACAAGCCAACCTGGTTTACATAGTGAATTCTAGAACAAGCTGAAATTAAAAACAAAACAAAAAAAAAAAAAAAAAAAAAAAGAAAGGAAGGAAGGAAGGAAGGAAGGAAGGAAAAAATGAACAAACTGCTTGAAGTGAATGTGGTGGGGGTGTGTTCAGTGATGGAGAAAGATCTCCAACCCATGTAGCCACCAAACAAGCCACTGACCACAGTCTAGGTTACAAAATACTTTCCCTAAATACCAAAGAGCAGAGAGCTTGTTCCCCTGACTGAAAAGCTCCAACACTGGAGGAAAACAATGAGGATACGAAACACACCATAGATTAAAAAAGAATAAAAATGTGTGCACAGTCCCCAGTAATTAGGCATTATTAGTAAATAAAAACTTTTTGAAGAGTATAAGACTTTCAGATATGAAAACTAGTGAAGGCAATGTATATGAAAATCTTCAGGACACTGTGAGAGCAATACAATATAACCTAGAACTTGCTGATTCAGAAATATATTGAAACTTAATATTAAACTTAAATGATTAAGATTAAGAGATATGAAGTTGGAAATGGAAAAATATGTAGGGGGGAGCAATGAGGAACTAAGGATAGCCACTGGTGGGTCCCAGACACCAGGAAAACATGAGGCTTCCAGAACCCAGTGGGGATGATTTTAGCCAAAATGCTCAGAGAAGGGGGAGACAGAACCTGTGGAGACTGCCCCCTGTGGATAGGCACGGCCTCTGGTCAAGGGATGGGGACACCCACCCATCTCAAAGTTTTTAACCCAGAAATGTTCCTGTCCAGAGGAAGAACAGGGATAAAAAAATGTAACAGAGACTGAAGGAAGGGCCATCTGGGGACCACCTCACTGAGTATCTATCCTGTCTGCAGACACCAAACCCAAACACTGTGGCTGTGGTCAAGAGGCGCTTGCTGACAGGAAACCTAGTGTGGCAGTTCCTTGGAAGGTCCAGCCAGCAACTGACCAATGCAGATGTAGATGCTTAGAGCCACCCATCAGGCTGAACTCAGGGAACCTGGTGGGGCAGTTGGCAGAAGGACTGGGGGAGTGGAGGGGGACTGCAAACCTATTGGAAGAACAACATAGGCTAGCCTGACCACCCAGTTCTCCCAGTCTAGACCAAGGAGTGTATCTAGAGGGATCCACAGCTCCTGATACACATGTAGCAGAGGATGGCCTTGCCTGACAGCAACAGGAGGGGAGGCCCTTGGTTTGGTGCCCCAGAGTAGGGGGATGCTGGAGCGGTGGGGTGGGAGAGTGTGGGTGGGTAGGGGAACACTCTCATACAGGCAAAGGGGAGGGGGAGGGGTTGGTGGAGGGGGTAACCGAGAAGTGGGTTATCATTTGAGATGTAAATGAATGGAATGATTAATTTAAAAAAAGATATATGAAGTTAAAATTTTCCTTGAAAAATTTCAAGAAACTAAAAGAAGGAAATGACAAAGAATAGATGTTGGTTAAAGAGAAAGCAACAATACCCTCGGTAAAGAAATGCATGGTGCTCTGAAGAGGCGCTGTGTTCTGAAAATGCACTGTGGCCAAGGCTTGTGTAAGATTTATCAAGAATAAAATGCAGAAGCAAAACCTGATGATCTTAGGCAGAGGGGCAGCAAAACATACAGAGTGGAGTTTGGAAGAGCATCCTGAGAGTTCTGTGATAGCAACATATTAAGGGCTTAGATCAAAGAACAAGACAGAAAACAGTGAACTTCTCAAAATGAGCTTCTGAGGAAGTAGAGAGCAGGATGGGATTTGTACTCAGGGAATCCGAGCCAGCGGTTAAAGTGCAGCTTACAGAATAAGGCCAAGGGGTTTTAGAGATAAGGTCTCATTGTTTTTCAAGGACCATGAGTCTTCAAATGACTCCATAAACTAGGAATAGGAGAGTTCCCAAATTAATCTTAGAAAGCAAAAGACACTGTGCCAAATTTAAAGGTCGTTTGTAATTCTATAAAAAGATAGAATTACAAATTCTATATAGATAAAAATATAGATAAAAAAATTACAGTTTTTTATCTGCATAGATGCAGATATTAATTATCAGATTAAATATCATATTGAATTCAGTAAAATATAAAACATAAACAAATAATATCCTCAGCAGGAATGTAAGGACATTTTACTCTACTAAGTCTGTCAATGTGATTTACCACATCAGCCAACTAAAAAGAAAACTATATATATCCATCAGTCAAAACACAGTACCCACACATTTGAATAATTGTATACTTCATGTAATCATGAATATACCTTCATTTATCACTGCTTATGGGAAGTTATTAAGTTTTTCTTCCTTTTTGAAATGTACACTAACCAGTCATTATCTGTGGTTACCACTGTATTGACAGCACCCCACAACTTCTCGCTCTTGTCACTTAGAATCCATTGACAACATTCATAACTCAAGAAAATTCTAAATTTTTGATTAAGATGCATAAAGGATATTAATACTTATGAATACTAAAGATGATTACTGAAAGTTAGAGAAGACTGCGTTCTTCTTGGTGTGTGGGAAGCCATGACAAGGCCTTACTCTTGGCAAACACTCACCCTTGGCTCACCTATCTACTATTCTTTCTGCTTACCTTCTATGATTCACTTGTCAGTTCTCAGAACTTCAAACAAGGCCTCATAGCAACTCACCTTAGCAACCCTTCCTCCTGATCTCTAGATTTAGCCAACATCCTGCTAGATAGATGTTTTTAGAACCCCTGGTAACGGAAAGGCTTTGTGAAAATAACTTAGTTAGACCCCACAGCTGCAGCTAGCTTCCTTCAGCTGCAAAGCCCTTTTTCCTTTCCTACCCCTCCCCATATCCTGTTTTCAGAGTATATAACCCGTGTGAACAATAAAAATTTTGCCAGCTTGATCAGACTTCTTGACATGCTGTGCCTTTTAATTTTCTCTCGCATCTCAGTCCTCTCCACAGGGTCTAAGGGTCCCACTTGATTGTTCAGCTGGCCTGGACATTGGTGGAAGACCTAAACTACTACCACCTAGCACTATGGCGGCCCCAACTTCTTTGGCCCTCTCCTCTAGGACAAACAAATATATGTATGGCTTCTGTCATCCTTCCTGGAAAGATATCTCTCATCTTCACCGGGAGAGTGTTCAACTCCTCCCCTACAGAGAGATTCTCATCAGGAGTTTTCTGGTCTGTTGGAATCAGATTGCATACTTCTGTAATCTACCAACATCCTTATTTGGCATTTTCAAGGTAGATATTGGCCTGACCTGATCACTGTCATCTTGTATTGCAATCCCTGCAACGGTTCTGAGCAGCCCTGACCTGTTTGCCCACATCCCCAGGAAGTTCTCCAGTACTATAAATAAACAAAACCATTAGAGCAATGTGCGAAACTTTCTAACTGGGTCTGGATGCCATCACCACCAGGCATATACCTGACCAGCCCTTTGATATTAGCTTGAAATCAACTGCTCTGGGTTACATGAAATGTCCTGCCATCACATAAGTACGTCTCTCTCTCTCTCTCTCTCTCTCTCTCTCTCTCTCTCTCTCTCTCTCTCTCTCTCTCTCTCTCTGATTCATCGTCATGTGGCCCTTGGCATGCTTCTAAGAATCATGGACCTGCCTGCCTCATGTCCTTTTCAGTCTTACATCTTCTGCTGTCAATTCTTATGCTGGACTTTCCTGAACACTCAGCAACCTGACCAGAAGGCCATCTCTCCTTTGCCATGTTTTTCAGCTTGCTTACATGTTAAATGGGCAAAATGAAAAGTGACAGATATCTCTCAAGTTAACTTAAAATAAGTATATTCTAATTAAAACATCAACAAGATTTTTCTTCAACTTAATTTGTTTGCTAAAGCTCACAGAAGAGTATGATGTGCTAAGAATAGCAAAGACAGTAAAGGAAGTGAAGGATCTAAGGAGAAGAAGAGATGGAAGAGGAGGGTAAGGAGAAACACTCTAATGAGAATTAAGACAATATAAAACATTACACATTAACACACTATAATATTATTGGCACAGCAATGGGCAGGAAAGCCAAAGGGTGCAGCACAGAATGGGAAAGACACGCGCTTACATCTGGAAGAGCTGGCTTGCAGTACAGTTATGTGGAGGCAAAACTAAGCCAAAAATTGTGCTGGGTCAGTTAGCTGTGTATGAGAAATAGAAAGATCAAATCACTTCCTCATATAAGATAAATTGCATATGACTGCTGGGAAATTAATAAGTTATAAAGGTAAATAAATACTCACTGGATTCCCATAGACAGTAAGCTCTCTGAGAGAAGGAATAACATCAAGTTTTTCCAGTTCTGTGATGTCCTATGTAAAAGGTAATGAATTATATTTGGTTATCTTACATCTCCTAATATAAAGTACTCTGAGGTCATTTTATGCAAGTTTTAGATTTCAGCTCATACTTGACTCCTCTGATGCGAACGTGACTGAGGACTAGACTCCTCACACCTGATCCGCAAAGATAATATTGCAACGTGGGAAATGAGCAGAACTTGAAAGGCAGCTGCAAACTTTTCCTAGGAAGAATTTTGAGCCATCCTAGGTGACGACCTTCATAACAGAAGAACATGGAATACTGGCTATATTCTGATACACTGTCTGTGAAAGATAAAAACTATTTCTCCGGGTAAGTGTTTGCCCTTCACACTGCATAGGACTGTTTATTATTATCCATGTAACATCAGTGTAAGCTTGCAATGTTGTAGTTTTTGCAAATTTCAAAAAGATTTATTTTATTTAATGGGTATGTGTTTTGTCTGCATTGTCTGTTCAGATGTTTAAAAGTACATGGAGAATCTGAATGTCAGCAGAAGGATCACCTAGCCACAGGGATCAAATGGGACCGTGAAGCTGCAGTCTTCTTTTGTGTTGTGATGATTCTTAGAAACAAGGCAATAGACCACAGTTTCTCAGTTGACATTACTGGTCATATTGGGAAAGTTGAAAGCTCCTCACCATAGCCTGCAAATCAATGAGAGACCATGTCTACCCTTATCTGAAGGACTAGAGTTTTGCTAATTTTTTAATAGAGATTTCCTTTGTCCTACCATTCTTGGCTAACCTAGAGATTGTGTTCTTAGTGCTCACTTGTAGAAATATTCCTGATAGTCAGATTGCCCAAGCTGGTATGAATTCAGAGAACAAAAATCTCCCCCAAAGAAACTTTGAATGGAGAGCCAGGTTTTGAAAGAAAATGGTTTCCAACCCACGCTCACTCTCCAGAGTTAATTTTTCCCTCCAGTTAACTGTCTGTGACCACACTAACAATCAAAACAATACAATAACATCAGTCTTAAGTGTAAGTTCAGATGTGAAACAATCCACCTAAACTCAATGGAGAATACTATTTCGATCATAAAAATAAAAGGCTAAAATAATTCAGTAATAAAGCTCAGTTGTTCTTTCAATGATGTGTGCATAATCTTCTGATTTGTCACACAGTTTACTATATAGCTGTATTAAATTTTGACAGTAAACCCTCACTAAGCGTGATTCTGTTCAAGTTGCTGAGGAGGGGCTATCATACTAGGCTGATCTTCTATCTCCTCCATCCCTTATGGGGAATAGGGCATCAACAGGTAAGCAAGAACATCCTGGGGAAAAGCTGGTTACCTGGTCTAAGCTCCTTTAAGTATGCTGCTAACTGGGTGTCCTGGCAGACCGCAATGACATTTTCCAGGAGGGTCCTTCCCCATGGCATTCTCTTAACAGATCTCTCTGGACAAAAACTGTTTACAGTCAATTAACCTGGAATCTATAGAATTACAAAGCTTCTAATAAAATGGCACAGAAACTTAAGTATAAATGGAAATGTTTCATGAAACACTCCCCCACTCTGAGACCACTCTACAAAATCTTTTTTTTTTTTTTTGAGACTGCACCTTTTATTCTGAACTAGATAGCTTATGTGGTATGAGAAGAAAATAACTAAGAAACCAATAGAATGTCCAAGGTCTCAAGTATTAATTACTGGACTGATAAGCAAAACCTGACACTAGATAAGGTCACTGATGGATATGCGGAGGTCACATTTGTTTTTACTGAGCTTGTTTAAGCTTGGTCTTCGGGCATGCTGGGCATGTGCTCTACCACAGACCTGCTGGGCATGTGCTCTACCACAGACCTGCTGGGCATGTGCTCTACCACAGACCTGCTACCCCCCCACCCCCAGCTCTGGATTTCATTCGTTCAGTTCACTTGCTGTTGCCAGAAATATTTCCAATAGAACACCAATTTTCCCAAATTTTTATTTCTTCTGAATAAAGGTTTGGTAAGATCACTGCCAATTTGGTTTGGCTTTCCTCAGATCGGTGTCTGAGTTTGGATTGTTGATCAGGTGAAAGCTAGTGTTCACCATAAGATATTTCCTACTTGCTACATTAAGAGAAACATTTCTCATGATTTCCTTCTAACCTTGGAAAGAAATCTCATATTATCCCAGAAAGGCTTTACAAACAAACAGAGCCTCGGACAATTATTTGTCGAGTGTCTAGTGTACCTTGTGTCATACTAATACAGACACAGACGAGATGGACACAGGATTTGTGTTTGCTAGGGGAGCGTACACCTTAGTCTGTCTTTGAAGCTGCCTTAGAAGTATGGGGGCAGAGCAACATTAACCAAGATGTTGATACAAACACAAGCTCTGTTAGGTTGTATCAACTCTTGCACCTGGATAGGACCTCAGGAGATCATCTAAGAAGGCCTGGGAACCCTAACAGACATGCCTGTGACATGCCCGACTGATAGAAAACTCATGAACGTAATAATTGGTGTATTTGAGGATCTATGTTGAGATCCCAGAGGATTTCAAATGTGTAGACCTCAAAATGACAGCACCCCAAATGATGTTACCTGGATTTTGTTATATCCTAGGTAGAGTTTCTCCAGTTTGACCAAAGACTGCAACTTGCTCAGCTCTCGCAGCCTGTTTTCCTCTAGATGAAGAGTCAGCAGGGAACTTGGCTTGGCAAAGGCGGTGTCATTAAACGCCCGGATGCGGTTATGGTCAACGACCAGCTCCTGGAGCACGATCAGGTTGTCCAGCCCTTCGACCTGACTGATCTCATTTCCTAAAGAGCATAACGTGCTGCGTGAGCCCCAATTTCCAGAATTAAAGTTTATCTACCCACCTTCATTTAGATATTCACCAAATGATTTTTAAAGCAAAAAATGACATTTATTTTTATGTCTCAACTGAAACACAAACTGATCTTTCCCTAGCCTCCATTGAGAAACCTCTTCCCAAACAGTTTTATCAAACCTTAGCAGCGCCCCCCACCCCATGTCGATCTGTTAATTCAGTTACAAAATAATCTTGGACTACTTTTCCTCTCCTTTTGATCTATCTCACTTGTTACTCAGTCCTAATAGTTCTTCCTGTTAGACCTGTCACTTCATTAATACCACTGTGGGCCAGGCCATTATTAGTATATATTAATATATGACATATGATATATAATGTATAATACATACAATACAGTATATATAGAATATTTTAATATGTGATTAATATACATTATTTTGGATAAAAAGTGATAAGCTTTAGATTACCTGTTCACCATTACGCACCAGTGCGGACTTGGATACATTATTTAGCCACACTGAACCTCAATTATTTTTTTCTTCCTTCCCCCAAGGTGCCCAACAGCATAACAATGGCTAAGAAGATGGTATGGGTAAACACACAATGGATGTCCCAGTCATAAAGAAGAACAAGGTTGTATTCTTTGCAAGAAACGCATGCTACTGGGGATATTTACATTAAGCAAATTAAAGTAGTAAAGTGGGGACAGAAGGGGGAGACAGGGACACAGAGGATACACTCAGCATTATACACATGTATGAAAATGTCCCTACATAATACCAGGGACAATGAGTATATAAAGTCAATTATTCTTTAAAAACTTATTTAATAATCTACAACTAAAGAAAAAACTTGATTATTAAGTTTTTCTTGCCAGTGATCAATGATGTTTACGTGTGCTTGTCAAAGCAAGATGACAACCCGGCCAGTTTACAGGATTTATAAGCTGCATGTCTACTCACCCTGTAGAAAGAGGAACTTTAAGTTTCTCAGTCTGTTAAGCTGTAGCTGGACTAAGTTACAAATTCCATTATATCCCAGATGAAGAACCTCCAAACTTTGCATTATTGGAGGCAAGTTCTCATTGCTCATTGAATCTCTGAAACACACGGGTAAGTTTGAAGTCATAAACTTGATTTAAAAGCAATTTTGTCATAAAAGGCAGCCTGAGGTGTATCTGCTATATAGTAAAAGTAAGATAAAAATTTATGTGAGTTTTTGACATATGATAGTTGAGTATTAATTTTACAATAATAATAATAATAATAATAATAATAATAATAATAATAATAATTTTTATCTCTTAAAACGCTTACATGGAAGAGAATAAAGTCACAATAAAAAGCAAATCAGCAAGAAAAAAAATGTTGTATTCCATTAGGAGATAAGTGCAGTTATCTTTGTTCTAAGAGGATGCATGCCCAAATGTATTAAATTCTGACTGATCTACTAAAAAACTAATCTTGCTAATAAATTATTCATTAAAGTCACAAGGTAAAATAATGTGGTCTGAACTTCCAGTGCCAGTAGTAAAAACATAAAAATAAAATTAAGAAAACAATTCTTCCACCTTTTATATTAGTGTAAGAGAAGACAATTTCAGAACACTTTAGAATAAATTCCAAAAACAGAAGCACAAAATTTATGTACAGTTAGCTACACATAACTGAACAAAACCAACGGGATGTTAGCAAGTGAAAAATTATTTTGTGTTTGTGGATTGGAAGTTTGAACATTAAGATGTCAATTCTTCCAAATCGATGAATAGGTTCAATACATTCTCTATCAAAAGCACATTAGGACAAAATGGACTACCTTAAAATTTTCAAAGAATTCAAAGAACTATGAATATCCAAAGCAATATTTAAAAAAAAATAAGTTAGGTGGCTTATGTTCTCACATTCTATATATTGAAACAGTCACAGCACTGCAGCGACATTAATTAACAACAAAGAATGGGGCTTAGAAAGTAAGCTAACTGAAAGGAGCCAGACATAAAATCAAAGTAGGAGCTTGGAGGTAAAGGGAGAGCAAATGTGGGAGGGGCTGCAGGGTATGATACCAGGGGACTGAAGATAACCAAAGTATGTTACAGACACATGTGAAATGCCATGATGAAACCCATTATTTTGTACAATTAACAAATGCTAATAAAAAGAAAAAAGTACTTACTATGTAATTCCAATCTTACACAATTCTCTAGAAAGAGGCAAAATTACAGAGAAAGAAAGCAGATCAATAAGTATTGCCAAAGACCTGGATGTGGGGAAGGAGGATTGCAAAGAAGAGCGGGGGAGGCTCAAAGGGACAGTCACCTCACACTGTAGCTTTAGGTGAGGCATAGCACAGTTATAGGACTGAATACGATGGTCAGAAATCATTAACTATTACACTGATGTTGGTAACTTTGTTATATGCAAACTGCCCCTCAATAAAGATGGTAACGGAAATGCTCTTCATTGAGAATATGAACATGAAAATATTGAAACTTAGTGATACACACACACACACATCTTTGTCTGTCTGTCTATCCATCTAGCCATCCTTCCTTTCATAAATGTATAGGAAGGCAGGATACATATGTCTTCATCTTCACAAATTATATCTTTTCCATTAATATAAGAATTGAGTAGGGAACAATGACAAGGACATATTTCATATTTTATTTGTGAGGCTTATTTTTGGCATACTGTTCTTTAAATAGTTCTTAAGATCAGCCAAATATGTGCACTGTTATGTGTTACTTCTCTGGTTGTTTTTAAGTGTGGAAAAATAAGAGATTTGTTAAAAGTACCTATTTAGTTTTGAGGTTCCTTGCTGTCCATAGCCACTTGAGGGTACTTTCTGGTAGAGCAGTTGTCTGCTGCTTAAGTGAGCCTGAGGTTTTAGTCTAGGCATGATTGATTCAATGTGATTATAGTTGAGGCATAAGACCTACAGAAAGAACATCTCATTAATCAAATGTCCTATGAACTATTCAAATGGTAGTATGACTAATACTTGGGATAGAGACCATAATTAGTAATAATATGTTATTGTGAAAAATATAATTATCCCAAAGTATTTACATTTAGCTTTGACTGTGTTTTAAATGATCTTACATGTTGAAGACTCACTACAAATAAAACATCCAAATCATTGGCCAGTTATCCAGTGTTCTCAATCTGCACTCCTGTCTAGGCCTGAGAGCGATGAGAAAAGGACTTAGCAAGTTGTTTCTTTCTGTGTTTAGATGCCTTTCATTGCTGAGTTGAGGCAAAAAGACTACTTTGAGAACCACCTCATTCTCAATTTCACTTCATATCTGCTCACTAGAGACAGTGCTTCTCACCCTGTCTCCTCCTGAGGAGTAAGAGCTGCATGTAAGTAAAGGACTTACGTAAGAGACATTGACTAAAAAAATTGGAAGGCAAGACTATTTTCTCGGTTAGTGAAAAACAAAATAAAATATAATTTAGGGAATAATTTCGACACCTTAATAAGGAAATACATTTTAATGTAAATGAAGATTAAAACTTGTGCTGATGTCTTTGAGGGCAAATATGGCTCTGCAGCCACGTGCCTTCACGTTGGGCAGGTAGATGAGGCCGCTGAATGAGGTGAGGTTGTTGTTTTGGAGATTCACATTGCTCACATTCCTGAAGTGGTCAACAGGAATCAGATCCACAGTCCTGAATTAGAAAGCAAATACAGTCATTATTTCAACGGGACAGAATGAGCTCCTCTACATACGACGCCATTCAAGAGTCTCACTGGACGAAGTACATGCAATGTCAAATCCAGGAGATGCATGTTCAGCTAAACATTTGTTTTGTTGCACAGGTATGAAGAAAATGATATAGAATCTGTGCTAAAAACATATCTGTTACCATTAAACAGTTACTGTAGATGACACAATAAACATCTCCAATTTACTTACAAATTAGCATACAAGTTCATGAACTCACAGAAGACTTGATACAGTAAGTCATAAAACAAGCAGTTCCTAAACTTCCATGGGCACATGTGAAGTAGACTGTCTCCAAAGTGTCAAGAAACAAAAGGAGTGGGCAGGGGCGGGCAGGAGTGGGCAGGGGCGGGCAGGGGCGGGCAGGGGCGGGCAGGGGCGGGCAGG